>JAQGDQ010000167.1:87876-417876 GCA_030141605.1 Tubiluchus corallicola
AAAACAAGATGTGGATGGCTGCACTGGTAAGGGTCGATAATTGCAATGCTATTGTCACTGTGCTAATTTTGTCATATTTATGTTATATTTTCACACTCATTCTTTGCACTGCTGTATTTTATACTTTATTAACCATTAATTGCTTTATGAGTATCTTATCTGCTGCTTTAGATATTGATGAATGTGCCGAAGGGAATCATAATTGTCACAGCAATGCCGAGTGTGCGAACACTAAAGGAAGTTTTTCATGCGAGTGCTTGCTAGGTTATGAGGGTGATGGAAAACAAGATGGGGATGGCTGCACTGGTAAAGATCAATAATTGTAATGCTAAAGTCACTGTGCTAGCTAATTTTTTCATGTTTATTCTTTGCACTAATTCCTTGCATTGCTGTATTTCATACCTTAACCATTAATTGCTTTATGAGTATCTGCTGCTTTAAATATTGATGAATGTGCCGAAGAGAATCAAATTTGTCGCTGTAATGCCAAGTGTGTGAACACTAAAGGAATTTTTCTTTAACAAAATGGTATTTTTAAGCTCGCATTTAATGCCTTGGCTTCTTAATAGCTGTTAATGGTAACGGCAACGCTGCAAAAATCAGGTACAAGGCACCCATCAGACTAGTATGGACATTGCCCCAGTGACATGTCGTCACTGGCTATTCAAATGAGGACACCCAGGCCAAGAATCAAATTTATTTTCTACAACACAAAGTGAACAAACTTATTTCACTAATTATACAATAGGTGTATCAAATTTTTATATCACTAAAAAACTTACCTACATTGCTTAGCCATGCCTTTTCCTTTTATCTACAGATTTCAACCAGCAACCACTTTAACGACAACCATAGCAACAGCAACCATAGCTACAACAATGACGACCACAGTAACAGCAACAATAACAACAACAGCAACAACAACAAATAGAAACAGCAGCGGTGAACAACAACAACGACAGTAACAACAGCAACAACAACAGTGACATCAAGAATGTCAAGAGTAACAACATGAATTCAAATTGTAAAAACATAGTTTGATGCTTACTTGATTTTCACTTAGTAAAAAGGAAATCTTGTTTATTCCATATTATATTGTTACGATGGTATGTCCATGCCTCCAGTGGTGTGCTTGTTGGTAGTTCCTTTAGTCGGTGACGCTGAGTCCAGTGACACAGTCTTTAAATCTGAGTTGATCTGTTTATGCATCATAGGTTTGGCATTTGTATATTATTTCATTTCATTTGATTTTACATCAAAAAATTAAGGTAAAAACATAATTACTTTAGGAAACAGTTTTGCCCCAAATTATTGCACGTTTCCATTTACTTTACAGAAAAATCTTATTACTGCAATAATTCAGACAGTAATTGTCGGCTAGTGAATCCCACAAATACTTTTTCACCAGGAAAAGACCACCGTATCATGCCATTGCGGCTCTTTCGAAGTTTAATAAGAGAGGATTTAGCAAAGTTTGCAGGTATTAATCTCTATTTTATGATTTGCCTGTGGTCTCACAGTCGGTGGTTAGTAAGCACTACAAGGAGGTGGCTGTTGGGTTGAAATCTGTAGATAAAAGGAAAAGGCATGGCTACAATGTTAGTAAGTTTTAGTGATATAAAAATTTGATACACCTATTGTATAATTAGTGAAATAAGTTTGTTCACTTTGTGTTGTAGAAAATAAATTTGATTCTGGCCTGGGTGTCCTCATTTTGAACAGCCAGTGACGACATGTCACTGGGGCAATGTCCATACTAGTCTGGTTAGTGCCTTGTACCTGATTTTTGCAGTTGCCGTTACCATTAACAGCTATTAAGAAGCCAAGGCATTAAATGCGAGCTTAAAAATACCATTTTGTTAAAGAAAAATTTCGCGATGTTCACACGCCACAGCGACAAGTTCTTCGACCACCACCTCGATTTCATCAATGACTTTTCAGCAGATATATAAGCAATTAATGGTTAGATATGAAATACAACAATGTACAAAGAGAATTAGTGCAAAAAATAAACATGAAAAATTAGCTAACTGTGATCAATAGTCAATCATTTAAAAATTTCCTTCAGTGTTCACACATTTGGCATTGTAGCGACAATTATGATTCCCTTCGGCACATTCATCAATATCTAAAGCAGCAGATAAGATACTCATAAAGCAATTAATGGTTAAGACTTTAGTCTACATCTATAATATTATAAATAAATGACACTTTTTGAATTTTTATAGTACTGGTGTTACTTCGTTGAAGGGTTGCTGGATTATAAGAAATTCCTGTGTCTTGTGTGTGTGGGGGCGGGGGGGAGGAGCAAACCACTTGAGTATGAAGCTCTGACTTGCATCCAATTCATGTAAAGACCAATCCGACGGAACCAGATTGTGGTCATTGAGTCCACGACTACTTCTACACAGAACTATAAATGTGCCTTACACAAAGATTATATACCGCTTTTGCAGTTAACTCCCATATATCCAGGTGCACAAAAGCAGTCATAGTAATTCACTTTGTTAACACAAGACCCAGTATTTTGCCAAGTTTGAGATGCAGATTCATTGGAAAAATATTTTAAAATCTGCTGCAGTTTAGATAGTTGCTGCATTTTAAGAATTTCTGTCTACTGTCATGCTAATTCCATTATCGTACAATTAGGTATGCCTAACCATAATTGTAAGCTTTACAAAAGGTAAATAAAGGGTACTTACCACTTTCACAGTTAACTCCAGTATATCCAGATGTACAAGAACAATAATAGTAATTCACTTCGTCCTGACACCCCCCTTTATTTTGACAAGGTTGAGATGCACACTCGTTTATTTCTGTTTTTTTTGAAACCATACATAACAGAATATCAAAATTGGTAAGTTTTATACATTCACCAATAAAATTAATATAACGTACTACATGTATAGTGTTACAAATAACGTGGTATTTACCAGGTTTAACTACTTCCAAACTGTACATGATGAAAGGCTTAAACTTAGTGTCCAGATAACTAAGCATGTGAACTGCTATACCTATGACTACACGTATATGAAGCCACAATGGATGACATGAAGCCAAGGAATATTCTACATTTGCCAAAAACTAGAAAACGATATTTGGCATCTCAGAAAATGCTGGCCAAAGCTACAAAATATGAACAAAAAACATCAGGAAAACCATGCATAAGTCTAAGAGCTTTCCTAAGCTCTTATGTTAGTAGTAAAAAGTAATGCAGTGATACCTATTTCGCACTTTTCGCCTTTAAAACCAATTGCACACTGGCAGTAATAGTGGTTCTCATCACCAGTAGTACAAGTTGCACCGTTCAAACAGGTATTTGGAGTACAAAGATCGTCCTCTAAAATGCAATTTAGTTAAATAGTTTAGAAAAGTATTGCATGAGAATAAACATCACATACAAAAACATAATACATTATTTATAATCTTATTATGAACATTATTATTAATGATGGCAGAAACCTACAATTGATTATATTAATTTGTACACCAAACTTTAAAAAACTAAATGCAAAAAGTTCGAACACAATCTGGATTTCAACCAGGAACCTATTGCTTACAAAACAGATGTCACAACCAAATTTCCAAATTTTTCCCTAGTGATCATTACAATCCTTGTAGCTTGTCAGCAGTTTTAGTCACCAATTAAGACCATTCAAGTTAAAATAGAGAATCTACAAGAAGACCGGAATCAGCAGAATGGTATTCTTTAACCAGTGCAGCCAAACACACAACATGGCCACTTAACTATTCAGTTTGAACCAATACGACAATTTTTTATTAAAAGAAGGCCAATTGTAAAATACAAATGGAAATTAAACCTTAAAAACCATGCAGATTAACATCAGTCTAATCTTGGCAATAATATACAAGTGTACAATGCCACTGGCAAATTTGCCATATAAGCCTTCATACTCACTGACAGTTTTGAGATAGGTGTCTCCAGTCTCCCGGCCAGATGAATCAATCAAGCCTCCAAAATCTGCGCCATCATCATCATCATAGCTGTCATATGCGTCATCATCGGTTTCATACCCAGCGGTAGATATGTCATCCCTTCCAGCTGAAACAAGTTAATTATCTTAATGTTTACAAACAAACCAATAACCAAAATTTATTGTTGAGATATGACAGGACAGTGACATGGTGGGTTTTATAGGCCTGCCATAGAATTTGTAAAATGCACATCTATATGTTTTCCACAAGTATGCTTACTTTTGGTCATTTATGCATCAAAAATCTAGTTTTTCTCACTGACAACTTTCAATTTGGATCATCAGTTAGAGCTTTTGTAACAAACAGAACAAAATTGGTGGTTTTTCATTTTTCATTTTTTCCAAATGGTTTATTTCAAAACCATCACTGAGCAAAATTAGATTTCTGTTAACTTTTTTAATGTATGAATAGTCGAAAGTAGCCTTAAAAGTAATGTACATCTGCATTTCACAAGTTTTAAATAGCCTTTGAATTTTAAATATTTTTGCTACCAGAAAACCTGCTGTCCGAACTGTTTATAAACTAGGAAACTATTTACAATAAGTAAAATTAAACTAACTAAGCTATTTGCTTGTTTATTCAGGATTCTTTTGGATTTGCTACTTGTTCTGGATTCTCTCGTTAATGCGATTTTCTTTATTTAATGCAATTTTCTTTAGTTAATGCGATATTTTTGTTTCATAATTCTTTTATTATGTTTGTCCCATACACTTGTGTATAATTGTCAAAGTATTTGGACAGTCGCCCGACATCATACTGAAACCATGCTAATGTTTTTCTTGAAATGCATAAAATTGCAATACACAGAAAAGAGGTTGCTGGAGGACAATTGCAAAGACAAAAGCCCCAAGAAAAAAACTAAAATGGCTGCCTTGCATATTGATATGTCCAGGACATTTAAAGCAGCAGCAAAACAAGTACAAGCACACTGTTACCATTTAGGAATCAGCGAACAGGATCTTGATTCTACCTTAAATCAACTTCTCAGGCTTGGAAATTTACCACATAATTTACAACACCATTTTATACGTTTATATCATCAGCCAGCTTCTTATATGCCGTTATTCCCTCCCCAGCAAACAAAAACGTACCCCAACTTTCTGCCAATTTTGCAAAAATGCCACTTTCCTTTCCCTGATTTCTAGAATTGCGTCCTTTTTTTCCCAGCTATATTGTGTAGAATCGTCTGTAAATCAAACCGTAATTCCATTAAGAAAGTTACTGGAACAGGATCTTCTACTTTTCTCTATGTAAATAATCTATCTATAGCTATACCTCCATAATGGTACAATATGTATAGATCAAATATAGACATCATCAACATTTTTACAAACTATCATTCACAAAATAAGTGAGTATACTACAGACCTCAGCTTTTGTAATACGTGCTTTCCCAAAAGTCCCACGTAAACAATTTTTTACAGTGTTTACAATTTAGATAAAACTTATAACTCTAAAAATTTACTTAAAAGCAAAATGACACTATATACAAATGTTATGATTTAACAAAACTGCAATCTTTTATAACTGCCTGATACTTTAAATGGTCAACACAAGTACATTTTAAGCTAACACCAAACTTTTGCAGTTAACTCAGAAATATCATAAATACAGTTATCCAAATCTTTAATATAGGTAGGCAAAAATTTGTTACACTTTTATGTCAAATCTTCTAGAAAAAAACTGGCAAAAATGCCTGGCAACTGCGTAAAAGGTACCTTTTAGAAGTAACCCTACAGTTTTGTGAAAATTATAGGAATCAGACAAGTTACTCAGTTTTTAGAGCTGAGTTTCAGCTCGTAAAGATATTTATTTGAAAGCTCTGTAGTAGCCCAACAGCCAAAATTATTAGGCGTTGTACTACTACTGATTTTCACTACAACCTAAACAATGAGATTCATCATAAAGTAATAAAATGCTTATAGAAACATATTTGTGATTGTGAAACTGAAGTTTTACAGAAAAGAATTCACCATCGCCTTATATAGCGACTTGATTTATTTCAACATCAAAACAAGATGTCGTATTCACAGAATTTATTGACAGCGAGACATACTCCACTACTTCCGTTTACCAGCAGTGTACATTTTCTAATTATTGACGATATAAATATAAAGTGAAGCACTTGTGTAGAGTGTTTGTTTCCTGGTGTTTTTTGTACTCATGCAAGTTAATATGGTTAGTTTGTTATATAAACAATAGTATTAGTGTTATCGATCGTCAATGAGTGCTGTTCATGCATATATAATGTATGACATTTGAACATTAGTCTTTATTCTATTGACAGACAGAATATTGTTTGTTTTATTGCATGTTGTTGTTGTTGGCATCCTTCTGTCTTGGAAAAAAATGGAGTGTGCGCCAAGGGAGTCAGTTATTGATCACATTGATGGAGCTGCAGCATCGACTGTGGCTGACAGCTCTCCAAGGCACACGCCTGAGCAAGGTGTATGGAGATCCTAAGTTGCCCAGACAGCAGGAACCCCCTCTTTTCCTCCCTGGTGTAGTCCAAAGAAAAGCTGAGCGATACGTTTGGCACCAGGTTGGCTGCAGGAGCTGCCAGAGTCAGTGAGCATGCTGCACTGGTCCGCCTTCGAGGCTCCACTCCTGATTATTACTCCTTTACACATGGCAGTTTGGTCACTTGACCTCCTCTGCGCTCTAGCCGTTGGCTGCTTGTGCAGCTCTTCTGCCTAGTGTCGAGATACAGTGTGGACATCCTGCAAGCCTATAGCACCTGGTATGCCTAGGCGGTCACCCATCAAAGTACTAACCAAGCTCTACGTTGCTTAACTTCGGTGATCAGATGCGAACCGGTGTTTTCCACATGATATGGCCATAGTATGCATGTATGCATTATATTTGTAGGTAAAATTGTTTTGTGAAATATTTTGTGCTTATTAGTTACTATTGTGAAATCGAGATGGAACTGCAGTTATAGGAGTGAATGAGTACAATATTTATATTTTGCCGCTTGTCTCTCACGGTTTTCAAGCCATAAATAGATTAAACAAGTAGATACGTGGACCTTTTTCCATGTGTCAAAGTACGTGCCGCTTCTCAGTCTACCAACCATTGATGTCCTGAATGTTTTTACAAATAAAAATCAGCTCCTAGCATTCCCCTCAGTGGTATGCTAATAACAGAGTGACTGCTGCCCTGCAGTCCATATTAGCAAAACTTCATAAAATATGGAAGCGCTCAAATATGAACATTGACAGACAACCTCAGGCAGTGCAACATACATCTGCCATACATTAGCACTGCACAGAATCTGATCATGAATTTAATCTAAATAATTTCAACATGTTGCACTCACCAAATTCGGCCTCTGAACTATTAATCTACGAAACTGTAATAATTAAAAACGACAGGTCTCAATGAATGAACAGGGATTGTCCCAATCCTTTCAACTTTTCTAAATTGGTCACGGCAAATTACTCAAATCGTAACACAGTCATCATTTCTATCATTTCTTTGTCCAACAAAAGTGAATTAAAATGATGGCTACTTAGTTAAAATATTTCTATTCAGTTCTCAGTTCCTTGTTGTTTTTTATTGACAATTCACTTGCTATTTTGACATGCTTGCAAATTCATAAATTTTTAAATGTTATTAATGTTTTGTATTGTAACTGTCTTGTTTTGTATTTTTGATTCTTACAATATCTTTTTTGAAATTCCATGATTATGACATCTTGTTCTGATGTTGAAATAAATAATGTTGCTATATAAGTTGATGCTCATGATTTTTTTCTTTAACAAAATGGTATTTTTAAGCTCGCATTTAATGCCTTGGCTTCTTAATAGCTGTTAATGGTAACGGCAACTGCAAAAATCAGGTACAAGGCACTAACCAGACTAGTATGGACATTGCCCCAGTGACATGTCGTCACTGGCTGTTCAAAATGAGGACACCCAGGCCAGAATCAAATTTATTTTCTACAACACAAAGTGAACAAACTTATTTCACTAATTATACAATAGGTGTATCAAATTTTTATATCACTAAAACTTACTAACATTGTAGCCATGCCTTTTCCTTTTATCTACAGATTTCAACCCAACAGCCACCTCCTTGTAGTGCTTACTAACCACCGACTGTGAGACCACAGGCAAATCATAAAATAGAGATTAATACCTGCAAACTTTGCTAAATCCTCTCTTATTAAACTTCGAAAGAGCCGCAATGGCATGATACGGTGGTCTTTTCCTGGTGAAAAAGTATTTGTGGGATTCACTAGCCGACAATTACTGTCTGAATTATTGCAGTAATAAGATTTTTCTGTAAAGTAAATGGAAACGTGCAATAATTTGGGGCAAAACTGTTTCCTAAAGTAATTATGTTTTTACCTTAATTTTTTGATGTAAAATCAAATGAAATGAAATAATATACAAATGCCAAACCTATGATGCATAAACAGATCAACTCAGATTTAAAGACTGTGTCACTGGACTCAGCGTCACCGACTAAAGGAACTACCAACAAGCACACCACTGGAGGCATGGACATACCATCGTAACAATATAATATGGAATAAACAAGATTTCCTTTTTACTAAGTGAAAATCAAGTAAGCATCAAACTATGTTTTTACAATTTGAATTCATGTTGTTACTCTTGACATTCTTGATGTCACTGTTGTTGTTGCTGTTGTTACTGTCGTTGTTGTTGTTCACCGCTGCTGTTTCTATTTGTTGTTGTTGCTGTTGTTGTTATTGTTGCTGTTACTGTGGTCGTCATTGTTGTAGCTATGGTTGCTGTTGCTATGGTTGTCGTTAAAGTGGCTGTTGTTGTTAATGTTGTTGTTACTTTTGTTTTCGCTGTGGCTGTGGTTGTCATTGCTGTTGTTGTGGTTGTGGTTGTTGTTGCTGTGGCTGTGGCTATGGTTGTCGTTGTTGTTGTCGTGGTTGTAGTTGTTGTTGTCGTCGTCATCGTTGTTGTTGTTGCAGTTATGCTGTCGTTGTCGTTGCTGTTGTTGCTGTTATAAATTCAACATTCTGCAAGCTGGAATCCATCACAGAAAGTCAAACCTTACAGTTGAACTACTCAAACTCATTATCAAGAGAAATCACCCAGCTAAGCTAATGAACTGACAGCAGTGTTACAACCAAGTTTTGAAATACAAATAATCTTCCCTCGATAAATAAATGAACCAGGAGTAGTATGACATGATGGTGCTTTTGGTTCGTAAACTCTGACAGGTTGTTCACATCCCTCGTTTTTCTGCTGCTTTTTGTAGTCTTGTCCTGGACATTTCTACATTTCTAGATGCACAACAGCTGCTTATAAGTCCAGCTTTTAAAAGCTAGACTTATAAACTGCAGAATTCTGATCAAAAATTGTTTTACTGGACACTACAAGTTCAGCCAACTCAAGAAAAACATCAACAGATATCCTTTATGGTTCTATCATGAGCAAATTATTTAAACAACTCTATCTCTTTGGTCACATACACATAAATTCAGATTTTCAAGCAGTAAGCAAACCCTGCCTAGAATGTTCGTGATTATTACCGTTATTTTGGAAGCCGAAGGCAAAGTCTACGTAGAATGATTGCGCATTATTGATCTCAATGGATTGATATATTAGCATTTCTCGTTTCACGCAGTTTCAATGTTGTTGCTGTTGTTTTGTGGCATGGTGTGGATGGTTGTTTGTAGTGTGGGTGGTGTGGGGTGTTTTTTTAAATCGCGACGTCACAACAGAGCACTACTGCAGAAACTTAAAGAAACTGATATAAAGGCATCATCCCAAATGTAGGATGTTACTAAAGTTTGCACATATTACAAATAGGTGCAGGCAAAACGTATGTACGTGTATGCGGCGAGTGTAACATTCCAGCAGGGGATGTACCGGACCCACTTTTGCAAGTTCCGATTCTTTATGTGCCGGCCCTGGACGGATCTGTGTCCGTATGTGCCGGATCCGGATCTACAAATTAATGTAAAAGATACTTCATTTGTTTAGTCTTTTGTTCATCTGGTAGCACTGCCTGTCCATTTGCAGGGTCACTGAGTAATTTCAAGTGGAAACACTGCAAACATTGATACACTGTAATTTTGAAAACTTGATCCGCACTTGGTTTAAACTAAAAAACTGCCAAACCATGCTTTTACTGGAAGTAGAGAGCTCTAACTATTAATACTTGATCCCAATAATCGGCTCTTGATTTGAACTAAACAAATTGGCATATTTACTGAAAGTAGATGGCTCTAAACTTTTACCTGACATTTTTGCACCAATAGTGCCATCTTTTGCGCTCTTCACTTCAAGGAACCATGGCAAGAAGATTGCCGGTATCGCTTGCGTTACAAGCATGACAGCATAAAAACTAAGAAATACTTTTGTAAGTTTCTGAAGATTTTAAAAGAAAACCTTCAAATTCTTTAAAAAAAAGTGTTTTGTATATTTTTTCTTACTCGCTCTATTTCTTCCACAATCGGTGCACAGTCAATGGTTTTAAACATAGAAAAATAAAAATGTCGGGATCCGGTACATCCCTACATTCCAGATTAGTTGTTTAATAAGCCAAATCTTAAGCAGATGTACCATTGCTAATTGCATTGTTTGTATTTAGACCTTATAGCTTTCTGCTGAGCATGGCACCAGTGTGACGCCAAGTAGTATAACCTTAAGTGGCATTTATGCAGCATCCGGAATGCGTTATCCATCATACAGCTGCGAAATAACTGCAGAACAAAAAATCAATAGGAAATAGCTGCAGAAAAGAATAATGCATAACTCAGGTCTGTTAAACGGGTGCATTGAAAACAATATAACCTGATTTTATCTATTCCACATATGCATTCCGGATACTACATCAGCGCCACTTTAACATTTTCAAGTTGTCAGTAAGATAAGTTGCTGTGGCTGCTGTTACAACCTTATTAATGAGAAATATGATTACGCATACCAAAAGTCGAATCCGAACAAAATTTTTGGCAATGTGAATCCAAATTCAGTATTAAAGAAGTGTTGAATAAATTTTGAATCACTAATAAAAACATTAATGTATTTGCTTGGCTTTGCTCGATGGTAAAAACTATACACTCATATCTCGGTTTGCCGGACAAAAGCAGGGAGACGTCGGTGCAAATTTGCCGGTTGTCTGTATTTACCGATACTAACCTTATGGACTAGGCACTGTATTAAACACACAGTACTGTAAAATCAATCGCTTAATTGTTTCAAGAACATCTAGTACCTATGCAAAAGTATGTAAAAACTGTCGCAAGTTGACTCAAATAACTCCCCATAATTGACTATATTTTTACATACAGAGATATACATATGATAACACTGATGTAATGACGTAAACAAAATGACAGCCTGCCAAATAGAGTTCAGCTTGCGAAACAAGGGACTGTGTCCATAGTAACATAGATTTCGCCCAATTTTTCCGATATCCGTTAAAGCAAGATCCGGAAAACTGAGATATGAGTATAATAGTTTTATTAACTGTTAATAGAGATTGCAGCAAAACCGCTGTCATTGATAAACAAAAAACATACGTGAAATGCTGAATTATTCTAATCCATAATTTTGCGTTCGAATCGAATGCAAATCAAATTCTTCGACTCGAACATTTGGATTCGATTTGAGTGTTCGGGTCATTGTTTAAACTAATTCTAAAAAATGCTCACGATGGTCTCGTCTGCACATTGGTCCAGTAGTTCCAGAAGGGCAGTTGCAAGTGAATGTGTTTCTTTCTTTAATCCAAGTGCACGTTCCATCATTCTGACATGGGTTAGGATCACAAGTTTTTAACACTGCAAAACGTAACAGACAACTGATCATTAAAGCATTCTTGAAATATAAATACCACGTGAATGCAAAAATTTCTTGTTATATACTAAATAAGAAGCTAAGGGTGAATGAGAATGTTAATAAAGCTACTGTACAATAACTTGGTCAAATGTGGCGCCATCTTTGATTTAACGCAAGATTTCTACAATGCCACTCTTATAATCTCAGAATTATTTTTACCCTGATCAAAAGCTAGGCTGATGATATTTGCTTGTACGTAGGTGCAATGAGGATCTCAAACGCAGAAAATACAATTTATTTTTGTTCTACTGTCATCAGCAGCCTTGAAAATGTAGGCGAGGATTGTGACCACGAAGAGGTGTAATCGAACTGTATGTTACAAAAGTTCATTGCTGACATGTAAATATCAAGTGAGGTCTTTTGAACAAACTAACAGGGAAAGTATCAAATTTAACGATAGATAGCCATGTTGGCAATAAGGATGGCAGCCACATTTTTGATGAATGTGGTATCCAACGAGTTAACATAAAAACTGAACAGCTTACTGTGCAATAATGACTTTTAAAAGTTGCTTCTGGAGGACAAGTAACTTAACAGAAATTGGGACTTATCAATTGCAACTGCGAGGTGACGATTTTGGTACTGATATGTTGGAAAGATACGGCTAACTGTTTTCCTAAGTAATTCAACATTCCAAGAACGTACACAATTTAGTAGCTTATGGAAAAATATACATTTGTTTAACTATGTTTTTTTTAATTTTACAGAGGTGCATGGTCACAGTTAGCAGCAAAACAACAGTAATGAAAGAAATGCAGACAAAAGACAACTTGTAAAAAATCAAAAGAATGTCATAAATAGCAAACGTACTTTTCATCAGAAAATTTGTTTGATGACTAATTTCTAAAATCATTTCTCAACTCCTTGTGCAACTGTTAATTAATATACACAGAAATTAAGGGCCTGGTAACCATTGAAAAAGAAACTTCATTGAGAACAAACATGGCTCACATGTAGAATGTCAAACTGTATAAAGTGCCTTAGTTTTACATACAACTGAAAATCACTTAAAAGGTAGCTCCATAAATACCCTAAAATGGCAGCCATTTTAGAAAAATCTCAGTTTGGCAGCCATCTTGAAAAACTGTGGACGTAATTTTAATTCATCGATGTACCAAGGCACGGTCTAGCTTAATATATATTTTATTGACCACGATGCTTTGAGATTTTTTTAATCTCTTTCTTGGATGTTGCCATTGCAAGTTAATTAAAATCAATTAATTAAAAAGCGATAAGCTCAAAATGATAATTTAAATTAAAAAATGAAAAATTTAAAGTGGAAAACACACAGCTGCGGACTGGTAAATTTTACATGAAAGAAGAATATAAATTTTAGAATTAACAAGCATAGTATGCAGAAATAGACTTACCGATAAACTTAAAGAAAATGTGACTGACTAAGAGAGAAAACCTAGGCACACGTTGACAGCTTTAAAACAAACAAACATAAAGCCAAACCCACAAAAATCTAAATTCAATTGTTTTTTTAATTGACAAGTATCCTAAATTAACTGCATCTAAAAAACAAAATTGTAGAGTAAACTACGTATAACTCGAATTCGTTTCCTGAACAGATCGCGTGGAATGGATTTTCCCTTTAACAAACATCGTGTCACTTGAAATTTGTAACTTGAATTATTGCATAGCGAATCAAATTCCTGAAACAATTTTTAAAAATCTGAGTGAAATTACCTCATTTAGCTAGAACAGCCTCCCAAGCAAGAAGTCCTACATGAATATGTGCAAGTGTTAAAATTTTTAAAAAGATTTTAACTGCTAAGTTAAAGATTTTAAGAGTTTCAGCAAATATGCTAGTAGAGGTGGACCAGTCATTTTATTTTTGATTAATTATGAAAATTGCTGTTTGATATATAATGGAAGGTCCAGTTTGTCATTTTCACAGGCTGTAGTGTTACTAATGTATTGCCCGATTTTGAAGAATGATTCAATCTTGTCTTCTTACGAACATCGTCTAACTCGTACCCTCACATAACTCGAACAAATTTTCCGGTCCTGAGGAGTTCGACTTATACGTAATTTACTACATAGTATATGTAGTTACAATGCCAGATCTTAAAACTTACATATGCATCTATACTCTAAGTTGGCGTGTCTGATTACATCATCATCAGCTGGAGCTTTGCATCTTTTTTCTCGAAAGTTTTTCTCTGTAATTGTTACGATGCAGCTGTGTTTGCCGTCGCATTTGCTTTTCAGTTTATTCAATAATTTGTCACTGATTTTATTAAACGTACAAGCTATTTCAGCTTTTTTGGAGTTACACTCGTCTGTCTGGCGGTATCTCCCATATTTTCCCTTCGTAAGCTCTATTCTTGCTCCATCCAGTTTACACGTCAGTTCATATGTTTTATTATGACATAGTGCCTGTGCTCTTTGCTTTTTGACAACAACTCCACCTGAAATAAACATTTGACGTAGAAGCACTACTATTAATGTAATAAAGAATATTATAATAATACATTAACTTGTGGTGAATTACCGTGGGTTGAATAATACCGAACGTCTAATAAAACGCAACATTACGACATTTTCGGTCTCTCTCCTTAGTTATATTTCGCAAATTTGGTATTATACGTACTAATTTATTTACATTCTTGATTACATTTTAAAGTCCATAAGTAATTCTACACCTAAAATCAGGACTTAACATGTCGACGGTCTACCTTCGTTTAATTCAGTTGCTCCTGCCATCTTAATCAATAAAACGACATATCTCACTTGCCAGTTAAAATAACTAAGCAATCAGATAATACTAAAGTCATTTCCAAAAAAACACACTGATGCATTGTATTATTTGTTCTGAAATGTAGCTATTCACTAGCAAATCAATGACCTATGTATATAACCCCAACAGACACTGAAGTTTTTTTAACGCGTTATTATGATTACAAAAATAATTTATAGTTATTTTTAAACAAAGGAGAGTTATAAATCAAATAACTAACCTTTTTCTGGAGAATTTTGAACGCTTGCATTGCCATAAAGATCGCCTTATTTCACATCTTTGGTGCGAGTGAGTGAGAATGACATACAAAGTACAGAAGCCATTTTTGGCTAGCGAAGTTTGTTTACTAATCATTGGTGACCTTGTGACTGTGCTCACAACGTCATTCGTCTCGCGCAATAAAAAATGGCGGTTCTTCAAATTTAACACCGCTAACAACAAAGTGACAAAAAACCAAAAGAAACAATTATCACAGTAGTTTATAATAAAATAAATTAAATATTGGCAATGAAAGTAGGATTTTAGGTTGTATATTATAGTAAGGGTTAAGTCTGACTCTTAAGTACAAAAGATCCACTCAGTGCTGTACTCACGTATACAAGAATAAATTACTTCTGCATACGGATCCCGTTGATGTTCACACTCCAGCATGAAATCAAATGAAGCATCGATGTAACACCAATTTTGTTTATTGCAGCCACGAATCAGTTTGCGTGTAACGTCCTTTTGACAAGGTTTTATCAAATTAGAATGACTTGTACAAATGTTTTTATGCTTGTTAGATCTTCCAAATTTAACCGTTCGTAACTGAAACTCGTCACCGTTGCAAGAAATATTCTTTTGCTCATTACTGCATACAAAAGTAGTATATTCAATTTTCCTTTGTGCTGGAAAAGATGTAAAACCGACATAGAATCAGTTAGATCATAGTCCACAATAAATAAACTATTGCTTCCCACAGCAACAGGTATAATAACTTTACATAAGTTTATAAACAACATTTGAAACATAAAATCTGGTTGCAGTGGTGTAGCAAATGCTTGTGACGCCCGAGACAAAAAAAAACTTCTGGCACTCTACCCTTTTACATATTTTGATTGTTTGTTTCGTGGATGAAGCCACAAATTGTGAGCATTTTGTACATCCCTGAGCCCAACTTTTCTTATGCAACGTGATGGGACTGCACCAGAAGAACTCTTCTATGGATTACTTGCTTGTAACATGACAGTCCTAAAAACATTCATCTCCAGCATTCAAACTTGCAAAGACTACGAAACATACATGTTTTCAGAATAATACATTCGGTACTTAATTGTCAAGTAAAGATTTTATCTGTCTATCCATTTAGAGGAACGCCATTGTTTCTCCCAAAATCATCTATCCGCTAAGCTACGTGCCACCCTACATGTGCCGTTAAGTAACAACATTCGCCTTCTTTCTAGACTGTACATAGTAATTAAGTCAGCTACGAAGATCTTTGACTAGGCAATTTTTTTGTAGTTTGAAAACTTTTGTTAATTGTTATGAATTAGTAATTAATAATTAACAATTATTGAACTCTAGAAAAATTCTGCACTCTCACAAACTTGTGCCCAGGGGTGATTGCCCCCTGTCGCCCCTACCTTGCTACGCCTGTGTCTGATTAAACAATCCATCAAAAGAGTGAATACAGTGTATTTTCTCAGTCTACACTGAGGAAGTAGTTTCCAGTAAAAGGATCACATGGTGCAACACGGTTTTTAAAGGAAAGGCCAAGCCTTCTGGGAAGCTTATCTCAATGCTTGCGAAAAATGCTTAAAGGATTTAGTAATAAAAGTGTGATAAGTGCCTCGTGCAATTAATAAAAGCACTTTAGACTCACAATCATTTCACACTCCCATTTTGAAAGCCCATTTTTCCACTGATATCATTCATCAGTTGAAGAAAAGCAGTCCACTGTCTTTTCCATGAAAAATAGAACAAGTTTTTACAAAAAATTAAATAACTACTTTTGTGATATTTTTGCGTGAACATTAGGTAAGCTGCAGAAGGTTGAATTAGCTTAAGCAGGGCGTGCTTACGGAAAGCCATGACGTGCATACAAAAAGTCACAAAGTCCATTTCATCACAATTTCAAGTGAATGCTGGCAGCAACTACCTCGAAAAATTTTTACAGTGCGGTTGTATAAATTCATGCTTTATGGACGATTTTTTAAAAATTTCTATGTTATATTTTTCTAAATTTAGGTGATAACAGTAAAATAAACCCAACATGCTAAGTGACTTGTCCTTTCCTTTAATATACATGTAATACATATTTTCAAATTTTTTCTAGGAAGATTTCATAACGACTATACATATATAGTTTTCCTCAGCCTTTCTTATAAACTGATCATGTAATGTAGCTTTCTGGATAACCACAGTTAAGCAATTGACTCAGTGTTTGTTTTAATACGTCGCATATGCAACTTGTGCTCACAAGTTGATGCAATAAGCTCGATTATTCCGGTTTGGATAAAACAAATGGCATAATTTGACAATGGGCTTTGTTAGCTTCTTCAACTAAGACAGTACAATCAGTATTTTTAAAATGATTAATAAAATAATATTAATAATTATTAGTAAATATTAGTTTTTGAACCTAACCCTAAACTGCTATACTAAATATGGTCATTTCAATGTACTTGCAAACTAAAGTGGGCTTATGGGTTATGCTACTGTGTAGGAATAGCATTAGAAAGTAATATTAGAATGATTTGTAGCAATTAAAACTGGTGTAACAACAAATGCTGTAGTAGTAGTTGTACGCGACATGCGTTCGACTTCGTTTTATCTGAAGAAAAATTAAAAATTCTTTCTGCTAAACCAACGTCTAAACATTAAGTAACTGGTATAATGATAATTAATAATAAAATGACATGACAAAATGTGAAGAAATGAAACTTACATCTTTGCCGCATACCGGTGACACACTACTTTCATATCCTAACTGTGAAATGAGGCCAATGGCCTATTTCCTGACCTAGCTCACCTGTCTAAACTAGGAAAAACAAACACCAGGGGGCACCACGTGCTTATATCCAAAACAGTAGTGTTAGTAGTTATAGTGATAGTGGCCGTCCTTGATGTCGCTGCCGTCACCATATTTGCAGCAGTAGCAGTAATAGTAGACATGCATATGAAATGAATATACAGACAAATACATGTACAGCCTCGCTTAACGACACTAATGCGTTCCAGCAAAATGCAATGTCAAGCGAAATATCATTAAATGAAGCCAAGACTTCCATAGAAAGCAATGTAAAAGAATTGAGATACCTTCCGGAGACAAAAATCAATGCTGGTTAAATCATATATAACTTAAACATCTTATGAGTTTTATTAATATTTCTACTGATTAATTTCTTTTTGCATACTTGACACACCTATCTTTATTACCAATATCTAGCTGGTGGTTTCTCTTTGAAGTCTGCACTCAGGTGCCTTGAGGCCTGCATATAAATCACAATCTCTTTTGATACAAACCACTACTAGTATTGAGTCATTGTAATGTTTTGCATTACAATTTTACAAGTGCGTTTTTCAAACAGACTAACATAATTTGTACTGTTTTAATGCTTCAAATTAAGTGTAAAAGTCTTTGAAAAAAAACAGTGGCACTGAGCAAAGCAATAAAATCGTAAGGGGCATATATGCCATAGAACTTTTTGATTTTTTGGGCATCAGAATCAAATTATCAAGACAGTAACGCAAAAATTAATGTACTTTTTTGGGCATTACTGTACTGTTATTGCAATTTACTTCCTTTTTTATATGTAAATATGTTCTTCAGCGCACATGTGAAAAGCTCAGCAGCACCCGAAATTGTTTAATTTTCAATAATGGTAATATCCTTTAGATTAATATATTCTGTGAGGCTCATAAAGGCTAAGGTATTGAGAGTAGTACTATTGATTTTGATGTGATTGGTACTGATGGCAAAGGAAGGCAGGTGACTTGCAAACTTGAGAGAGAAATTGCCAAATGTGCGAGAACTGACATTTGATGCAAATACGGGTGATGCACGCCTAATACATGAGAGTAGGCAAGTCTGTAAATTCATTATAATACACATGCATACATTTTTTATTTTTTAACCAGATAATGATTGAACTTACGTGGGCGTTGTGCACTTCCAATTTCGATTGAAATCAAACACAAAAACAACATGAGAGCCATCGTCCACCAGCACAAGCAAGATACCAAGCTGAAAATAACTTAAAGTGGTCAAAAATGATTAGCTGACACACTATTTTGAATTGTAAATAAACAAACAAAAGTTTATATCAATTTAAATGCTAACATGAAATTTTATGTAGCGATGACAACATTCAAGAAATGATGTAGAAATATAATAACTAATTTTTACACATTCTCGTAAAGAAAGAAAGAATATTAAAAAACACCTCACTTTTCTTAAATACTCGTAATCAAAGTATTTCTTAATTTTGTTTTTTACACTATTGTTAGTAGAATATTGAGATTTTGTAAAAACAGAAAAAACTTCTTCCCAATTACAACTTAGGCGCGCCAAGTAGTACTGCATGTAAGCAGAGGTTATTTGTTAGAAAAAAACCTTTTTTTGCATTCAAAAAAAAATTTGGACATTTTTTTATTGGAGTTGTGTTTTGAAGTGAGGCACTGAGGTAAATATAATTCATTTATTTTCAGTGGAATGCCAAAAAAACAAATTGAAATACAGTAAACTCTACATATTCCAGATACAAGGAGGCCAAAAAACTGTCCTAGTGGCACGAAATTCCTCTGCAAATTTTTAGCCTAATGTCAGAAAGGTAATGGTCAATGAATCTGGTTGATTTATTTGCAGTATGTATTGAAATCATTATTATTTTATTTAATCACTCAGTAAAGTAAATTATTTGAGCTCGTTTCACCGAAATAACACGAGAACACCTGAATACGATAAAAGCTGGAAATATTAAAATCCTAGACAACGTGGACACACATAATACGTAGCAGAAAGATAGCACAAAAAATAAGACAGAGTTCGGAAGTTACGGTAGCCCATGTGACAGACCAGGCTTACCAGGGCTAATGTTCGCAAGGCTTAATTAAAATTTATTTCCTTTACCATGGATGTGAGGGTTACGAACTTAAAAAGAGAGAAGTGCGCCTTACAGAGCCACACGAAAACAAGAAACTTCTGGCATTAAATTTTTAATGATTCTCACCTTGTTATTGAAATCTCCCCTTCCTGCTGTATCTCTACTTCCCCACACGCCTTTAAGTTTTTTATACAATAGCATATCGTGCCACACTACCATACGGCCCAGCTTGCTAATCACTTTAAAGAATATTTCACACATTCATGCAATTCTGCATTATACACTTCCCAAATTAAGGATTATTTTCTAGAATGAGACACTGAACCCACACAATCGTCTACGCATGTGCTTCTGCAGTTTTTTTTATTACTTTTTTGCCTTTTCGAAGTTAACAATGAGCAGGCAGGTAGATTGCCAGGCCGAGCTGCACATCCAAAAACCATCCTGTGCAATGTACAGTCCATGGTGACGATCGAGGCGCAATATCAGCAACATCATTAATTCTGCTTTTTATTTTGACAAATTCTTTTAAATAGATATTAAATCAAGTAATACTAAAACAGTTTTGTTGTTCATAACATTATAGCTATATAAATGGCGGTATAATGTCACGTGAAGCACACTTGTACACTAAAATCAAAAGCCTTAGGTTAATAAAAAAAATGAAATGTGTAAGACCTTGTTTTAATGAAATTACCAGAAACAATAGAATAAGCTAGGTTAGCACTAAGTTATAGACAAGGCACAAAAGCTTGCTAAACTATCACCAAACGGACCAAAAAAAAATATCAAAAATTAGCAAAGACAGACAACAGCAAAGCATGATCACAGGAGTTGAAAACTCTAGCTGTAGACAGAAAACAAAGGACAAATATGTCTTCATGGCGTATAATTAGTATAATTAGTGGAGCTGTACTCGGACCTGTTTTGTTTTTGTTCTATAAATAACCAATTGATAATGTATAACCTATCGATGACACTATATTTCCAATGCTATTCTAAATTTTGCTGATGACACCAAGATTTCTAAAGCAGTGGCTAGTTCTAAAGTTCTTTGATTACTACATGCAGGCATGAACACCATACAAGTCAAACAATATTAGATTGCTTGAAGGTGTACAGAAAAGAGCTATAAAGTTGTCTAAGTGTCAAAATTTTGCATGGTTAACATACCAACACAAATTAAATAGAAGCAGAATAATGCCTCTAGAGTACTGTCAACTTAGAGGGAACTGACTGAAGTGTTTAGAATTTTGAATGGACTTGACGGCCTGCAATGTAGTGGCTTTTTTACTATTAATGACGACAGTAGGACAGGAGGTCACTCCAAAAAATTATGGAAGCGAAAGTCCAGATTTGATCTTAGAAAATACAGTTTCAGCCAAAGGGTTATTAATGCCTTGAACCAGTTAATGGAGGAAATAGTGAACTCCAGCAGTGTAAATGATTTGAAGACTCACTTGGAGAGTTCTTGAAGAAAACTAGGGAACACAAGACCATCTTGTAATTGTAATTGCCATTGATTACATTGTCTTTTAGATGAGTGTCAGCAAGTAGTAAAGAAATGAATGCATGTTGTTGTTGTTTGTTTGTTGTTGATGTTGTTGTTATCAATGACACTGTTGTTGTTGTTCCTATTCTGTTGCCATTACCTAGTTGTTGTTGGCGGATTGAAAAAATCTTGAAATATAAATTATCACAAAAAAATTTTCATACAAACTCTTGTTACTTACGTCTGTACACTAACGTGATGAAAACTAACTTTACGTATATGGAAAATGAAAATGTTATAATTTCAATTGTTTGCACTAACTGATAAAGCATCATAATAAACTAATTACTGCAGAACAAAATCAGGTACTATGCATGATCTTTGTAAGACCACTTCTTACTAGTTCGAAAATTCGAAAATTCAGAGAACTTATTCGAAATACCAAATTCGGTTCGATTCGAATTCGCATTCTGGTAGAGAAAGCTCGCCTCTAATTGTTTCAAAGAGTTTTCCTGTGCTTTAAAAATTTCACGCTATGGTTTCATGCTCATAGACCACAGAAAATTGTCTCGTTTCTGTTGGTACTTTTAAGCTTTCGTTTTAAAATACGCAAGAACGAAAATATTGTACATCCGCTGCATGTGCATTGATTTTGTTTTTGACGTGGCAAATATTAAAACGTGGGAACTTGAATAGTGTTTGTTACCTCTGTTCTTTTTTTGAACTGATCACCTTACACTGTGTTAAGCTTTAAACAGCGCATAAGACTGTTAACATGGGGTTAACTATTTCGTCCTTGTTTTCACGTCTTTTTGGCAAAAAGCAGATGAGGATATTAATGGGTAAGTTTGTCGTCGTGAAAGTTAAGTATACTAATTACTATTATAGTACTAATATTATTGTAGTTGTGAGAAGGCATTCCAGTCTTTTATATTTTCCTAGCCATGCCAGGAGTTACTAATAAAGCTTCAACTGGAGCAAAAATAAAAGACCAGCATTGGAATCAGCTGACATCTCAATTATACTTATGGGCAGTGCCTCACATAACGAGCCAGTTGATTGACGTTCACTTGTTCATTTTCTGCAGTCTGAACGTAGTTGTTGAAATGTACTTTCATTGTAGCCAGGACTGGGTTATGACCTAGCTTGAAGCAAAACCGGAAGATTTTTCATATATTACCCCATTTAGAAGTACAGAGTAATGTATACTACATTTTAACGCATATATAAATTGGAAAACATTTTTCATAATTAAATAATTGATTAAAAACTTAATTAATGGTGGGCGAGCCCAGCTAGTGATGACGTCACAGATGAACGCAATTTTCAGCAGCGCAAACATTCTTTCAGCATCTTAAACGTTTGCAAAAGTGAAAATTGAATTACATTGCTACTGTACAACATTCAGTGTAATATACCAATACTTGGCAAATTTTAAATTAAAAATTAAAATTTAAATATGCTGCTGTGCTGGCCTCATGAGCTCTCGAACGTGTGTATTACGTATTCTAAAATGAGAGGTACAGCAGCTGTTTTGCAGGCAACGCGGTTCTGAAATGCAGACGCTAGTGCCCATCTAACTAACGAATAGCGAATGGTTGAGGAAACCTAGGCTGCAACCTACACTAGCCTACAGGGTAATCGGCCTGATTACTGTTGGGCCTATGTGTCTGAAAGACCCCTGTTGCTCTGTGTAAGCATTGTATAGTTGTATATACATGTTCATAAAATGCTTTAAATAATAATTACACATTTGACTGTAATGTATGTGTGTGTCTTGTACCCAGTTTTTCCTAATCTCGATATGCTACCCGTACTTTTGCATTTTTTTAGTTGGTTTGGATGCTGCTGGCAAAACAACTATATTGTACAAACTGAAACTAGGGGAGATTGTAACAACCATTCCAACTATAGGTAAGCAGTAAAATTAAAAATTTTTGTAAGGAAAAGTTATACCATTTTACTGTCACAATTATGAACGAAGTGAGCAAGTTACTAAAAACCTAATAAGATGAATAGTATTTATGTTCATTATTGACCATTAGAATTATGTATGTAAATCATTGGCTGCTCAAAACCATACTTGTATCAATGCTGTGTCTTACTGTTTAAATGTATTCTGGCAGCACAATAATTTCCCCATATCTATTATGAATTGGACTACTCACAATAATTGTATGCCTTTGTAATTTTTTTCTAGTTGCTTTAAAGGATTTTGCTTAAATAAGGATTTCTGTGGTAATTCATAATGACAGTACATTCCAATAAAACTTCAAAGCCCTAGAATTTTTCTGATAAACTTAAGAATATTTTGCCAGTTTTTGACTGCATACTTATGAAGCAGAGCTACTGCATAAACAAGAGTATTAAAATTGATCTCACTAAGTTAATTAAATGATCCCACTTATCACCCAAATAATTGAATATTTACATCTGTATGTCACACCATATTGTAAACTGTCTCATTATATTGTCTTAAGCTAGAAATAATTTATTTGCTATGTAAGTTAGTAGTAGTAGTATTTTATTGACAATAATAACATTATAATCTATCAGGAGATATTACAAAAACTGGCTCATAGTTAGAAAAATATATATGATGTTAACAACAAGTAACAACACAGCCAGTTATTCGTAAATTTTCAAAATTGCTGGCAAAAATTTACTACAAAGTTCAGTCTCTAAATCAAATAGCTCTTGCACTCTGTTTAAATACACAGCATACATTTCTCTAATTGGCTTAGATAATCTACATTGTAGAATAACATGTAATTCTTTGTGAACAAAAACATTATCACACCTGCATACTCTTGTTATTTTGAGGCATGGGTGGCCTAGCCCTTCTTCCAGTCTCAACCCTCAGATGATGAGACGACAGCATAAACCTGTCTTTCTTTCTCACCTTTCCCACCAATCCCCATTTACCCGGGCTTGGGACCGGCACGGGGGCTACATAGCAAGAAAACCGACTTTTGTTTACACATTTAGCCCTAATATTATAGACAATGTTGTCAGGAACGTAATCATAACACATATGATAGGAATTAGATACATGAGAGTGACGACATTAGTTACATATTGTAGTGCATGCAGGGTTTATATCATCTTGTAAGCATCAATTTGCAATAATTTTTGCTTGCCTTCAAATTTTTTGGTACATGTATTTCTTTACATCCTTCGGATACAGGTGTATAGCAGAATGTTAAAAAAGAGTATGATAATACTGCTTTTATACATATACATAATACATCTCTCAACTTAG
The DNA here is from genome assembly GCA_030141605.1 of Tubiluchus corallicola. Taxonomy (NCBI): domain Eukaryota; kingdom Metazoa; phylum Priapulida; class Priapulimorpha; order Priapulimorphida; family Tubiluchidae; genus Tubiluchus; species Tubiluchus corallicola. Next base: position 112,286 of record JAQGDQ010000167.1, read on the forward strand.
TATGCTTGGTAATTAGGCTCAAAGGATTGAATTGTTTTGCAGGATTTAATGTGGAAACTGTTGAATATAAAAATATTAGTTTTACTGTCTGGGATGTTGGTGGACAAGACAAAATTCGACCACTATGGCGTCACTATTTCCAAAATACACAGGTAACTAGACTTAAGGCCCGTTTTGACTAGCGTTTTATTGCTGTTTGCAAAATTGCTACACAAACTCTTGTCAAAACATCTATCGCTCTACAGCAATAAAAAAAATTTTGTAAAAAATCCTGGCAAGAAAATACTGTTATGCTGGAACGATAAAAACGCCTGCGAAAACATTAATTGCAGCAAGAAGCGATATCAATCTAAAACGCCACAAACCTGTTGAAAAAAGCTAACGCTCCAGTGAGAAAAAGGCTCTTGCATATTAAAGCTTTTTTGCCATGCCATACAAACAACCGTGAAAATGGCCATCGCAGTATTTTTGTTGCAGATTGCGTAATATTGAACAATGCTGTATGCATTACGGCAGGGGTGTGCAAATTATCTGACTAGCCGGGGCACATTAAACTTTCCCGCAATTCCTGTGGGCGACATGTAGTTTGGTCAAGGAATCAAGTACAGCAGGACCTAATAACGATTTTTTTGCTTCCGATCTACGTACACCATTGCTACTACACTCAAGAAAACTATGTTAGCATTTATTAAGATTTATATTAAAAACCACAGATTTCAACTTTCATGTCAGATAATTTCATTACAATGCATATTAGTAATGTGTATCACACAGTCTGTGTAGTACAGTGCATATTAATCTGTCTTGACTCGATGTTCTTCTTCAATTTTCATCTTTTTCTTATCCATGATTCTAATCTATAAGAACACTACATCTTATGAAACGATGAAACAGCCACTGATCAATCCGCTATCACACAGTCTGTGTAGTACAGTGCATATTAATCTGTCTTGACTCGATGTTCTTCTTCAATTTTCATCTTTTTCTTATCCATGATTCTAATCTATAAGAACACTACATCTTATGAAACGATGAAACAGCCACTGATCAATCCGCTATCACACAGTCTGTGTAGTACAGTGCATATTAATCTGTCTTGACTCGATGTTCTTCTTCAATTTTCCTCTTTTTCTTATCCATGATTCTAATCTATAAGAACACTACATCTTATGAAACGATGAAACAGCCACTGATCAATCCGCTATCACACAGTCTGTGTAGTACAGTGCATATTAATCTGTCTTGACTCGATGTTCTTCTTCAATTTTCATCTTTTTCTTATCCATGATTCTAATCTATAAGAACACTACATCTTATGAAACGATGAAACAGCCACTGATCAATCCGCTATCACACAGTCTGTGTAGTACAGTGCATATTAATCTGTCTTGACTCGATGTTCTTCTTCAATTTTCCTCTTTTTCTTATCCATGATTCTAATCTATAAGAACACTACATCTTATGAAACGATGAAACAGCCACTGATCAATCCGCTATCACACAGTCTGTGTAGTACAGTGCATATTAATCTGTCTTGACTCGATGTTCTTCTTCAATTTTCATCTTTTTCTTATCCATGATTCTAATCTATAAGAACACTACATCTTATGAAACGATGAAACAGCCACTGATCAATCCGCTATCACACAGTCTGTGTAGTACAGTGCATATTAATCTGTCTTGACTCGATGTTCTTCTTCAATTTTCCTCTTTTTCTTATCCATGATTCTAATCTATAAGAACACTACATCTTATGAAACGATGAAACAGCCACTGATCAATCCGCTATCACACAGTCTGTGTAGTACAGTGCATATTAATCTGTCTTGACTCGATGTTCTTCTTCAATTTTCCTCTTTTTCTTATCCATGATTCTAATCTATAAGAACACTACATCTTATGAAACGATGAAACAGCCACTGATCAATCCGCTATCACACAGTCTGTGTAGTACAGTGCATATTAATCTGTCTTGACTCGATGTTCTTCTTCAATTTTCATCTTTTTCTTATCCATGATTCTAATCTATAAGAACACTACATCTTATGAAACGATGAAACAGCCACTGATCAATCCGTGTATTACTAAGCCTATGCAGAAACTAAAATCTGGGAATCCCCCTATATCAGGAGTGACCACACTTTTTCAGCTTGCTGGCTACTTACAAATTAATCTGCCCTGTCGTCTTCCTGGTCCTAGTAAGTAGATGATTGTTTGGTTATTTTATAATTTAGTTTGTAAAATAGCCAAGTCGAAATTATCTACCTGCTATGACCAAGTAGACGACTGGGCAGAACAACAGGCTCAATAATAGAAGCCTAGCCTTGGTCTTCCTACCAGCCAATCAGATTGCTTCATGCATTTCTTGCACATTTGAGCATTTCAATGGCGGCTTCCGCGATAGTTTGCTGTGTTCTGTGATTACATCGCTTTTTTGTGTTCCAAGTGAGCAACGTTGAATTTCGTCATGCCCGATAGTGACATTAAGTGTCAACCATCTTGTAAGGGTTAATGCCATCCGATCTAGTGGATTAAACTACCCGCACTATCTTTTGCGTACACTTCAGCTGGATACACTTAACTCATCGCCTGGGCTGCACTTTCATTAGGTTGACAAACCTCTTCGAGGGCCGCGCAAGATCTTTTGGCACTCTGCAGGCGGCCCGCAGTTTGCACACCCCTGCATTACAGTGTAGTCTACAATGTACACTGCACACACTACAGTGCCTAATAAATAATTTCTCTGCTTTGATCTAGTAGAAGCGCCATTGCATGAAGTGCCTGTGATCTGAAGACGTGTGCAGTTCATTACTGTTGACTCAACTTGCCAAGAAAAAGAAGGCATTTGAGTGGGAAAGAATAATAACAGACATGATTGCAGGTTTAAATTAAAATGTAAGTGTATAGAACACCTGTACATGCAGCTGTCTTGCAGTGATGTCTGTTTTTGCCACTTTAAACGCGGCGAGAAAAACACTAGTCAAAACGGGCCATTAGGCATACTGATAAAATCGTAAAAATAACTGCATATGCACCACTTGGACAGGCTTAGCGTTATGCGTACGATATGCCTTTTCCCGTATTAATGGCTCCTCAGAATGGAAAACAAATATGTATAATAATTAGCATAATTTATAAGTATTGCTTTTATAAAAGAAAAACTTCATATTTTTTCTGAATTAGTTTAGTATAACTCTAGCATTTTATTTACAATTTTTTCAATTTGTTTTTTTTTTGTGTTCCAGAATGCAAGCATGAAGTAATTTTTCTCTTTAAAAATATTTTTAGGATATTCCTCCTAGGTGCAGTTTGAGAGTTGGCCGCTGAGTGTTGTCACCTTTCCTTCACAATGGAATGTTTTTTACTTAAAATGTTTTAACCATGGTTAGATTAGGGTTAAATAAATAAAATCTCATTTCATTTCAAAAGTTCTCATAATTGTTTAGATCTGTACACATTCGATATTTTCTCATGTTTGTGCCCAAAGTTTGAGATAACTTTCACTCTATATCACCAAAAGCGCAAAGTTTGTAACAATTGCTGCAATTGCAAGACGATATACAGTAAACTATGTATAACTCAAACTGGTACAACTTGGATTTTTATTTTTGCATATCTCGGAACGGATTTTCCCTTTCATTTTTTCCCTTCAACAAACATCATCAACTGGAATTATCACATAACAGGAACCAAATATCCGCTACTGTTTTTAAGAATCTAACTGAAATTACCTCACTTATCTCGAACTGCCTTCCAGGGGAGAAGTCCCACGTGAAAGTGTACCTAACATTATGATTTTAACTGTTAGCTTCAGCAAAAATGCTAAGATTTCTTGTATTGCCTTAGCATAACACTGCACATAAGATGGCTCAATGAACATGGTTTAATGTAAATCACAATATTATTATTGCTGAATTCTATTAACTATGCGAGTACAATAGAGGTGGACCATTTTGCTTTTGTTTATTCGTAAAAAGAAAAAGTTATTTGATTAAATGCTCAGTTTGTCATTTTCTACAGTGTTACTAGATCATTGTCTGACGTTGATGAGCGACTCAATCTTGTTTTCTTACGAACTTTGTCTAACTTGAACTTTCGCATAACTCCCCGTCTCCTGGTTATGTGGTGTTCTTCTTGTCTTGAGTTGTTCGAGTTACAGATAGTTTACTGTATGTTTATTTACGTGTTAAGTTGTATACCGAATGCATTTCAAAATGAAAAAATATAAACATAGTAGTGTAGAGAATACGATTTTTGTGTATCCACATGACTGAATGAGAGGCATTAACACTGTGGCAGCAAGACAAGAGCTTTAAATATGACTTTGTAACTTACAATTTTGCCTTAAAGGAATGCAGGATGATTTTTCATACACTATCCTATGTACAAATACGATAAAAAGTATACATTTTTACAATTAATACTGTTAAAGTGTTTATTAAGCTTAAATAATAGATTAAAAACTTAATTAGCAACGGGCGAGCCCAACTATTGATGACCTCAAAAACTAACTTAATTTTCATCGTTAAAAACATTCCATGAGCGTGTTGCGCATGTTTGTGAAAGCAAAAACACAGTGAAGTACAGTGCTAACTGTAAGATATTCAGTGTGTTGTACTAAAACCAAGGTAGTTTTACAATAAAAATTCAAATATCAAATTTACAGCAGTACATGAGCTGTCGAACGTGTGCAGTACATTACCAATTTTCACATCTCAACTGAGAGATGCAGCACCTGTTTTTTGTGCTATGCGTTTCCGAAATGCAGGTGCTAGTGCCCATCTAAATCTAACTAACGAATGGCGAAATGCATGTAATAGCGAAAAACTAGTGGCGCTATCATGAATTTTTTTGTGTGTGGTAGTAATTCTTTCATACAAGTCATTTTTGAAAAAATAGTGTATCCTTTTCAATATTTTAGAGTAGATTGTTTCTCCCTACTGTTTAGGATTTGATCTGGTTTTGCTTTAATTTTTTTATTGCACGTTGTGGCAAAAATATTAAATCCTACTGAAGAAACGGGTCCTCGAGCAAATAAGAAAAATGTACTTTTCATAATAAAAGTGTATATTCGTCATTAATAATGCTCACAAGCTTCAACTATTTTCAAATCTTGCTGAATTTCTCTTCCAGGGTCTCATATTTGTTGTAGACAGTAATGACAAAGAACGTATTGCAGAAGCACGGGAAGAACTCACGAAAATGGTAAGACGCTTACATTGTTAGCTCATGACATTATGTTTGAAGTGAGAAACTCGTGACATTATGTTTGAAGTGCAAGCAGGAGTTCTACAGATGCTTTTTCAGATGATAAAGACTCCAGTATGTTAAACAGTTAGTAATAGGGCTGAGACAGTTAGGCTTTTTAACTAACCTCTAAACATCATTAATTGCATTCAGTTAACCGTTTACTCGTTTCTGATGACGTCATACATTCATTCACTCATTCCTTGCACGAGTAAGCGGTGCGGTTCAAATCAAGCATGCGCTGGCGAGAATGTCCAACATGGCGACATCGTCGTAACACACGCGAGTGAAAAACATTTTTGCAATTTACCTTGTAGATGCTTCTTAGGCAACCAGGTTAATTGAAACAATGTTGTAAACAGTACAATTTTATGTAAGTGGGTTATTGCTAACGCATATGCCAACTCAGAAAAGGTTTCATTAATATGGATACGCCAAAAACTTGATTAGTAATTTTCGGTTAATAATTTTCTAAACAATTACACCAGTTAGCAGTCGGTTAAATGTTTAAACGTTAGCCTTAGTTAATGCGAGAGTTAAAAGAAATAAACTAAACAACTAGGCAGCCAATCTGATGTGTAGCCCAATACTGGTATATGCATTAACTCAATAAAAAATGTGCATCAGAAGAAGTAGTCATGCCAAACTAGACTGAGAGAAATTTCAAAATTTTTTCACTCATTTCACTTTACATTGTTGTTATTTAGATCAAGTATTTTCATCATATATATAGCCTCATTCCATAGAAGAGTCAAATTAACTAAGTAATCAAGTTAGTTACTGCAGTTTTGCCCCTTTGCTTTAGTCACTGTAGTTCTACCCCACTGAGTTAGTTTGAAGTTTTACCCCACTGAGTTAGTCGTTACAGTTTTGCCCCTTTGCTTTAGTCACTGCAGTTTTATCCCACTGAGTTAGTCACTGCAGTTTTGCCCCTTTGCTTTAGTCACTGCAGTTTTGCCCCACTCAGTTATTCACTGCAGTTTTACCCCACTGAGTTAGTCGTTACAGTTTTGGCCCTTTACTTTAGTCACTGCAGTTTTTTCCCACTGAGTTAGTCACTGCAGTTTTACCCCACTCAGTTATTCACTGCAGTTTTACCCCACTGAGTTAGTCGTTACAGTTTTGCCCCTTTGCTTTAGTCGCTGCAGTTTTATCCCACTGAGTTAGTCACTGCAGTTTTACCCCACTCAGTTATTCACTGCAGTTTTACCCCACTGAGTTAGTCGTTACAGTTTTGCCCCTTTGCTTTAGTCACTGCAGTTTTATCCCACTGAGTTAGTCACTGCAGTTTTACCCCACTCAGTTATTCACTGCAGTTTTTGCCCACTGAGTTAGTCGTTACAGTTTTGCCCCTTTGCTTTAGTCACTGCAGTTTTACCCAACTGAGTTAGTCATTGCAGTTTTACCACACTGAGTTAGTTACTGCAGCTTTTGCCCTTTTACTTTACACAGTTTTGTTCTGTTGCCATGGTTTTTGCCATTTTGCGTTTTTGCTTTAGTGTCTATAGTTTTTCGCTTTTCTTCAGTTACAAGAGGATGAGCTACGGGATGCTGTACTTCTAGTGTTTGCTAACAAACAAGACTTGCCTAATGCAATGTCAGCAGCTGAATTAACAGAGAAGCTTAGCTTAAGTGCAATACGAGGACGAAAGGTGAGCTTGAATGAATTGTTTTCAAATGCCTTTCCTAAGTATCAAAGCAAAAGCCAAGTCTCTTGGGAAGTTGAGCTTATTTCAATATTTGAGAAAAATGTTAGAAATTTTCAGTAATAGAATTGTGATAAGAGCATCTCGTAATTAGTAACAGCAATTTAGTGGTCACTTCTTGCTTGGGTGACTCATTTTGACTGAAACATGGCATCATCTAGTTTCCGTGCAATGTAAACACTTATCCCGCCAGGTGCTTCAGCAATCTTTTTTCGACTTAAACAGTGATCTGCCTAAACCTAATTAAGCTGCCCGGCACCTACTGTGTACTCTCAAGTTTGCATACATATCTGAAAGTCAACAAAAATCTGTAAATTAATTATTCGTACAATTAATGTACACTACTTACACATTTTAAGGTATAATCCTGTGGGTTAAATCTATATAACCACTTAATTATTTGCCTTAGGGTACACTGCTGTTTTTGCCCTACAACATGTCGCTCATTACTTGCCTAACAGCAGACTGCTGTTTTCGCCCAACAACATTATTTGCCTCACAGTTTGCAAAGGTTTGCAGTCATGTTACTTCTTCCGCACATGCGGTATTTAAAGGAACAAACAAGTTACTGAGTATGTTGGGTTTATTTTGTTGTAACTTAAACATAGAAAAAAATAACAAAGAAATTTGCAAAAAACTGCCTGTAAAGCATAAATTTAAAATATACTTGCTTTTGAATATAAATTTTCAGGCATGGTGCTTGCTTGAATATTCACTTGGAAACCGTGACATAGCTGGGAGACTTCTTGAATTTTCGTAAGCGCGTCGTGGCTTTCCATAAGTACACGCTGCTTAAAGTAATTCAAACTTCTGCAGCGTACCTAACGTTCATGCATTAATATTACAAAATTAGTTCTTTAATTTTTTTGTAAAAACTTATACTTCTGATAAACATTGACAGTACGCTACTTTTCTCCAAGACGAATGACTTCATTGGAAGAACAACAGGTATTGAAAATGCGAGCGCCCGCGCATGAAGTGATCACGACTGTAAAGTGATTTTACTATTTACTCTAGGTGCTTATTGCTGTTTTATATCTAAATCTTTCTAACATCTTTCGCAGGCATTGAAATAAGCCTATCCTCCTAGAAGCCTTGGCCTTGCTTTTTATCTGAATTTGATCTGAAAAGTTTTTTATGTATTGAAAATTCACTGCTTAACGCATTTAAATAAGGTATCATAATATGATTTGCTTTTCTGTTTCAGTGGTATATTCAAAATGCTTGTGCCGTACAAGGCCAGGGTTTATATGAAGGATTAGAATGGCTATCCAACGAGCTCGCAAAATGAGCTGACAATGTTCGCAATCTCTCTGTTTCCACTATTGTAATTTGCATCCTTACTGAACGTTCAGAAATCAAGCAATGTTTGCGCGTTTAATGTCAGGACTATCAGGTTGCGATCTGCATTTTCTACAGGACACACATTTTGGCGCGAATCCGTGCAAGTAGAATCTGTTTGCACATTTAATTTAGCTGAAGTAGTTTTAAGAAGATTTGACTTTAAGCGAAGGCATTGCTGAATCAAAAATAATTTACTCCAGAGTGTGACATTTTAACTGGCCTTTCACTGTCTTTTACTCGTAACCCGAGGTTTTATTATGTTTTCTAATGCGATTTTTGGGTGGTGGCTGAGTTAGTTGATTGTTCGTTTACATTTGTTCTTAAAACCGTATTCTGCAAATTCTGCCAAGAGCCAGGACAATGCGTTTTTTACTTGTAATTGTTTTTTTTACACAATTCGGCATACAGCAAACTGGAGTCCAGTACTTAATGTACTTATTTTGTTGATGGTTGTGAAAGAGAACAGCATCGTTTGCCTGACATATGGTTCTAGGCTGTAACGTGTTTTATACTTAGATATATTTGCTCTGTGTTGTTTTAAAGCCTAGACTCTTACGACTAATCCAACTTTTTACGATGTATGCATGATTTTCTCAGAATTAACGAATTTTTATTCAGAGCCAACTGTAGAATCACATCGTACCTTTCTGTGGTCAGTGAACTATGAGACTCGGTAACTTTCTTCCTAATGCAGTTTTGATTTGATCAATCTGTTTTCAATTTATCAGATTCTGATTCTAACAGGCAGGCCCACAGAAAAGGAGGGTCAGCTGGGGTGGTGCCCGGGGGCCCATGAGTTTAGGGGATCCAAAAGCCAAGCAAGGAAAAAAACGACATTTACCTTGAATAAGGCAAACAAAATAAGATGTGTGCTTGCAAACCAAAATTGTCCATAAGTCAACACAGTTAAAACTACGTTATTCTGTTTCCAAGTAAAATGCATCTAAAATTCTGTCAAATAGCATTTTTTTATAGAAACAAATGCTAAATATATTGGAATTTTGTATTCTATCATCAAATCGTCTTTAATTTGTTCAAAAAATACTGAAAATTTAATTTTATAATCTCTTACCAACTTCTCTGCCTGAAACTGCAATTGTGAAAGACTCATACTTTCAAACTCAATTAGTTTGTTTGACGTTTATTATTTTTTCAAGCCCAGCTCGTCCTTCGCAAGAGCCATCTATTCGATTTAATCTGTTTTTAAACTATAATTCATCAATTCATTTCTGTTGTACTGATTCCTTGCTTATGACACATCGTGGTATCATTATTTGGAGAATTGGAGGAAGGAGGCCAAGTTTCCTTTTGCCCTGGCGCCTAAAAATTCTTTTGGCGGCCCTGCTAACAAAAATGCTGTTATGAATAGATATTAGATTATGTCTACAGGAATTGTTGAATTTTAGCTAAAAGGTTCTTTCGTTATAAAATGATATTCGTTACAAGTTGCTGTAACACAATTTAATACTACTACAATACTATAACGCACTGTAATATTATAACCAGTATTTTTCAAATCACAAAAAAGTCTAAAGTAAAAAATCGGTCAAACTTTTTGTTGTTCTCGTCATCTTGTTCGCAGTGTATTGTGGCAAGAAGCAACAATTTGAGGAGCGCACATTCACTTGTTTGCATTGCGACACATGCTTTAAGGTTTCCCATTGTTCTGTGTAATGTTACACCTGTTAAATCAACATTACGGTGACTACACATTTTAAATCTGCAAATTTGTGAGGGTAATTTTTTAATAAAGTAATTTAGCAATGCTGTGTTTCTGTTGCCTTGGTACTTAGTAATAATGAAACTAGATGCACATTGCACACGTTAAACAAACAACATTATGGTAAGTGATTAGTTTTAAAAAGTTGACAGCTAATGATTTGTTTCATTCGTATTTATTACTCATTGCAATTAATATACTTTTGGCGAAAATGAATTCAATGTTTCCGCTTGTTTATGACTGAAAATCAATAATTGGTCGTCAGTGTTTGTTCAAGCAAATGATGATTAGTGGTATGTGATTTGATATCAAAACAGGACTGCCTTCTGTTGATCTGATTTTGCTGAACAGTTCATGTTTAATTAATAAATTGTAGCAGCAAATATTTTAATATCTGCAGTTGCTAAAGTCACGATTCTGCAATTTAGAATGTTGCTTGGAAATTTTGTCTTTAAATGGTGAATCTTTTCTACTGGTCAGGAATTGCAATTGACCATCTCTTATTTCCACACTGAATTGCATGATAATCACTTTCATTGCTGGGTCAAAACTGCAAATTCAATAGCTCATAGGCTAATTATAGGTAGAGTGTAAGGTGTCGCTATTTATTATTTGTACTTTTACCATTGCGATGTGATTGATGTAAATACTTTTTTGACTACCGCTGTATTCTGACTGTGTTTGTATTATTGTGTTCGCTGGATGCATAGAGTCGTAGATACAAAGCTCACAATTGGAATTGTTCAATTTTGTCTCGGCTCCTGCATGTTGTATTTTTTCAGGCAAAAAGTTAGTCTACCAACAAGAGTTTGACACATTTTGCATGTTTGTTAGAATGATGTTAATTGTTTGTGTCTCAGCAGCCTGGCATACATTTTGCTTAGATATTGAACGGCCACAATTTTGTGTTATAACGTGTTATTATGTGTGACCAAGAGGCCCGTTTTTCTTTCATGAACGATTATTATTACACATTTCGTGGATTTTCTAACTTGTTAAGTTTGCTTGTAATTTAATGTAAATTCTCTAAACTTTCTAAACCCTGGAAATTTTAGTACCACTAATTCTAATTTCCACTGAATTGTGCATACTGCGTGTGTATTATTCTTAAATCTGTTGTAAAGACTGATTTTGGTGTTGCTGATCATATTTTCCTGAAGCTGTGTTTCATTTGTAGCATTGATTAGGATTGCATCATCGCCATTATCCAATGCCTTTATTTTAAATTACTAAAAGCAGTACAGAACTGTACAAATATGTAATGCATGCTTGAGGAATTACAACATCATTTTTAATCGATTCATAATGACCTTGGACAGCAAAGATTTGTACTGTTTGTCCATTATTTATAGTCTATTTTATTTGGTAAATAAATAATTGTATATATACGTAAGCGCAAGTGTTATATCACTGTTATTACCATCACGTTGTCGTAATTGTAACATCTTATTGATGAACACTTTAGCATAAAAATATTGGATATCCTTGTATTGTTCTCATTTTAACAAAAGCTGCTGAGCTCCAGTTCAGTCTTACAATATCTACATGCTTGTAGCTTGTAACACTGTTATTATATTCCAGGTCTATGGTCTATGCCACACCAGATGGCACATTAATAATAAGCAGGATAGGTATGGGCGATTGGTCATTGTCGTAGTCGGTAATGGTGACTTAGATTTTCCAACTGAAATACCATTTGTTTGCTAATGGCTTCTGAGTCAGTTAGGATGTAGAAAAACTTTCTTCACTACATGCTTGCGTGCGTATGAACATTCTCTAATAGCCTGGGAGGTAAATTTTGTAATATAATGTGATCATATTTCTTTTCAAGCTGTTGCCTGTCTGCGACCCATTGCACGTGTTATTAACACGTTGAACAATCCAACGCGAGACTATCTCAACATGTAACCTTTTCTTATACTCCCATAACAACCATCACATTTCTCATAACAATGACGTTTAGTCACATCCTTGTTTGAACAGGAACCATGAGACGAAACCTGAGTACGGTTCCTGGTGCCGACAGGTGTGCTTCATTACAGGGTTCCCACAGAAATTTATAATAAATTTCCCTGACTTTTCCATGACCAAGAAAAGTAGAAATTGCATTACCAGTATACATATATTCAAACACTTTTATGTATGGACATTCATACATATACTGTGTCGGCACTGTTGCAGTAGTGCTAACGAGATTACACTAATCACATTAAATAAACTTTCTTAATCCAATCATTATTTTTGGAACAGAAATCGAAACTGGGAGCCTGCCATAGCAAAATTTTATTGGAATACGAATTGTTGAAAACCATGTTTGGAAAATATCGGTTGATAGTGATTAGTTTTGCAACCCTTTCCAATTTCCCCGACTTTTTGCTCTGTTTTCGTCATTTTCTCCGACTTTTTACCTAATTATCTTTCTCTGACTTTCCAGGATAGCCTGTATTTTCAAGAATTTTCCCCTGACTGTGGGAACCGTGTATTAGCGAATTCTCGTCTACTTATACATATACTTCACACGTAACTTATCCACGTTATTTCTGCTTGCAAACCAAAACCATCCATAAGTTGGCATAGCTAAAACTGTGCTATGATGCTTCAAGGTAGAATGCACCAAAAATTTGGTCAAATGTCAATTTTTCATATTTTATGAAAAACGATGCTAAATATATTGGACTTTTATATTCTAGTATCAATTATCAAGAAAATGTTCAAAAATACTAAGAATTTTAATTTTCTAATTTGTTACCACATTAGTGTCTAGAAACTAGAACTGCAATTGTAAAAAACTTGTATTTTCAAACTCTAATAGTAGTTCCTGGAAGCAGTCATTTTGCTTCAGGTTTTTTCCTGTTGCTAACTCTGATTTTCATCGGGAAGAGCCATCTACTAGGTTTAAGCATAACTTCAATATGCACTTGTAAAGTCCTTAGGCGCCACACATTCCTACAGTTGCTAAGTGTTTTGTAGAAATGCGACAAAAACCGATGGTTAGCTTTAACAGTGGTTTTCTCAAGATTATGTTTTTTACTGCATAATCTATCCTATTCACATATCCTGAATCTCCATTTCATGAGGATCATTTTGATACCAAGTTTATCGCTCTATGTTATTTCTAAGCTGGGATAATCCACGTTGAAGTTGAGGTGCAGGCTACGCAGTGAAAAACATAATCTTGAGAAAATCACTGTTAAAGTTAACCATCGGTTACATATATATCATGTACACAATCAAATATAACGTTTCCTTCTTTGTATTTTACAGTTATTGCCAGTTGTTATTTTTTGACCACCTAGAGAGCCTAATTTTTAAGTTTTGGGGAGCTTGATTGTTTTTATGAAGCTATATGAGTGAAATGCGCACAACACATTCTAACACGTCTCAGAAGATATTTGAGTTAAGCTCACTGGGCTTTCAGTTTCAATTCTGAAAATAAATAAATATGTTTACAAAAAAGTATTTAGAAGTAAATGAATTTCAGCAGCTTACAATGCTGGGTAAAAGTAATGAAAAACTTGAAAAGTCCTGCAGAAAATGCACTAAAACAAAACAGTCAGATCTTGTGGCAAAAAACAGAGACAATGTTAGTTTTTTTACAATTGCTGTACTAGTTTCAAGGCAAAGAAATGGGCACGGGGATACAAAATTAAATTTTTAGTTTTTTTGGACATTTTCTTAACAATTTGATGCTAGAACATAAAAGTCCAATATATTTAGCGTTCGTTTTCATGAAAAAAATAACATTTAAATTTTTGGTGCATTCTACTTTGAATCATCATAACGTAGTTTTAACTATACCGACTTATGGACGATTTTGTTATGGAAGTACACACATAATAAATGGCTACTCTCTGAGATTATACTGGTTGGTTTCGGAGTGGATTATTCATCATGTTATGAAATAGTGCCACAAAAAATGAACAAGCAATAGGTTCATTGAAAGAGCATCCCGGGCACTCGAGGTGTGAAAACAATCACCAACTGAACAGAGAATTGAAGCTACTTTTGCTCGAATCTTCCACACTCGTCTGTTGTCTTAATAGGCTGCAACATAAAATCAATCTCCAGTTCATTAAAACAAAAACTCGAGTCTTTTAAACAGCTAAAAATAAATTTTCAAGATTCAGCATGTTACTGTTAACCTGGTGATGAGCATAACCAAGTTAGAACAAGTAATGATTTAATAAAAACCAAGAGACAACAAAAAAGCAACATAGCTGCTTTTTGACAACGTGCAACTTCTGCTACAGACGTCTGTACTTTTGCCAGATGATGTCAATTTGAGCTATTAAACATGCTCAACATTTATAAAAACTTTTTTGTCATAATTGTTCATGGGCAAATTGTTATCTAGACAACTTGCTCACTATGAAGAAATTCCAGTAAAAGAATGCTATTTGCCAGACTATAGCATTGTTATCCAAGATGAACAAATGAAAGAGCAAAATGAGCTTCTTAGTAATTACATTTTGATGCAAAACGGTTGTGAAAAGACTGACATTTAATTTTTAGCCAAGAAGACTGTTATCGCCACTGCACATCACACACACACGCTACTCATGCACAGCACAAAAATAAAGCTGAACATTAATCTATTAGTACAGAAAGTTGATACTAGGTGATGCTTTAGTATAGTGAAAACTATGAGATTGTCTAATTGTAAAACCTTGAAATTAAAACCACAAACGATAAATTATTGTACAAATCACCAAGATTCTTATTACATTTATCATCTTCATTATTACATATTAGCAACATTTACATTTTGTATGTTAGCACACATTTTGCAACGTAAAATATATGAATATATAATACGCAAACAAAAATGCAATAAGTTCTTGCATTAAACTCATAAGGTTATCTTCTACAATGTCATTAAAACATTTTGCTAGTAGAAAGAAAAAGAAAGAAAGCTTATTAACGCTCATTTTGCTTAGGTGACTAGATGAGAAGAACTGTTTATTCAATGTTAATTAGCACAAACCTTCATGTGAAAAAATTACGGAAAACTCGGACAGACAACAATTTTTACCTATTTGGATTCATAAAAAGATTTCTGCTACTGATAATGTACATGTTTTCTCAATAATTGGCAAGCATGGATAATATTGTTACTTTTAGCTAGTTAGCTGTTAAATTAATGAAATATTAAATTAGCTGTTAAACAACCTTTTGTCTGTTTTTAGCATTCAAGTACTGCAAATCAGGCAAAGCCACAGTCAACAAGCCTTTTCACAATTTTGCTATGCGCATGCTCAGTTGCTGTAGGTAAGAGGTTAAGTGTACCACAGTAATGCGTCTTAACTACAACTGCCATGTGATGTGTGTGTAAAGCAAAACCGTCCACCACATCAGTTCAGTGACTTCAGTTGTTTTACGAGGACTTTACTTAATTATTCTTTAGTCAGTGCGTAGAGTTTTTTTACTAGCAGGATCTTGCTTGGGAACAAGAAAAATGAACTTGGTAAGGTTCTAGCTAGCTGTTAAAACACATTACAATTGTTACTATTACGATAACGTGAGCCACGAAGTGTGTCAAGTGTACACAAGTGTGTTGTCTGTTACACTTAACCTTTGACCTTTTCACAATCATCGTCAATCGCTGTAACTGCGAAAAGGCTTATTAGATCAAGCATTATAGCAAAACACCTAGCTCGCGAAATAATGAAATAACCATTAGGCTAATATGAACTTTACTACACAACCTATATCAAATGGTTAGCAAAATATGTATAAAATGGTATCAAATGTTTAGTCAAACAAGCCTAAGGCCATTTCACACTGGGATTCCATTCTGAAATTTACCATTTCCTGTCTAAAAAAGGCGAGTTTTAAAAGCAGTCGACTTGCATGTCAATGATATAATCAGAGCTAATTAACAAGTGTAAAGTCTTAGTTCTAAAATTAAATATGGAAAGGCAAAACACGCAAAAAAACTAAGCAGCTCTGGATGAATTGTTAAGCAGAGACTGCTAAAACAATTTCATGTGAAAAACCTTTACCTAAATACAATTTATCATTAGCTATATATGTAGTGCATAATTAATTTTGCATGTCAATTTATGTGAAATAAAAGAATAGACTTAAACTTTTATGGCTACAAACACTTATGACTGCACATTGCAAGCCAATGTCTAATATATTAATTATAACAATGCAGTGAATACATAATAGTAATGGAAGGCTTTCTTATAAACAAAACGTGATACTAAATAACATTTATTGTGAAGGCCTAGATTCAGTGGCGGCTCGTGTATAGGTACTGTGGAACTGCGGCACCCCCTATTTTCATTCGATATTATCGCTAATATTCAATATAATGAGTCTTTTCCTTTAATTCCTTATACATACTTGTACATACTTGCAAATCCTTGTACGGAACCAGAGCACATGACGGAACTGTGCGCTTCACAGCTCCAGCGATGTGCATGTCACAGTTCCAGCGATGTGCATGTCACAGTTCCAGCGATGTGCATGTCACAGTTCCAGCGATGTGCATGTCACAGTTCCAGCACTGCGCATGTCACAGTTCCAGCGATGTGCAT
Organism: Tubiluchus corallicola; assembly: GCA_030141605.1. NCBI lineage: Eukaryota > Metazoa > Priapulida > Priapulimorpha > Priapulimorphida > Tubiluchidae > Tubiluchus > Tubiluchus corallicola. Next base: position 128,848 of record JAQGDQ010000167.1, read on the forward strand.
GTCACAGTTCCAGCGATGTGCATGTCACCATTCCAGCGATGTGCATGTCACAGTTCCAGCACTGCGCATGTCACAGTTCCAGCGATGTGGTGTTTGGCTGTTGTGGGCATGCGGCCATGTGCATGTCTGAGATAAGACACTGTGCTCTAGGTAGAGAGAGAGAGGACTGCCGCTCACGCAGTGTCGATCAAAGAGAAAATTATTAATCTTTTCGCGCAAAATAAAACAAGAAGAATGGATTTTGTTTTTAAATGAATGGATAATTTAAACATAAATCAACTAAACAAATTAGTTAATTGGATTAATTTAATGTGAACTGTACCAATTTAGGCTATTAGTAAAAAAGATTTTTTTGTTTAGGATTTTATCAAATGTATGTAAAAAGTTTTTTTTTATATGTTTGTTTCATTTTACACAATATCAAAACAATGGCTAAAATTTTTGAAGCAGCACCCCACTAATTTTAGCTATGAGCCGTCACTGTCTAGATCTTTTCATACAAAGATACCATACTGGAACACTGTCAAAGCAATACACATATAAGGTCTAATTTTTCTACACATTTGTTTAGTGGAATGTTAAATTGACTAATGAAAAAAGTTCTCCTAGATACCTGCTAAGACAGAATTAACAGACAGCCAGAAAGAAAGTGTATGAAAGACTGGCAAAGAGCAAGTTCTGGCAAAAAGGAGAAGACGAATGTGCAAGAGAAAAACAAACTAAAGCAGAAAAAGTTACAGGAAAGAGGGCAGAGGGAGGAGAAAGAGGAAGAGGGAGAAACCGAGAGAAGGAGAGAGAGAGCCACACACAGATAGAAACTGCACGCAAAATTGAGAGCGGCAGAAACTGAGAGAGGAAGAAAGAAAGAGAGAGAGAGGAGAGAGAGAATATTAGATTAATATGACAACAAGAGCAAGCAGAAATCTGACTGAAGAAAAAATAAAAGGCAAATGTCACACAACAACGTAATGACAGACCAGTATAAAATATAAGGCCTTAATAACAAATCATAATTTTTCTGTTACATAACAATATCACACTTGGCAGCAATCACATACATTATTAAGCATCAAAGCTGGACGTTTATCGTAATAGCTAGCAACTGTTTTATACTTTGAATAAATAAGTATTACATATTGGAATTCAGGCTACAGTGTACAAAAAGTTTTCTATAAAAATAGCATACGTGAAAATATGAATTAACAATCTAGTATTTAAGCACTGCTTCGTTCGTTTTGCATTTGAAAACAAGTTACAAAAGGTGCTGCTATGAGTCAAAAAACAGTGATTCAGATAATAAAGGTAACTCTTTTTGCTAGATCATTTTTTCTACTTCAGTGCTCTTACTGCTCTGCTCTAAAAGGCACTGAAAGGTACATGAGATAACAGCTCAGCCAGTAAGACACTAATCCCAGATACTTCAAAAAAATATCAAAAGGCGGTAAAGAACTGCTTAAAAAATTGAAAGGTTTCAATAGAGTTTTGAAGACGATGCAACACACACAGGTAAGTGTTTAGCAACAGTTTATCAGTAAGTTGACAAACAGATCAGACATGCGCGGATAACGGATTTGCGGTCATGTGGTTGCGAAATTTGCACAAATTTTTTGCAGATAGCGACTTATTGCGGATATGCGGACTGCAGATTTTTAATGCATAAAATCGCAGATTTTACCCGAAATTGCAGTATGCAAAAGCCACTTATGTAAAGCAAATTTTCAAGTGTTTGCACGAAAAATTGACCAAATTTTAGTTCGTTAAGCATTCCCTTGCACATTAAAAGGTTTCCTGGCACACTAAACGTGTTTTGTCACTAGTTTATTTTAAGATGTCCTGATCACCTCTTGCTTTTTTGCTCCTTTCCGTTATTTTACCTGAAAATTTATAGGTGCAAAACATTTGTTATAATTACAAATATTATAGTTTTTTACTCGAGCCTGTTATGGTTTGTGGTGTGGTGTGATGGGCATGATATGGTTAAGTGAAGTACTATGTAGGCCTACATCGTGCTGTGTGACTTGTCGTTGAAGGTTTACAAGCAAAATTGGGGTTTGGTAAATTTTTTATTATTGATTCCTGATGATAACTCCTAGCTTCATACAAAAACACGTTGTAGGGCACACATAGCAAGCTTGGCTGTTGCCTATATTTTTGCGGATAATGCGGATATTCAATTTTTCACTCAATCCGCAGATTTTGCTGCCCATATCTGAAACAGATATCCCGAGAAACTGACAAAACAAAAGTGAAAACTGATTTCCGCAGGTCTTAATAATGACAGGTGAAAATGCCATCTCTTTTGATCATTAAATTTAAATCTAAATAGATTTACACTTTTAACCTTTGTCAGAAATAATCAAATAAGCCTTTTCACAGTTTGGCTATGCGTACGCGCAGTTGCTGTAGGTTAGAGGTTAAGTGTACCACAGTAACGTGTCTTAACTACAACCGTCACATGACATGTAGATAAAGCAAAGCTGGCTGCCACATCAGTTCAGTAACTTCAGTTGTTTTACATGGACTTTACTTAATTACGAATTAGTCTGTGCATAGAAGATTTACTAGCAGGATCTTGCTTGGGAACTAGATAAAATGAACTAGGTAAGGTTCTAGGGAGCTGTTAAAACTGTTACTGTTACAACAGCATGGACTGCAAGGCATTGTCAAGTGTACACAAATACCTTGTCTGGTGAACTTAACTTTTGAGTGTTTCAAGATCATCATCAATCGCTGAAATTGTGAAAAGTCTTATTTGCTACAGTACGAGAAGCTTCAGATCTCATAAGCTGAACGGATTCCAATAAAATTCTACCAACAAGGCACAGCATGAAAGAGGAACGTACTCTAGGTAGTATATCAGGCAAGGCAAATATAAAAATCTTCAAAGTTATCATCATAGATTGGCTTATCATTAAGCGCAGTTGCCATACCTACAGGTCTGATCAATCAGAGCAATTTGCAAGATGTTACTTAAAAATTTACTTTGTTACTTACGAGAAGCACGTGAAGCAAAAGGAAGACTTCTGCACAAAAACATGAACTGACATTGTTTACCATTAATTTAACAACTTCCTGAAAAATAACAACTACTCACTTCTGAAGATGGGGACACAGTGATGAAAACATTGCTGTTGTATAGTACATATGCAATCACTAAGACTACAATGGCTGCCATTTAAGTTACAATTACTTCGGTTTAATAACGCAACCAGAAACAAACATTAGGAATATATTATTATAATTATTTTAGCAAGCTACAAAATGCATCAGGTGTGATAATAGTACAAAAACTGGTCCCACATGCAATTAATTTAGCAACTACAAAGGCTAGAGCGGCAATCCAGTCACATTCACACACGGCAGCACCACCTACTTTTTGGTAATTCGTTTCTGTCCTCGGTTGTCCGGACCTTTCGGCTTGGCAAACTTCATTTTGTGCACGTGTTGTTTTGGGTGGACTTCATCATAAAGAAACTGTTCTGTTAACTCAGAACCAGTGTCAATTTCAACCTGTAAATAATGCAAATACAGTATAATACCATCGTAGCAGACATGGTTTACTGTACGCACATGAGTAATGCCAACTCACGAACTTTCGTCATTCATTTAACTAGTATAATAGCATTAAACAGAGTGTATTCGGACATTGAACAAATGTGGACGTTTTGACAGGCCCATTGCCAGCATTACTATGTATTTATAAGTTTTTATTGCGTACTTTACCTTTGAAAGCTGTTGGCAAATGAATTTACAGGTAAATTTAACTCATCATTCTTGGTGTTGCAAAAAATTTGTTGGGCAGGCATCATGTGAAGTGTTAACATGTTGTGTTGAAAGGTCATTTTCTCTGCTAGCTGAACAAAAACAATAAGTAACTCGGTGGCTTGGCAAGCAGCTGTTTTACGTTGGAACACAGCCAGCGCGCTGCTGAGATGTTTCATAAAGTGATGAATCCTACGGGGAAACTTTTTATACCCGGGACAAATAGAAATTTTATGTAAAACAATTTAATATACAACGTACACACAATTTAATATAAAACGTTCATCAATTATTAGTTTATTGATATCACACAAAATAATTTTGTTGAATTTGAGAACAATGCAAAGTAGCTGACAGCATCTTATAAAAGTACTTTATATCCTCTACAAAGCCGCACTTCATACACTGTTTATACATTTTTACTATTAATACACGCTTGTCCATCTACCAGTCGTATAAAAACGATTAGCTAAGAATGCTTATAGGTTCCTGCTAAATTTGCTGTAATGATGTTATACTGTTTGCAGAGTAAAACAAACAAGGTCAAAGGAGAAATTAAATGCCTAGTCTGTCAACGAGCAAGACCTGCTAAGTTGACAAAATACTGACAATTAATTTAAACACTGCTTCGTTTGCGAATTAACGACTTAAAAAGGGACGCAAAAGTTTAAATGTTTCACCTTTCTTGCCAATAGCTGTCATCACCCTTTGAATAATATGCAACGAGTTGCACTTATTAGTGTTTCGATTCTGGTGGCACCATCTACTTAAATAACATAAGTTAACATATCTTTAAAACTAGTTATATATGAGTGCTCAATTTTGCAAAAAAGCTATTGAAAAGGACCATAAACTTTATCGAAAATGTATGTTCAGCTAATGACCGCACAACCCTTTAACTGACTCACTGAATATTATAACTCAGTCTGACAGGCATAAAAATGTTCTACAGTATAGTTTACATTATTAAATACGTTACGGTTTAAGAAAACATTTTAGTTTAACACAGGAACATGTGTTAACAAAGCTGACAGCACATATCGTTCAATGTTACTTACTTTTCTAGCTATAGGTAATTGCACGTAATGTTCTATGGTGTCTAACAATGGTCCTTTACAGCTAGAATACAACATTCTCTCCCTGATTGAGCAAGTATAGCCAGGCATTGAATATATAAATACTAAAAAAAAAATCAATAAAAAGTTTAGTTGAAAACATTGCATTAAAGCAGGTAATAGACATTTGTATAAAAGTGACTAAATTATGTTAAGACGCCAATTACGTAATTAGCATAAAGTTGTGGTTAAGGCTTGTGAGAGTTAGTGTGAGGTTAAAAACAGGTATGAATAGTTAGAGTGTCGTGTCTTCTGCAACTGCCACTGGATGCCTGTTCCAGAGAATTACTGCACTTTGAAAAACTAAATTCTACGCTTTGAAAAAGAATCAGTGGTGAAAGAAAACTTGATGAACAGGGAACATTTTCTCAAAATTATTACTTTTACTATTACTTTTATGAAAAACTGAAATCAACGCATCATTTAAACAGACAGTATTTTAAAAATGACGTACTAAAAATAGCTTACAAGACTAATCTACAGTTTGACACTGAAAAGAGAAGGCACCATAGTTTGACTCTGAAAAAAGGAGGCACCACAGTTTGACTCTGAAAAAAGGAGGCAATCGACAGACCTTAAATAAAAGTGAAGGGTGACTAGAATTGCAAATACACATGACAGTAAAAATGTAGAACTATCACAGATTGCTCCTATCAGTGAGACAAATGCCATCTATTGATTGCTTAAAACAACATACCTATACTTTCTAAGTAATCACCCTCGTGTGTATGTGGAAAGTTAAACAGGTGATATCTAGCATGATCACTCGGTACTTTAGCAGGAAGCTGCTCCACAGTAATTGAACAAGCATCTTCCAGTTCTATTGTTTCCTTGGCGATGTCGATGCTCTGAAAAAGCAAGAATCTTGGTTGATTAGTCACTCAGGTACTTTTTCTTATAAAATGGGTGTGAACAAGGTTCCCTATTTTCACATTGATTTAGGCAACAGGTGATGCATTTAGTCACAATTATTATTATCAGCATCATTACATTCAGCCTGCCATCATTTTAAACAGGTTTGCAGATTTCAGTCGAAGTCTTTTAATGCAATGAAACATGGTCAATGCATTTCATTTTCATATCGTGAGATTCCACAACATTCAGTACAAATTTGACTTCTACTTTGATTTTTCACAAATACATCAAATGAGCAGTTTGGGTGAACAGAGGAAATGACTGGCACCTTCTTTCAAGGTTTCTTCACATTGCCCGATGGTAGTTACTATTATACCAATCAAGCTGTTAACGATGTATAATGACAATTTCATTGAGAATATTTCACTCACAGATTGTGTTGTGACTTTTTACATTTTTAACCAAAATTGTGCAAAATTTGAGTCTACTTTTACTGCTCTTTAAATATTTATGCAAACAGCAAAAGTTTGAGAAACAATTAAAAATAAAACCAAAGCAGTTCCTTTATTTTTGTGATAGGTGAAAGTACAGTTCAGTATACAGTGTTCCCTCACTTATCGCAGGTGTTCCGTTCCAGGCTCACCCGCGAATAAGTGAAGCGATAAATATTTCACATTAATATTTTTGAAAACCCGTGAAACAGCGAGTCCGCGATAAACTAACCGCGAAATAGCGAGGGAACACTATAATGAAAATTTTGCATAAAAATGGATTCAGCATACAGTTTTACCTACCAAAGCTTTGTGTAAATCTTTAGGTTGCACGATTTAAATTTAAAGAGTGACAAAAGCCAGAAACTACTGATATACAAGACACAAGAATTACTTACTAGCTGCACGTAACTAATTTGCCTTTCTTTTAGCTCTATGAGACGATCCAGCGCCACTCTAGATATCGGGAAGGCCACTCCCTGTAAACTTTGAGCTTTCGTGTCTACAGCATGATGTTGCATCTAGTAAAAAAGTTCAAAAGTGAGAATGAAACTATAGCACATAAAATAAGTTTTTGAAATTCGTCATCAGTGGCGGGTTGTGTATAGGTACTGTGGTACTGCAGCATCCCCTGTTTTCACTCAATATTATCAATAATATTCAATATAATAGCACCCCGTGTAATATTCAATATAAGTCTATTTTCTTTAGTTCTTTCCCTATACTTTTGCGGAACCGGAGCACATGAGGGTAGTACAATTTGGTTCACAGCCCAAGCAACGTGATGTTTGGCTGCTGTGTGCATGAGGCCATGTGCACATGTTTGAGATAAGACGCTGTGCTTTAGATAGAAAGAGTACTGTCACACACTGCAGTATGTGTTGTCAGTTGTCACGTGTTTAAAAGCCGTGTATCGGCATATTCTTGAACTGTGACAATTTAGGCTATTCGTAAGAAAACAATATTTTTTGTTTATGAGTTTATCAAGGTTATGTTTAATTAGTTAGTTTGTTTAAAATTACAAATTACAACATTAAAATTACATATGTTTGTTTTGTTGTACACAGTATTAAAACAATGGCTAAAAATGTTTAATTTTGCAGCACCCCCACTAATTTTAGCTATGAGTCGCCACTGTTCGCCATCATCAAAGCAACAATGAACGAAATGAAATCATGAAAAAACAGAGCTGGAACAAAAGCAATAGTAAGTAATGTAATCTGTACAGAATGAACGATGTGTGGCACATTCTTTCCAAATTAATTTGGATTAGTTCATAAACTTCACACAAAGTCAAAAACATCTCTATCACGGAAACCTGCCACGCTACATCTGTGTATACTTTTTTCTTCTGATATCACGCAAAAAATTCTGTCTTTCAAGAGCGTATTTTTAACAGTTTTAATCAACTAACCTATATGTCAAATACAACTGTGCTGTCAACATCAAAATAATGCAAATTTAGAATTCAAAAACAACCCAAAATATAGAATACTTACACACAGCATATTATATAGCAAACTAGCGCATTTCTTCCACCAGTTCTTATTAAACTAATTTCAATGCACTCCCATAACTTCAATACTAACTCTGCGAAACAGTGCGTGATAAATATTAACAAGCCTTTTCACAGTTTCATTGTGTGCATGCGAAGTTTCTGTAGGTCAAATGTTAAGTGTACAACACTCTGTAGGTCAAAGGTTAAGTGTACCACACACATGCGAAGTTTCTGTAGGTCAAATGTTAAGTGTACCACACACACACAAAGTTTCTGTAGGTCAAATGTTAAGTGTACAACACTCTGTAGGTCAAAGGTTAAGTGTACCACACACACACAAAGTTTCTGTAGGTCAAATGTTAAGTGTACAACACTCTGTAGGTCAAAGGTTAAGTGTACCACACACATGCGCAGTTTCTGTAGGTCTAATGTTAAGTGTACAACACTTACACAGTTTCTGCAGATCAAAGGTTAAGTGTAGTACACACACGCGCAGTTTCTGTACGTCAAATGTTAAGTGTACAACACACATGCAGTTTCTGTATGTCAAATGTAAAGTGTACAACACACATGCACAGCTTCTGTAGGTCTAATGTTAAGTGTACCACAGAAAGGATCTTGCTTGAGAAGAAAAAATGAACTAGGTTAGGTTCTAGTTAGCTGTTAAAACTGTTACTATTACAATAACATGGGTTGTCAAGTGTACACAAATGAGTTGTCTAGAACACTTAACCTTTAACCATCATCAATCACTGAAACTGTGAAAGGGTTTATTCTTCAAAATCTTACATTTGCCACAAAGTGCAATGCTCACATATGGATAAAAACTAAATCACAGCAAACAAATACAATGCAGCAGAAAAAATATATAAAAATTTTACAACCGGTGATTGTGAATTAACTAGCCCAAAAGTAATCATAGTTGTTTAGATTTGCAAGAGAACTTGCCTCATCAATTCGCAGCCTGGCTAACTCTTCCTCCGCCTCTGTCATTGGTCCGGGTGCAGCTCGAATGTTCAAGTGTTTCTGATACGCTTCTAGAGACATTTCAGACTGCAAGAAAATCACAAAAACATTTTGACAATTCACTTTGTGACTTTAGCACTGCTGTTCATCGACAATTACTCTCTGAAAAACAGTAGCAATAAAAACTAACTGACTTGGATTGGGAATATTATTAATAGCTAAATGTGCTTATGTTCCTAATGAACCATGCAAGTTTAAACCAAAGTTAGATTTTAATTTCCACAGCCCTCAGGACAGTAACGTTTAATTTACGTATCTTCAAACTTTTCATACCTAATTTCCAATGTTATGCTCCCAGGCCATTTTTTATGAGATTCGCACATTGCCTGGCACAGCAGGTTGTTTACATTAAATTTTGGCTGATCGTATACATAACAAGCTAATTTACTGGTGGAAGCAACGGAAAAAAATTTAAAACTTCTGACTGGAAACTATAGTGGTATCGGATTTTCTGGACTTGGTCCTAATAGGGCCAACAACTAATTCTGAAAGAAAATTACGATTTGCTATGATTTATAACAATATGTGAAATATGAAATAAAATTTACAGGTTGGATATAAAAAGCATCGAAATAGTCGTTTAAGTCAACAAATTAATTATTCGGTCAAATGAACTGACGTTTCGATCGAAATTAATCATTTTCAGCATTTTTAATGTTCACAGACTTGTATTCACAAACAGACTGGGCATAGAAACACTGTCAAGTCAGCGAGCACTCAAGAGCAATCCTGAGAACAGCGCAGATCATCATTCTCCTCCAGCCAATCGATCAAATAAACGATCACACAGCGAAAATTGATATGGACTTTGATTGTAATAGCATGCCTTAATCTGTTCAACATGTTGTATATCAACAAATCATTAATGTTTCTCTTACTGTTACCTTTGATGTGGCAAACATTTCATCTTTAATATGAACTAGCCCAAATTCCATCTTGATAGTCGCCCTGGTGGCAGCATACAGCATCTTCTCTCTCACCTAAAACAAATGAACTGTATTTGAATTACGGCAGGTAGTATTAATACAACTGCAAACGGTTGCACAAGATTCAGTGAATACTTCATTTTTTTTACACTTCAACTGCAAAATGGAATCCAGCAGTAAAGGCAGGGCCTACTCAATGAGAAGGCCATTGTGTGACTGGAGTTTGGCTCACTATTAAGGATATTCATCTAAGATGAGTCGCTGAACTGGAAAGGGCATATCAATCATATTGAGATATACATGCACCTTCCCTTTGCGAGATAAACAAACCAAGGTTTATTTTACACAGTGAGTTAGTATCGAACACGTCATTCACATGAAAGTGCACATGCGTCTGTCCACTCGGCATTTTGTACAGTGTTCCCACAGAAATTTATAATAAATTTCCCCGACTTTTCCGTGACCAAAATAAGCATAAATTGCATTACCAGTATACATATTCAGACATTTTGTATGAACATTTATACATATACTGATATATAATGTGTCAGCACTGTTGTAATAGTCCTGATGAAGTCATACTAATCACATTAAACAAACTTTCTTAATCCAATCATTATTTTTGGAACAGAAATTGAAACTGGGAGCCTGCCATAGCAAAATTATATTTGAACACGAATCACTGAAAAATATGTTTAGAAAAATATCGGTTTGCAGTGATTATCTTTGCAACTCTTTCCTATTTCCCGACTTTTCAGCCCACTTTCATCATTTTCCGACTTTTTACCAAATTTTGACTTCCCTGACTTCTGACTTTTTCATGACTTTCCAAGATATCCTGTATTTTCAAGGATTTTCCCCGACCGTGGGAACCCTGTTTGTATAACTTTAATTAAGAACTTCTCAGACAGAGGAAGCCTTGCTGATTATTTAATATCCCCAGCAATTAGTCTCAACAATCAATGACATCTGCATGCTCGCATGTCCTAAAACACAACATGTCCCTGCTGTTGAGTGTTGATTCCTAGAATTCCTATCTGCCCATTGTGCACCATCCTTCAAATCTAGTGCTGCATTTGCTGTATCCTTTTTCAGTATGTCTATATGCGTCAGTAGCACACTAGGTTTTTATTTGTTTACAGTTCTGACAAAGTGTTTTTAAAATGACAATAACACTTTTTTTATTTACATCAGCAATCAGAGACAGCAACCACTAAAATAACTTAGTCAGGTAAATAATATACTTGACACATTTGAGCTTAAAATGCAGAAAAAATTCTGAAGAACAATAACAAAAAGAATTTGGACAGTTCTACTTCACAACCAGCAAATGTTTTTTGTGTATTACAAGCAGTACTGGCCTCAGCTGAGCAACAATTATGATTTGTAGTATTTGTAAACCTAGGTAACCTCTCGTGATTATCTAGAAGTTTTGCTCAGCCTGGCAGATTATCAGTGCCCTTTCAAGCTGTTGATTTAACTAAATATTACTAGAAATGTAAGGCATTTCAATTAATGAATGCTGCAGTAAGACAGAAAGTGCAGACCCATTCTCCAGTAACCAAGAATTAGTTTAAGTCATCATTTTTATAATTCTTACCGGTGATTCGTCTGGTGAATAAGCCAAGAACAACCATTGGTATCCATTCTCATTCTTCGTGTCTAATCGATACATTATGTAACAGGGCTGAGCTCGTTCCAATAGAGGTAGAACCATTGTGTTATAATGTGTACAGCATTAAGGAAAGCAGTAATAATTCTGTTGCAACAACAACAAATACAAAAAAACAATTTTTTATACATTCGGTATTTGGTTAAGTTGGCATGTAGCTCTTAAATACGCAGCGACAGGTGCAATATGTGGAATGCTGTGACGAGACAGGCATCTAGCTCCTTATCAAAGTTAATCTTCTAAGATAGAGACAATGAACAGCAGAAGTACCTCAGCCACATTTGGATCAAAACAGGTTTAGTGTTAAACAAACGAAACGAATGCAATTTCCTCCATGAGCTAAACAACCAGATATGAAACTGCACAGAGAGAATGTTGAATCTAGAGGAATGGTCACCCACCCGTTAGCTGACTAAGCTCAGTATTTGGTCGCCAAGCACACTCAGCTACTAATAACTCAGCTACAAAGACAATCACGAGGCCAATGCCCTTATTATAATGTTTAATAAACAGGAAGTGACATGCCAGAAATGAAAAACATTTTACCATTTTTTACTAAAGCTCTTAAAGCACAAGACAAGAGGTACCTGAAGTAGGTTTCAGAAAAATCGACTCAAAAAATTTATATTACTTTATAGCAATTTTATGCATATATCATACTTGCGTTAAAAGAATTTTTTGTTCATTTTCATTTTAAATTTCATTGAGCAATACTGTTCCGACTGCGCCATTACATGATGTCACTTATGTACAACGTAAATCAGGGTAAGAAAAGGAAATGTTAAACTATGTCTCAAAAAGTTTTCCATGCAAAATTATGTTAGTTAGCATTTCGCTTACCTGCTTGAAGGACTTCTGTAACTAGAAAAGAAAATTATTAATTATTTGAAATGATTTCACCCTAATAGGTAAAATGCCGCTGACTCACCATCCAGGGTGCCCCACTCACTAACATTTTTAATCTTATTGACAAGATACAGTAATTTTAAATTTTATTTAGTTAGTGATTTATTTAGTTAGGTGCTACAAATGTCCTCACTTTATTTTTCAAACTTTACACAATGTTATTTCAACTTGTTTCAAATGACTTATATCGTCAAAATAGCTGCGTCTAACGGTCATAGCGGCAGTTCAAATTTACATGTTTTACACAGCGTTAATGCCGACATCAAGCTTAATATGCAAAAAGACAGTACGTAAGTGGAATGAAATTTCAAGACAAATTTTTTAAGTTTTATTTAAGTGGAGGATTTTCTTGTGCTTTAATGCCTTGGGATTGGAACACGACATGTGTAAATGTCTTCAAAAAATAGAACTTGTGCCAAACAAATCCTTTTCTCTCACATTACTACCAAATTAGAATCTAGCGCATTTCAATCAATGTTCTAACTTGATAAGTGAAAACAGAAAAATTCTTTTTAAACAATACAACTGTTCACTTCACACTTTCAGATTTGAAAGCTATCGCTGGGCTGCACGTTTTTCATATAAACATTTTTTTAATAGTCTGGTTGTCATATGAATATCTGTACACATTTATTTAATCAAGTTCAAGTGGGTGTTTTGACCCAAGTGGGAAACTAAAAAATATTACTAACATACTATCTGAAAATATTAAAAGTAGTGAAATTTCTTACAAAGTTTATACAAAAAAAATCCTCATCATATGTACACTAACCTCGAAAAAACCCTCGCAGACTGATAAAAAAATAAACAAAAACAAAAAATGAAATATAAAATAACGAGTTTACAAAAAAAAATTGATAATATTAGAACTCATTAGCTATAACGAATACACATATTAATTTTGTTACAAGGAAAACCGCAGATATCAGCCAAATAGGTACACAAACAACAACTGTAAACAGACAATAACACAAAGGATATCTTTATCCCACGAAGACTTTGCTTTCTCATTACCATCTAGAACCAGTTTTTCTGTAAACAAACCAAGTTCACTAACACTGACAACAATTCTACCAGCTATCACTACACAATACATATTAATTTATCATTAATTTAGCATTTTATCCATGCTATACATTAAATGATGATTATCTTTCTGTGACATAGTGCTCCATGCATTTTAGCCTCTTTTGCATATAAAAAGGCATCAAGGCTCCTTTGAATACATGATTACATCAATGCTAATCAAAAAGACCTTTTCAATGCTGTCTTGGCTTTATTGTGCAAACAAAACAAAATATGAGAAAATGCAGATTAGTAATTTACTGCGTGATTTCTGAAAGTTTAGCACTATTAGCCACTTGTTAGTGACTGGATAGGCCACCAATGATAAATTTGATGGTGAAATGTAGTGCATATCAATGTTATCTCAATGTAGTGTTTATCATCTTAAAGAAACAATGTATGTTATTATATGTGTAACTTTAAATGAAATGAATAAATCTAATCTAATTTAATCTAGGTGACAAAACTTTAAAAATGTAAACAAATGTATAACACGTTAACTTCAACAGGAAAACTGATGCACAAATATAAAATTGATCGGCAGCTCAGTTGGTTTAATGTTGGCATCTGCCAGTGGAATGGCTGCCGAAATATTGCAGGATATTTGAATATGCTTTTTCTTGCAGTTTCTTCACTATAGACAAAATATCAGTCGACTCAGTTCAGCCATTTTCTAAATATGAATAAGAACTACGTCTTGCCAAATAAATTAAAAAAAGCTCTACTTATTAAGTAAAGATGCAAAAAAAGTAAAAGTTTAATTAAACCGTTACCTGAAGCTATAGACACCTTAACGAGTCGATGTTTGCCTCCACCTTCCTTCACCTTCGCAAAGAAATGCCGAAGCTCTTCAGATGCTGAAGTTTAACAAAAATTCTGTTTCACTCTACCGGTTTTCATTTGCTTTTCAACATTAATATTTAAATTTGCATTTGGAGAGGCAATTCCATTTGGAAAAGCATGTCATGTAAAACGTTAACAAATTGGTTAGTAACACATTCGACAGTGAGAGAGAAAAATATACCATCTTGGAATGTTATATGATTCAAATCACGGATGCTTAATAAGTCTTTTCATGGTTTCGCTATGCGCACGCGCAGTTGCTGTAGGTCAAAGCTTAAATGTGCCACAGCAATGCATCTTAACTACAATCGTCACATGACATGTGGGTAAAGCAGAACCGTCTGCCACATCAGTTCCGTAACTTCAGTTATTTTACATGGACTTTACTTTATTATGCATTAGTCTGTGCATAGAGTGATTTACTAGAAAGGTCTTGCTTGGAAAAAAAGAGCTAGGTAAGGTTCTAGCTAGCTGTTACAACTGTTACTCTTACAACAGCATGGGCTGAGAGGCATTGTCAAGTGTACACAAATGTGTTGTCTGATATACTTAAACTTTGTCATATTGGCTGCTGTAGTGCTGCATAGCCTTATTTAAACTCAGGGTCTTGTCATATTGGCTGCTGTAGTGCTGTGTAACCTTATTTAAACTCGGGGTCTAGTCATACTGGCTGCTGTAGTGCTGTGTGACTTTATTTAAACTCGGGGTGTAGTCATACTGGCTGCTGTGGTGCTGTGTGACTTTATTTAAACTCGGGGTCTTGCCATACTGGCTGCTGTAGTGCTGTGTAACTTTATTTAAACTCAGGGTCTTGTCATATTGGCTGCTGTAGTGCTGTATAACCTTATTTAAACTCGGGAGCCTTGTCATATAGGCTGCTGTAGTGCTGTATAATTTTATAAGTTTGAGTCTGAAACTATCTGAAAGCCATGAACTAGATATTGCACTCCCCACTTGCAGATGAAAACAGGAAGATTCCACAAAATCGACTTAGCGGCTTCATTATCCAAAAGCTTTACATCACTTTATTAAGCCTTAAATCTGTCGCATTGGTATTATTGCAGTAGTTAGGTCCAGTCGCACAATCCTGTTCTATGTGCCATATTTCCAAATAATTGCCTTTGCATTACCTGCTAATGCCAAGGAGGGTAGATGGGTAAAGAGATGAGATGGTGTATATCAGTACTTGATCGCATTTTGTGCATTATCTTGTAGCACTAGTAAAATTATTTTTCTGGACGAAAAACTACATAACTGGTGAGGTAAAGGCGTTGATCAGTCAAGTGAGTTTTCTGATCTGATCTGATCTTAGTTTTTTCCACGATGCCATTCGACCTCCTATACCCGTTAACGGCTTCCAATCACTGATACTTGATCGGATCGAGGTAGCTCATATGAAAATAAGAATGCAAGTTAATACCAATACCATCAGAAAAACAAAAAATGTAGTTAATGAAATTGCGACCCCACGAAGAACTAATATACCGCATTTAGAGCGAGAAAACCCAGTTTCACTTTCCAGAACAAAATGATGTAAGGAGAGACTGAGGAGTAGACCTGCTTACATAGTTTTCATGAAAACAGCACTGTTTAAAAATAGTGTTTGGACTAGCCCACAACCCCACGAAAAGTGCTTCGTGACCACAAGGTAGGGAACCCATGCTCTAGGGTTTTTTCACCACCCTTTCTTTAAATACTACTAACTTATTTTGCTAGGTACTTGATTTTTTCGTGTGTTACAAGAGATAAAATAAATTTATCTGAATCTGAATCTATCTAAATAATGCAGAGGAGACAGTCGAAATGTGCCACTGGGATGTGATACCGTACAGGAAACTCTTACTAATCATAGTTAGATTTTTTTTCATTGTGTTCTATGAAATATTCATTCAATCACTGCCAAGTAGTCGAAAGTTATCTACAGGGTTCTACAGATTGATCAAATGAAAACTAAAAATATATGTTATACAGAAAAAGCTAGTTATGAACTTATAAAAGTAGTTGCAGCCTACAGATACTAGTACTACTAGTAGTAGTAGTACTAAGTAATACTACTGTTACAACTTGACAAGTGATGTTTACAATGCAACCAGATTTTCAATAACAGTTACAACCGATCTATTGTATTTATACTCACCAACGATTCCTGTTTGGTGTGACATAATTTCAAAAGAATTTAAAACTTTTTAACTTTTACGAAGAAAATCCACCTGCTAAGCGCTATCTCATCTGCTAACTCAGAAACCGGCTAAACTTTGACCCAAACAGGATGTCTGTGTGCTGCCATCTTCTGACTGTTCGGGATAAAAAATGCACAAGTGTGAGTCAACATGGCCCATATACTCTGGCCTATTAGCTGGCATGAATCACCAAGAAATCATCAAATTGATGTCAGCTATAAGTCCTGCTGGCCCTTGGGGGTCACACAGTTACTAGAAAACGTTTTATGATTAACCTTATTTGTCAATTATTCTATCTCTTTTATGTCAACCTATATATATATATAATATAAAATATATTAATATATTTCGTTACCTATTTTAATTACTCCAGTTTTTCGTGATTCAAATCAGTACGTTCAGTGCAGTTGTCATTAAGAAAGGACCCTGTACCATTTTGTTGTTTTTATTGTTGTTCTTACCCAGTTTTGGCCTGTGCAATACATATGATTTACTGATGATACCTTTTAGAAGTTACCCGTTAGAAGTTAGATTGTAGTCTTTAAAAAGCGTAATCAGTGATAATCTTACTAAAAAGTACATCAAAGACAAGCAAAGCATCAGGTTGAAATTATATTCAAAAGTAAGCAATTATTTTGAGCAAATTTATTAAAAACAAATTTGCAGATACTCAGTTTGCATAATGTATGCACACCAAACATGTGCAAAATAACAAAAAAAGACTTGTGTAACATTCAACAAAATAGAGAAGTTGCTAGAATTTGCCTCTAGCTTAGGCTAAATATGTGAAGCAGGTCAGTTAGTGAGAACTTTACGAACTTCTCACCTGAAACTTAAAAAATGTGAAGCATTTTAGAGAGAATGTACATATATATATATATATACAGTGTTAACAACGAAAGAAATGTAAAATAAACTTAAATAGAAATCTCATTTGAATGACAGCTCAAAAATCCAGGTACAGCCAAACACGTGTTTACGTGTCTAGCATCACACACTAACATTATAAAGATCACAAAAGTAGATTTATAGCCACCAGGAGTTTTACCTTTACATTAGTTTCGTTGACAAGCAGCAAATATAATGAATAGATTCTGACTGGAAAATGTTGCAAGCTTTTGCGCATTAAGCAACCCCTCCACAAATTTATGTACAAAATACTCCTTTAAATACAGTCTTGTACATATACAACTTTACATAGAGATTATATTTAAATACGCATGCCTATCGTACAATAACTATGAATCACTTAAAATGACAAAATTTACAAATGCAGTTAATAAGCCAATCCAACTAGTACTGTATTAATACTCCTCGTTGATTGAAACAAGCGTAGGTCGAATTTAAAACAAAGTCGTGACTAACCGAACCATCACATACAGTACCACATTGTTTACAACTGTTACTATGGAAACCTCATCAGGTTTGGCAGCTATTCTACCATCGATCTCTACGCTCTACTGTCAAATCTGAAAACTGCTAGCAAGTATTAGAAAAAAGAGAGAGATGCAAAATATGAAACACACGGCCAACAAGTACATGAATACATAGATAATTACAAACTTTATATGCACTATATTATATTACTTTAGGCATACGTGCAGGCCATGTTAAAAAGTATATTCATCAAACTATACAGTATATGATACAAGCGAATACATTTCTTTTCAGCAGACTGTGCTAAAGTTATCTTTCTTAAAAGTTAAAAAATAATTAATTGCATATACAGCCATCGTACTGAAATGGTCGGTACGAGTTTATTAAACAAATATATATACAGAATGAAACGTACATCCAATTATCAATAGTATTTCTTGCTCGACGAGTACTTCTGCTTTCTGTTGAACGGTTTCGGACGATGTGACCTTGCTTGACTGTTGTCTAGGCGACCGTCTGAGGATGAGTGACGAAGGACGGGCAGAGGAGAGCGGCGGACGGGCGGAACCGAAGTCGTCGACTGCAACAGCTGAGTTGCTGATGACTGCAGTAACTGTTGTGCTAGTTTTGCATTCTGCTGTAGTGTCTGCATTACAGGGCGTGCACCCATGAACGGCGGCGCACACGACGCTGGTCCACCTGCGAAAAAAGAAATATTACACATGCAAATTTGTCAACACTAAACTTTACAACCCTAAACAAGTGTAAGAAACGAAGGAAAAGTGTAAGAATACAAAAAATTCATGCTTTAAGAAACAAGTGACTTAAAAATTATGTATATCTAAATTTAGTTAACCTACCTGCCCGACCTTGTTGAAAACTTTGAGGGTGTGTCAGCCTCCCTCCTACAGCCATTGATGGTGATATACCCAACAATGGAGTCTTTCCCGGGACTACAGGAACACTAGTACCAGTAGGCACTCCTTGGCCCATGCCAGCAAGATTAACAAGACGACCATTGGCTAGTGGTGTAGTCAATTGGGCATACAGTCCTGCAAATTGTGCGGCTGCTACTCCACCTGCAAAGCAAAAAGTTTAAAATTAGGATGACCTAAATCACCCACTAAGAAGTTGAAAAATACGAAGACTATTTGATTTATAAATGAGTACAAAAACACTGCAGTGGTGAGAATTTACCTGCTTGCTTTCCACGTGCGGGAATAGGCGGTCCGTTATGAAAGTGAGGATGCCCGGTAATTGGAGGAGGTGGAGGAGGCGGAATATCATCATCGTCGTCATCATCATCCCCACCATCCCCTGCTTCTCCATTAACAACAGTCTCTTCTTGCTTCTCTTCCTCTTCGTCGGAGAGACCAAACTCCTTCCGCAGTCGAGCAGTGAGACTCTCGCGCTGCACAGGCTTTGGCTCCTCCAAACTCTGAAACGCCGGCAAACTTTGCAGACTGGTCAGTCGCTCGTCCAAGGTCAGGCCACACAAGCCAAGACCGCTGTCCAGTTTGGTTTCACCAATTCCTAAATGATTAAGAGTAACAGAAATTAAATAATCCAGAAATTATACTTAAAGCAACCCTGACGATAGTGGGACACGACCTTAAAGGCTACTTTAAAACTATGTTGAACAATAACATCTGAGCTCAGGTTATAGTCAAGAAATGATATAGTTTGCACACATTAGAACTTCGTATTGAACACATTGATTTAAACTATCTAGAAGATATGGACAAGTATTTATTTTTTAGTTACAAACATAACCTGTCTATACTATCAATTATTAACAATGAAAATGTCCTAATATGAGCATTTTTAATGCTCAGCATACTAACCCATACTCAAGCAAGGCTGGCTCATGATAAAAATAGACACAGCAGATACACTGAAGCCAAATACAGCAACTCATTAGGCTAAATTCAGTGTAAGTAGTGTTTGGCACTGATGCACAAACGCACTTGAACGCATACAACAAAAAAAACAAGACTCTCCCATCATATTATGTGTGCCTTCATTTTTCTATACAAGCTGTCACTAATAGCACTTTTTCTGACAGATCAGTTCTATTAAACAGTGATATTCACGTATGAATTTCTACCTGTTTTCTGTGCAAGTGATTCACGGAAAGACTCTGAAGCCGACATGCTATCTAGGCGTGATAGTTGAGTCAAAGTGGATCCACCGGAGCTGGTAGCCTTTAACTTGTCAAGAAAAGAAGGCAGCTTAGTAGGTGTACTTTCATTGCTCTCTCCTCCTTTCTTTGCACGCATACGATATTCAACTAGTGACACCTAGTGATAGAAAAAACAAAAAAGATACATGCAGCAAGTTTATCATGGCTGTTCAGCAGCATCAAATTTTAGTTAAAATACAGTTAAAATGTCTTTTTTCACCATGTCAATCTTGCAAACTTTTTACTAAGGAAGCCTTAATAAACTCTAGCTTTAATTATGCATTGTTATGCATAAGCATTCACATAAGCATTTATATATCTAAATGTTACTGGTGAGCATCGAACGTTGAAATCGAATTCGATCCCATTAGGTTTTTTAAGTTCGAATTCGATTCGCACCTAAAATTACAGATTCGAAAAAAGATCAGCACTTCACCTACGTACGTTCTTTATTACTAAGAAATTTGAAACAACATGCAATCAACACAATTTATCTGCGACTTCTGTGCACAAATTTTAAGTTAGTGTTTTTACCACAGAATAAATTCAAGTAAAATACATGATTTTTTAGGACCGCTTTTCAATAACGATTTGAAAATTCATTAAAAAGATCTTTAGAAATGAATTCTATTCGTGTTCGAAATTCGGTCCGATTTCAGTTCGAAAGTCACAAATTCAATTTGATTAAAATTTTCTGTCTGGCAGAGACATTCATAAATAATTCATAAATATGTAAGTTATAAAGACGTGACTGTTCTTGTCTAGTCACTCCGGTAATTTTGTTATCGCACACTGCCCGGGAATTTTATAACTCTTTGTGCGTTCTCCTAAAAGCATATTTGTTTAATTTAAAACATAAAACTCAATTAATTATTTTAATATCGTTATTTCAGTGAAGTGCCAGCTATGTTTCCCAATATTTCTCACGAGATGGGTGTTCACACTCAGCAGTGTTGCCATTTATACCATAATGATCGGAAAACATAGGATAATTTAAGGCTCAATACCGCTCCAGACTAGGATAATCCAGTAATGCAAAATAAAAAGCTTAAATAACAAAGCGTGAAAAAATGGGTACTGTAAAAATTTAGAACATTACTGCTAACCAGTGGAAAATAAACAAACTTTGATTTCCACTGATTTTAAATATTCCACAGTTCAGCTTGAAAGATTTGCAAAACTTCAATAAATTTTTTTGAAACATTTTCCATGCCTCTCTACTGACATTTTTTAAGCTCGCGAGGCAAGACAGAAATAATTTTTTTCTGGCTGGCCTAATTTCACACACATATGAAGTCTATTCTCAACAGCTTGCAACCTATAATTGTTGAGATATGGTGCTGCAACAGATAGTCCGCTGGCATCTATATTCTATAAAAAAACGGACTTCCACTTTTACATTCGTTTAGCTGAAAACTACTGATCTTTTTAAGGAATTAGTAATTGTTTAATTACTAAGTGAAAAACTCAAACCTTTTTCTTAGGTTTCTCAACAGGTGGAGGTGTTGGCTCTCTCGGACAAACCAGTACTTCACTCGAATGCGGCAACAATTTAGATTCACTATCTGCATCAGCTTTATTTTCAACGCTTTCCGAAACGTCGACATTGCTGCCAATGTTTTCCGTCAGACCGGAAAATTTGACATTTGAACTATTTCTACAAAATAAATTATCAAAGTCTATTCGATTTTGCACAGCGGCCCACTGATCAGAGAACTCAGACTGCTGTCTACGTTCCCATTCTGTTAGATCAGGCATAGACGTACAAGGATCAGTGTCAACCGCTTCATCACCTGAAGTACTACTTATTTCACCTTCACTACGCGACTCCACGTTTCTAGTTACTTCACTTTTCACATCTTCAATCTTTACGCTAACTAAATTTTTATCAAGCACTGG
Organism: Tubiluchus corallicola; assembly: GCA_030141605.1. Classification (NCBI taxonomy): domain Eukaryota; kingdom Metazoa; phylum Priapulida; class Priapulimorpha; order Priapulimorphida; family Tubiluchidae; genus Tubiluchus; species Tubiluchus corallicola. The sequence continues at coordinate 150,645 of JAQGDQ010000167.1, forward strand.
TTCATCGTTAACTTCAGATTCCACATCTACCGTACTTTGAGAAAACATTAGGTTTTCTGAAACTGAATCTCTTTTCAAACCCAAGAATTCAGCTGAATTTATCTTCTCTTCTTGTCCAACAGATGTCACTTCAACTTTCACACGTGATTCTATCGTGTTCACTTGCTCAGATGGTAGTTTCTCTGATGCTGCGAACGCGCTCGTGTTCGTATCCGTCGACACAGTCTCACCAAAGTTTTCAGATCGAGTCCAAGATGTAGCAGTTAAATTGCGCTTATGTAAAGGCAGTCGGTTGATTTCACTTCCAGGCTAAGAAACAGTAATAGTAACTTTTAAATAGTTAAACACAACTTAAACACTTCTAAACTGTAAACAATACACTTCTAAAATGAATTCCCCCAGTTCCCTCTACTCAAGAATGTGTTTCACCAGAACGCGAAAGTACCAATCTCCAAACAAAATAAGACCAACCCTTTAAGAAAACAAGATGCACATTTAAACAAGACACAAGACCCATCCTTACACAAAATAAACAACATAAAATTTTTGGAAAAGTTGCAGTTGACTATGAACTTAAATTAATAAACTTTGCCCTGACAGAGGGAACTGCAAAAATCTATTTGAAGTACATTAACTTCAATCAATCAATTAAATGAAACTTTCCTAGATCTCATCATTTGATAAAGCATCTTTCCAGCAAAATACGTTGCAAATAGAATTAAATCCCGTACATGAAAAGTCACCACTGGCTTATCAATCTCCAATTAGCCTTTTCACAGTTTCGTTGTGCGCACGTGCAGTTGGTGAAAGTCAGGGGTTAAGTGTACCACAGCAACGTATCTTAACTACAACCATCACGTGGCATGTGTGTAAAGCAAAGCCCTCTGTTGTATCAGTTCAGTAACTTCAGTTGTCTTATGCTGGACTTTACATAATTATGCATTAGTCTGTGTGTAGAGTGATTTACTAGCAGGATCTTACTTTGGAACAAAAAAAAATGAACTATGCAAGGGTCTAGCCAGCTGTTAAAACTGATACTATTACAATAGCATTAGCTGCGAGGCACTGACAAGTGTACACAAATGTGTCATCTAGTACACTTAACCTTTGACCTTTTCACGATCATCATCAATCGTTGGAACTGTAAAAAGGCTTATTACAAACCCAAACAATAAATCACAAATCTACACAAACCTTCGTAAATAAAGAGCCACCGGGAACCGGTAACCGATCAAGGTGTTCACTGGAACCAAGAGGAGTAATTGAACTATGGAAACTACGAGACAGCAGTACTGCACTGTCGTCCTGCACCGAATCTGTACTGGTGTATCCATCAGGGAGATTTCCAGGAGATGGAGTAGACTCCGGAGAACCAGTAATTCCTCCTGCATCGAGCGACTCTCTGGCCAGCCGTCTCTTTTTCAAAGGCGTCACTAGGTCTGCTAATAAAATAGAAAAAATTATACAACAATAACCAAACAAAACAAAAGCACACACTGTACAGAATTATAATACTTACATACTCTTGATGTTGAAACACAATTCAACAAAAAATGATGTTCGCATTCGTCTTTACATGAGTTTTAAATTTACCTGCAGAGGGAGAAGTACATGGGCTATGCTGTCCTGCAGGACTCATGCACTCGCTGCTCGTACATCCGGCTCCATCTTCCGGATTATTATCCTCAAACATTGCCTGACGTAACCATCTCTGATAAAACCGTAAGTCATTATAAGTCACATAAACTGAATGAAGAGGTGGTGGGTAGATTCCCCACTAAAACTGCTGTTTTTAAATTTCTAATAAACTATTTATTAACGTGTTTATGTAAAGCACTATAGGAGAAACAAGCACCTCTTTATGTAAAGCGCTACAGGTGAAACTGCACAAATATGCATGCAGGTCCAGGAAAACGGAATTGACATAACTAATCTGCTAGTGACAGAGGGTCTTGCTTATGTTGTTTTTGAAGCACATGAAGTTGCAGTTATCAAGGAAAGAATTTTTCAACAAAAAATCAATATACCAAAGAAACATCTTATAAGTAGTTAACAGCTAGAAAATGTAGGTTTCTTGTACAAATTCAAATGTTATGCATGCACAAGGGAAAGAGAAAGAGAGATGCTAGCTTCATTCAAATAAATGGAGAGGGACAAATAATGAACATTATACTGTAATGCAAATTCTATGGGAAAAATGGGCACAACAACTGCATTTGAATATTAAACAAAAACAGCCTTGAGCGACACAATTTCTCAATATTGCAGCCTCTCTCTTGCCCACGCACACGTATTTCGTTTAGTGCTATTATTACATTAATTTAAACTACTATAGCACAGAAAATACCTTTTTCGCAGAGCCTACTTCTGGTTGAATTTCCGCCTTACGACTTGACGTTGACGATCGCCGAAAGTGACAGCTGTTGTGAGGACTACGAGGGGCGGTGCGAACGTAACATGTTGGGCTAGCGGTAACGAACTCCGGATGATCGGTCTTTATGCACAACGGAGTGGTGGCTTCATTAGCTCGCTCTGTCAACCACTCGCTCATCAAATGCTTCAAATTGAAAATTAATTAAATTTAATGTATTTTAAATTTAATTCTAAATTTAAAACATTTAAACACCAAAATTTCATACGAACTTTTCCCAAGTTGAATTAATAAATGAATTTCAAGCAACAGAAAATTTGCACAAGCAGGCTCTGTAGTGTAACTAAAACCTCCTCCAAACAAGCTTGGAATTACCCAAAAATGTACAGATTTTAGCCAGTTTAGCAACCACTTGACCTATGTTAATTTGTTAAACTATTCCAGAAGAATATCAGTACTTAAGTGTTGTAAATAATAAACACAAGAAGCACATTTTAAAACAACTGCTAACTAAAATGCCGCATAAGACAAATAATAAGAAAACTGCATTTCTTTCAAACATTGAAAACCTGGATTAGTGTTATTATCACCAAAAAACAGCAATGATGTACCTTCTTCGTTTTTGGAAACCGAAACACTTGATCAGAAGCAGCAGGTGTTGAATGACCACTAGAGTTAGCCATAGTGACAGATGGGTGGACCACAGAGTTGGACTCGTCTGCTGATAAGTTTACCGACTCCGTACTTGCAGCCGACGACAGAATACTTCGCCGTCTAGCAGGACTAGACGCATTCCTACGACGACTAAAACATACAAATGTTACATATATACCGTTAGTAATTACATACATACATTACTAATTAAAGCAAAATGAAAAACAATGGAAGAACAAAAGAAGAGAAGAAAAATGTTCGAACAACACTGTGAGGGAGAAGAGAGAATGAGGAAGAAAGAGAGAGGGAGAGAAAGTGTGGAAAACAAGAGGAGACTGGTACAAAAACTGCAAAAATATATAGGGTGTATGTCAGGAAGTGAGAGAGCGAGCGAAAGAAAGAGAGAGGGAGGGAGAGGGAGAGTGGGAGAGGGAGGGGGGAGGAAGAGGGGGAGGGAGTTTGAGGGAGAGAGAGAGAGATTGTAACATTACCCTCTTGCAACTTTGGATCTTGCAGGTGGCGCACTAGAGGGAGTAGCTTCATTTGTACCAACTTTCCCATCTTCATCGGAACCAGATTTAGTATCACCGGAGCCATCCTCATCCTTTTTGGGTTCCTTAGTGATCTTTTCCTGTGCTTCTTTACGGCGTTGCTCCTGCTTTTCCATCTTTGCGAATGCACGCATGATGGCCTCCATCTTCTTTTCTTCGCGAGACTTAAAGAAAAGATCACATTTTATATTATTATTTTACTACAAACAAAGCGAATTTAAATCGCATCGAATTAGTGACTTTCGAACTCGCATCAAACCGAATTTCAGCATTTTTGAATCGTCAATAAAAAGCGGTCTCACAAAGATCATTCATATTACTTGATTTTCTTCTGCAATAATTTGTTTAAAAATTGCATACAGAAATCGCAGTTAAACTGTGCTGATTCAATGGATGTCAAACGATCCAGAGCGAATGATGATTAGGTTATAGTTAGTTAAAGTGCTGAATTACTCGAATCTATAATTTCATCTTCGAATCGAATTCGAATTAAAAAAAACTCATTCGAACATACATGAGCACAACAAGTTTTCTCTATTTTTAATAATTGCACCAACAAAGTGGGCACATAAAAAATATTGATTGTCTCCGTCGCTATTCTTGAAACATTTTGGGCTAGTTGGTAAAGAACCATGCATACGAATTTTCCATACAAATTAGCAAAAGCATCTCAAACAAGGCCTCTGCCCAAAGTAAAAGCCCAAAGGCCTTTACTCAAAGTAAGAGTTCTAGCAAAAGTGAAGATACGAAACTGTATAGATCTAGCAAAATGAGTTTCAAACATGGATTTCCACCAGTTCACTACAACCGAGCGACACAAAATGACCCAGTGCTATCACAAAGAAATATCCAGATTTAAGACAAAAATGAAATTTCACACAACAATAACAAGGGCAAACAATCTTAAACATGACCACCAGACGCTTCAGATCTGCATTAAACTTTACAGGAATCTTCCTTGTCCCATTCCCTACCCTTTCGCAAAGTTTTGTAGAAATATACAAAGCAGTTTTTGCATAATCCTCCACGGCAATGAAAACATAACATTCTCAGCAGCGGTAATAAGAATTACAATGCTCATAGTCAGTTTTTCACTCTCAAAAAGTAAAAAAACCTACTTTTTTACGACCGTCGGGATGAGTGTCGGACACGCCAGGACTAGCTACATCTGGTGCAAGTGAATCGATACCATCACCAAAACTCACATCGACTGACAAACTCTTTTCCTCCTTCACTTTCTTTTTTGGCTCGGCTTTTACAACAGGTTTTTCATCAGACTTTTCCTTTATCACATTTGGATTCTACATGTTAGATAATTTGTAATACTTCAATTAATTCAATTACAATCATAGATAGGCATTTCGTTAAATCACATTTGGCACAGTTCGATAATTTGCAATGCTTTGATTAATTCAATTAAATTCATCACATTTATTTAAGCAAGTTTTAATCATTTTCAGATCAGCAACCGCCAATGAGTATCAAAGCAATACGAAGGCACCAAAGCATTCGGGTATCTAAAAATCACTTAAACGTGCATAAACCAGTCCTTAACCTACAAGTTTAATTTAAAAAACTATTTTAGCCATTAAGTAACCCTATGTACCTGTAAATTATTTAAAAAAAACTCAAAAATTAAGAATAGATATAAAGGCCTTGCCTCGGTCTTCACAGGAACACTCATTCTACCAGGAGAAGACTTTCGTCTAGCTTTCACCTTCTTAGCATCCCTTCGGCTGTCAATCTTCACCTCCCGTTTTAGCTCCACGTGCGGCTGCAAGCGGCTGTTATCCGACGCGTGCCTACCACTCTTGCCACTTTTTCTTCGCTTTCTTTTGTCCAAGATGGACGATTTCACTGTGGCATTGTTGTTTAGTTTCACCTTGAGAGGGCGCTGCACAGAAACGGGTGGAGTCGGAAGTGGAGGCGGTTTGAAACGTCGATTAAATTTAGCAACCGGGCAGCCGTTGACTCGATTGCAAGCACAGTATACTTCATATTCACTGCAAAAAATCAATCAAACAATTGAAAAACAATCCTTTTGGCTCAAAAATGAAATTAAACTGAGCTTGATTAGTTCACAATGACTTCACAAACTGGGAAAACATCAGTGCGTAATGCTTAAACAGTTTACAGTTCAATACAGACTGGGTGTTTGATGTACGAAATTCACAGCAGGGCGACAAATCACTCTTCTGCAACTTCTGAAAAGCAGCAGGATGGTAAATATAAATGTAAGGTTATCTAGATTATAATATTGTTTTTAAGACATGTTAGGCCATGTGGCAAACTATGCTGTTTAACAGTTTATTTAAAAACATAAACGTTAAATTAACAGTTTAAGAACAAGCAGCTCAGCTGTGAGCCTTTATATGGCTTAATGTCTTGATGAAACTTTGGTTTTCATCATTCATTGCTTTCAGTTTCATCTGCATTTATTGTACTGTGTTCAATTACAACTGCTTGCTTTCCAAAATTTCCAAGAGACGGCACCAGGAAAGAACAATGGCGGCACCCATCACAGTTTAACCAATTTTTCATTATCGCAGATGTACTGATTGCTTATCACATAAAAATATTAATATTCATTTAAACTAAATCAGAATTTATTATGTAATGTTGTTAATTATTCAAAATGCAATATCTTCTGTGCGCGATATTTCCCCTTCTGAGTGTTAATTTAGGAGCACGTAAGATGCACAGCCATGACTGCACGCCTTAAATTTCAAGGCCTGTAAAGTGTAAAAGATTAAATGATCTAATTTATTGGTGTATTACTATACACTCGTAAGCTATAGCATCCTTTGGAGAGTTCCTAGATCAATTAGGCAGACTGCTACCAAGTGCCAAAAAAGTTAACATTAATGCAGCAATAATTATACTGCACATACCAATCTCGGTAGTTGTAGTCAAAAGGAATGGTAATTTCACTCTCTTTGCTGATGGTTCGTGTTGAGTAGATGCAGATATGCAGTTGACTGGACTCCAAGATGTGTTGTATCTGTAAAACAATGCTAGACAGAGAACCAAAATCATACACAAGCGAAATCACAAGGTGTAATGAGGAGTCACTTAAAGAAAGACAGGATGATTTTTCATATACTACCTCATTTTCAAGTCCAATAAAACGTATACATTTTAACACGATTAATACTGCAGAAGTGTTTTTGATAATTAAATAATAGATTAAAAATTTAATTAACGACAGCGAGCGAAACTATAGATAACATCACAAACTAACATAATTTTCAACAGCAAATATGTTCCATGAGTGTGTTGCACGCGTTTACGAAAACGAAAATTGAAGTACGGATAAGACATTCAGTGTGTCGTACTAGGCAACTTTTAAGATAAAAATTCAAATTCACCGCTGTGCTCACGCATGACCTGTCGAACGTGTGTAGTTCATCAGAAACTAGCACATCTGAACTGAGAGGTACAGTACCTGTTTTTTGTGCAAAGCGTTTCTGAAATGCAGACGCTGGTGCCCGTCTAACTATCGAATGGCGAAATGCATGTAACAGCGAAGAACTAGTGGTGCGAACACAAAATTGTGTTTGTGTGCTAATAATTCTTTCGCGTAAGTCATTTTTGAATAAATTGTATGTTTTCTTTGAATATTTTAAGAAGCAGATCGTTTTGACCTACAGTTTAAGATTGAGTCCAGTTTTGCTTTAACATTTGTATTTTGCAGAACGCATTATCGTCCGTAAGCAAAAACTTACTGTAACACAATTTTTTTAACATAATTTTTGTCTACGATTTACATACCAAATAGCAGATTTAGAAAAAAAACATAAATAGACCTATCTTACCTCTGAATTTGGCATACAGGACCGCTGAACGTATCTAGCATCGTTGCCATAGTTTCCAGCATCAATTGCCAAAACCACATTGTTGAACTTAGAATAGAAAAGCATATGTGGCTGCATGCTGTAAACAATACAAAACTCAACTGAAACAAACCTTTCTAAGAAACATGCTCCAAGAATTACTGGTAAAAAGTATTTTAAATGATCTATGAACAATTTGCAAAACGATTAAAAGCTTTTTTCCAGCCCAAATATTTTTGTAAAGCATGTACACCTTAAAAAACCTGATTTTAATTCAAAATGGATCATAGACCTTGCTTAGCATACTGATACTTTTCACCTTCATGCAGTCTTTATGAAAATTTGTCAATTTTGCCTGCCTAGTAAAATCATTTTTTTCCAATAAATGCTCTAGCTTTATTTACCAAATGGTGATATTGTTTTTGGGATCTTCTTTCTCCCACTCTGACTGCAGCAGTATTCGGCCATAAAATTCAGAAACAAGCTGATGAGAACGAATCGACTCGGTAGCAAACAGGCCCTTCTGATCCTTGCTGACGTCTCCTACCCGACAAACCGGAGCCTGCAGCTGCATGGATAGTTGAATCACCTTCAGGTCATCATCAATGTCCGTCTAGACAAAAATTAAAATTATAAACATTATTGACATGGCCGGAAGTCGTTAGCTGCTGTTTAATTATCACCGAGGCTGATTTCCTTTTCAAGTTTAATGATACTCAAGAATCCTGCCTGTCAAATCTTTACAAGAGATGCGCAATGCATACATGATGATGACAACTTTTAATCATGAGGTTAATAAACAATACAAAACAATGCACATTGCACAATAGTAAAAACACTGTTATTTGAAGATGTGCAAAATTTAATCAGTAAAGGAAAAGCACTAAATCTAGCAATCAAAGACAAAGCAAAGATGCTCAACAGAAGTGTGTAGCATGACTGGGACGCTGCTCATAATCAAGGATATCCCTCAAAGACTTGCCACCACAATCAGCAGAGGTATCAGAACCCTACCTCTATAAGGTAAATGATGGAGGTTTACGGAGGAGTATCGGACCCAGGAGGGTCATAAGCTACTGATGTAAAGTTTGTGCACCTCTCTATTCAGCCAAGTCATGAATCACAGCCACGAAAAATGTGTACCGTTTAGTTCCTTGTTACTTACATGTTGTCCATTTTTTCGCATGTTGTTTAGCATTTCCTTCACCTCTGGACTGTACTGATTAATGCAGGTAATTTCTACTGGCTGAGGTGTCGCCCTAAAACAGCAATATAAATTTTCAACTCCAGAAAAGAGAAATTACAGTATGATGTTACAACAAGGACCTCCTTAAAGACTATTTAAAAATAAAATGTACTTTTACAATGCCTATAACACTATGCCTGGATCTCTTTAACTTTGCTAAGATAAAATAATTTCATTCACACAGGACAAAATATATCAAATTCACCACAGGATCAATCGAGACATTGTGTACTCACAATCAGACAATTTCTTGATGATGTGCTACAGTATGCAACACAATCAGGACTTGAAAATCTGTTTGAATCAGGGTTGACCCTTTTGCCAATCAACTTTTAAAGTTTATATGTGATCACAAACAGGTCATCGTGATCTCGAAAAGTCTTACAATAACAAGATTATCAAACAGTGCCCTACATTATTTAAATGCTTTCCGTTAGTGTTTACATTTCGAAAACAGCCTAACGGATGACTAACCAACTAACCAACAATATATTACATCATCTTATATTACAGTAGTCCAACTGAAGATAAATGGTTGTCCTGGGCAACCAATTTTTCAAGCCCTGACAACAGAAGGAACATTAAACACAATGTACCCGATTTTGCAAATCCTTGTAACAGAAAAGCATTAAATAAAATAGATATAGCGAGAATGTACAAAAAACTGAGTAATAGGTTTGACTTACATTTTGACACGAAGATTATAAATATGGAGATCATGATTACCAGGGCCTATTCTCATTTGATGATTTTAAATATTCTGTGCTAATTTCAGTAGGTAGAAATTTACTTAAAACCATTTTGTGCTATTTCAGCCGTCTTTGGACCAGTGTACTGAATCAATATTCAAATGAAATAGAACCCGACAAAACTAGGTACAGAAGTATTAGACACCAAATTTGAATTAAAAAAGTAGAAAGCAATTATGTCGTCAGGAAGTGAACCAACAATTTAGCTCTTTAAGACATTATTACTCAGGTCTATGACTCTAAGTGACTCTTAAACACATTATGACTCTGCGTGATATTTGCAGTAGTCATTATTCCGAAACTTCTGAGTGCCAACATATTCTTCAAGCCTACAAATAAGCTTTCTTATTGTTGTTTACAAACGAAACCATAATTAGAATTCTATTTCAACTTAAAAATTTGAACACTATTATCTACTTACTCTCTTTTCTCCTGCCATGAATCATTAGCATTCTCATCCTGCGGGATAGAATTCCTCAGCCTCTTCACACGACGAGGCAATTGATGATGTTTATCCAACCATTTCTGCGCAAAAGAGGTATCAGTGCTAGTTGACAAAAGACATTTTTATGAATTTACACAGCAGACAAAATCGTCTATTTGTCAACTAAACTTTTCAAAACTGTGTTAAATGAAGCGTGACGTCTCATTTAAACCTGCATATAAGCTGCTGAAAAACTCAAGTGATTTAAATTTCTTGACGTTTTGTAGTATAGACAGAATCAACAACCAATTTTGTACACAAACACTTTACTACAAAACACAAATTTTCAAGAACATGCATATGCTGCCAAGTAATTAACAAAACTTGGTCATTAATAATAATTAATAATAGTCATTAATGATGATTAAATGAACCACCTTTTTCCGCCGGAAGTTCTTGGCCACTCGTTGCTCCTTTCCTATAACTTTCTCGTTGTTCTCACCAAATTTTCTTTTCTTTATTTTCTGTTTCTTTCTCACCAATTTCTTCTTAGGCACCTCTTTATTTTCTCGGCTGTCATGTCGGTTGATCGTCGACGGGACCCGCGCCTGCAGCGGCCTGGCATTGTTTTCATCGCTGATGTACAATTTTGATTCATCGCCACTGTCAGTTTCACTATCACCTGAAAATGCAATTGCTTCAAGAAGTACGATTATTGTCTAACCTTGGAACTAAAATAGTTATTCATCTAAACATAAGCTCAGTGCCTGAAACGAATCACTTACTCAAACACAAACTCGATAATCGTCAAACAAATCGAATGTTTTTGCATAGAAAAAAACTGATGCAGCATAAACTGACACAAAAACTATCAGGCATAAAAATAGAAGCTAGGCAAACACACGGCAGTCAGTATCGAGGAAATGAGGAAACGAAGCCAGATACATTTGCTAAAACTGAAAACATGGCAACTTGTAAAACCATCATTAAAGGAAAAGTCAAGCCTTCTAGGAGGTTGCGCTTATTTCACTGTTCGCAAAAAAAGTGCAGAAGGATTTAGTAAGGAAACTGCAGTGAGTGCCTCATGTACCAGTAAAATTATTTTTAAATCTTTATTTACATTTATTTTTTCTTCCAGTGATGTCATTCGTTTTGAAGCAAAGTAGCACACTGTCAATCTTCATCAAAAGTATAAGGTTTTACAAAAAAACAGATAGCTAATTTTGTAAAATTTTGCGTGAGCAGCAGGTAACATGCAGAAGTTTGAGTTAGTTTAAGCAGCACGCGCTTACGGAAACCACTATGCATTCACGAAAAGTCACAGTTACGTCATAATTTCCAAGCAAATGGCAGCAACCACCTCACTTGGAAATTTATATTCATAGTATATTTTAAATTTATGCTCTACAAGCAGTTCTTTGCAAATTTCTTTGTATTATTTTTCTAAGTTTAAGTGATAACATTAAAATAAACCCTACATACTGAGTGACTGAGTTTTTTCCTTTAATTTTAAAATGTCCTTTATTGTTTTTGTGGGGAATAGTACTTACTATTCATAATTCAAACAAACAGCACAAACTATTTTAAACATTTTTAAAGCAGACTAATCATGAGTAAACACACTTTTTAACTGTGCATTGTGCAAATAAACACATAAACACAAAGCGTCAGCGTTGTGACAAGGCCAAAAATATAAGATAGAATGCTTTGCAGCAAAAAATACATTCATGAAGTCAAGATTAAGCCAAATCGATCAGGTTACTTACTATTTACATCATAAATAAGCTCGTCTTTTTTCTTCGTCTGCAGATAGATGGCGCGCTGACGATCAACCTTCCGCGGCAAACACTTCTCGCACATGTACGACTCGGGTAGGTTATACCGATCAATGCCCATGCAGTCAGCGTGTTGCCAAACCCTGGAGAAAGAGTTAATTCTTAGCTCAAGTACAATGACTTAATAAAGGGAAAGAAGAATAACTCTGCCAATAAAGCAATTTAAATGGCTTCAAAACAAACTGGTTACGAAATTACAAATTTACGGAAAATGAAACGTTTAAATGTCAGCACTAACGAACACATGCATCCCTGTATATGAATTAAAGAACAATAACGCATTAAAATCAACCTGTCACACATACAAGTATCAATACTAAAAATTTTAAAACTATTTATACCAACAGAAACACACCCGCAAGAAGCCTTCGGACAAAAGATTCTCAAAACGAGTTTAAATGTAAGAAGTAAATGCAACCGTTTCTAAATGAAAGTCAAATACAGCAATGTTTAACTTACAAACATTTATCACAGCATATCATGTATTCGTCATCGTGTTGCATGTTACTGTAAATAGAGAGAAACACATTAGAACCAAAAAACAAATTGCTATGATGTCATTCATTGATGCACGGCTTAAGAGTTGCCTAAAAACACATATACCTTCGGATAATCACATTTTATATCCATTTACTTTTTTAGCAATAAATGCATTAAATCAAGTTAAAGCAACAACTCAATGTAAACTCTCTAATCCGAAGTCACTACAAAAGTGATCAGATAACAGAGATTTCCAAATAATGCTTACACAAAGAAAATCTTAGCATGCAGCTGACAATAAAAACACTTCTGTTTTAGTCTAATCACCCAGGTAATATTTTTTAAATCGCATACCTGGTCAGGAATTTTATAATTTTTTTGCACGTTCAATACGCGTATTAACGGCGGAGTAGTGGTCACTTAAACCACAATTATTAGGACATACGTTCATACCGTACAAAAAAGAGACTATGTGATAATCGACAATTATATGATATTTTGGTAATGCAAAACAAAGAACAAAGTGTGAAAAAATGTGCATGGAAAAAATTTAAAACATTACTGCTAACCAGTAGGAAATAAACAAACTTTGATTTCAACTGATTTTAGATATTCCATGACACAACTTTAAACATTTATAAAGGTTTAAAATTTTTTGAAAAAAAATTCCTCCCTCCCTGACATCATTTGAACTCATGAAGTAAGATAGAAACAAATTTTAATTCTAAGCAGTCTAATTGAATAACTAATTCATTACATTTCCTAGTTAGTTAACTTATTAACATTACAAGACACAAGGAAATAGTACTATGAAATTAACAATCTTATACCATATATATATATATAGCACCTTATACACCTTATATCTTGAAAGCTACAGAGTTAGAGCAAGTAACAAACTAATTTTATCTTATTTATCATTTTTAAAGATAAATTCAAAACTTTCTATGAAACCAATGAAAACTCATTTGTTGAATTCATTAAATCAAACATATTATTAAACGATTGGTTTCTACAGTGTTCAGTAAGTTGACAATCCAACAATACATGTTCTCATCTTGTATATCTCTGCCTCTGATTATACAAAACCTTTGATTACATGGAATTCTACTCCATCTACCAGTTTCTACTTTTAAACGATGGGATGACAATCTCATACGCGAAGATGCTATTCCACAACATCCTAACGAGCAAATATTTGCCAGTATACAAAGCATCGATAGACAATTGTGGATTAATTTCCTTGTCTGACGTTTTTATTTTATCCTTTACACTAATCATTTCAACTTGGATAAAATCAGTCTCTTGTAACCTGTAATGTATAGTAGTGTACATGGGTGTTCTCTTGCATTCTACTAATTATGAAACCTTGTTCAACGGGACATCATTTGGCTTATAAGTAAGTGTTTTATAAAATTTCGATTGATTATCCTACACAAAAAGGATTATAAATTGAACACAGCTTGGTCTGTGCTTTCACGGCAATTTTAGATAATAGCAGTTCTAAATTTTATGGAAAATCAAACCTACGTGTAACTCTTGGCACAGTGTTCAGCGAAATGAAAGGGAAATTCAGTAAACACTCACCATATACAACGAGTGATGCTAGCAGACCAGTCGTGCTGCTCTTCTAACTGCTTGATTATTTGCTTCTTCTTGTCTTCAATGTCCATGTCTTTCACAGCTTTCTTTACCACGCTGAAAACACAACAGAATCGTCAACGGCACAGCAGTAAACAGATTTTGGTAGCATCTTGCAAAAAATAAACACAAGCTTAGTCGTGACAGCTTGCAAAGCAATTTCAATCCAAATTTATGCCAGATAATATCGTTTTTCTTGTTACAGGTCATATTTTATAAAAATGTTTGTAAATAAAACACACACAAACCATTAAAAAACACAAAAAAACTTAAAAGGATAAAATCTAACATGGGGTCTATCAAATGGTAGAATAGAGTACAAATTCTGTTTGAAACGTCACATAACTTACAAATTGATAAGTAATTAAGAATTGTTACCCCAGACAATAATTTATATAAATTACTCCCAAGAACAGTTGCAAAAATTCCTTAGATATCAAATGGCGAAAACTTCCCTACTATAAACACGAAAAATTAATAATCTAACGAGAGATTCTTCTGAAGTCTCAAGTTTGTATAGATCTCTTCACACGATTACGATAAATCACTGTAATGTTCATTGAACACAAATGTTTCGCCCAGTTGAACTTCTTATTATAGGGATGCATCGGATCCAGTTCCGGATCCCGCAGTCCGGTAATTTTAATGGATCAAGACACGATCCTGATCTGGCAAAAAATGTTCGTTGGATTTCGCACTGTTTGTATTTAGTTGCACTCTATGCATAAAACTAACGACTACACATCAATGGCAAAAAAATTACAGTGGATAAGAAAATCATATGCAAAAGAGTTTAATTGCTTGAATAGTCCTAATTTTTTAAAAGATTATGAAGGATTTCTATTAAAATTTTCAGGAATTTATAAAAGTAATGCTTAGTTTTTATGCTGTCATGCTTATAGCACAGGCAGTACCAACAATCTTCATGTTGTGTTTCCATGCAGCAAGGAGCACATAAAAGAGTTTAATTATCTGAATAGTCCTGATTTTTTAGAAGAATGTGAAAGATTTTTATTAAAATCTTCAGGAATTTACAAAAGTACTCCAACGCTTGCAGCACCAAAGTGATACCAATAATCTTCACATTGTGGTTCCATGCAGCAAGGATAGTGCTACTGACACAAAAGTGTCTGCTAAAAGTTTAGAGTCGTCTACTTCACGTAAAAACATAATTGGCTGTTTTTAATTTAAACCAAGAACAGAACAAATTTCCAAAATTACAGTACATCAACGTTTGCAGTGGTTCCATTTGAAATTACTCAGTTATCCTGAAAACGGTCAGGCGATGCCACCACATGAACAAAAGCTAAAACAACCGAAATATCGTTTACATTAATTTTTAAAACAGAACTGGAACCGGATCAGGCACACGCAGATACGGATCCGGATTCATTGCATCCATAACTTATTCTACAGAACATACCTCTCTATAGCGTCTAAAACATTTGCTGTAGCTTTTGGATTATCAGTTATCGTCACTTCCTCCTCTGGTTCTTCAGAAAACTCGTATATTTGCGACTTGTCGTAGCTCACCACCCGCTCTAACCGATGCCTCTCTTCATCGGCCTTGAGAGAAACCGGCGACATAGGGGGCGTCGGCGGTGGTGGAGCACCATAGTTATGATCCTGAAAAGTGGAAACTAAATTGTTTAAAAGGTAGCAAGCACTAATAAGCTAAGGTTAGTAATTGGCTAGTTTGACTATTTTTTGTGTTTTATATAAAATTGTTATTTTTAAAATTAAATGTAAACTAGCGTTGTGTGAAAATGACAGAAAATTTCTCTGCCATTTTAAGAGAAAACCTTGTACTTTCTACACATTTATACAAAGGCTGCTAGAGAGTTCTACAAAAACTCAAGATTATTAAGTTCTTCAATTCATTAAATTATCTTTGCAGGTTGACTGGTTTATAGTCAATTCGATGTTAAACTGAGCAAAAAATGCTTCATAAATTTGAGGTTTTTGCAAGCAGTTGTAGCTGGTCAAAACCCGAAGACGGAAATTATAGATTTGTTAACAGCTTACATGGTACGGTAGACCGAAACAGCTGTGGTAGCCAGCAGGAGGCGGTTGCTGAGTAACCAGAAGCTCATCTTTAAAAGATGGAAGATCTACCTGCGGAACTTCCATGCACGACTGAGAACTGAAACATAAATTCACAATTAGGGCTACCAGAGTGAGCATAACTAACGCACATGAAACAGACAAAAATGGAATAAAGAAATGAATCAAAACTGAATAAATAAACACAGCTGCAAGTAAATAAAAAAACAGATAATAAGCCTTTTCACAGTTCTGTTGCACATGCACGCGCTCAGTTGCTGTAGGTCAAAGGTTAAGTGTACCACAGCAATGCGTCTTAACTAATCTGTCACATGACATGTGTGTAAAACAAAGCCGTTTGTTATGTCATTTCAGTAATTTCAGTTGTTTTATGTTGACTTGACTTAATTATGCATTAGTCTGTGCACAAAGTGATTTACTAGCTTGAGCGACAGTAGATATTGTTTGGGAACAAGAAAAAATGAACAAGGAAAGGTTCTAGCTAGCTGTTAAAACTGTTATTATTACAACAGCATGGACTGCAAGGCGTTGTCAAGTGTACACAAATACTTGTGAAAAGGCTTATTAATTCATAATTAACCTAATTCTGCCTAAATGATATGAAGAGAACACAGACAAGTATTAAAACATACATTATGACCACGTTGTGAGCAGCTTAAACGTGAAAGATTGAAAGGAAAAATTATGAGGAACCTTGTCGATATTTTTGTGCCAAAAGAGTAGAAACATTAACTCATTGTGAAAACTGGAAAAGTAAACAAGATTACTTTTGGGAAGGAAAACTATTACACAAGCTTTCCCGTCAAGAGCTATAATAGCTTCCTTACCTACTCACTTGGACAAGGAATACTTCCTGGCACGAACACAGCTCTACGCATGAAGGTTCGATTTAAAGGAACGATTGTGTAAACAATAGTTCAGAATAAAGAATGCTTTAAAATATTGAAAACTACAATAGTTTCTTTTACATCAAAGCTTAGATTAAATAATAATTACCTCAGATACTCAAATTTTGTTAAACTTTCAAAGCTATCCGCGGCTTTGTGAATCTACTAAGATTGGCAGCGTGCCTTTTTGTCACGTGCGCATGGCCAACAAATAGATAACCATGATCATGAACTGTTGTGTTAGTTTCATGACGTCATATGATGTAAAGCCCATTTTTCGTGACATAACGTGTTTAAGCAGTTTCTGTTTAGTTTCTGTTGTAAGCAATAGCTGTGTTCTGTTGCCGTAATTAACTTTCTAAGCTAATTATTCAAATGTAGGAATCAATTTTAACTTTTATAAGCAAGAAAATGTACATTTTGGACAGCAAATTAAAATAAGATTGAGTCTAAACAATCATCCGGTTTTCCTTTAAATCGAAAAGTCGTTCACCAAAATTTCAGCTTGGTATGACTAATAAGTTGTATGGTTGTATGGTAAAAAAATTATATTCGTTTTGACAAAGATGGATACCTGACTTTCATGCAGTAGCAATCCTTACAAAACATTGAACGAACATAATGGAAAATTATGACAACTGAACTAAACACTGAAGACTTTAAATTGTTTCCAATACTCACCCAGCAATAGGAATAACTTCATTGGAATACAGTTCCGTATAATCGGTTTCCATGTTATAAAATCTGAGCACTAATAACAATGCTGGTAGTGTGTTTATATGGCAGTAATCAAATGACAAGGTCGCATGATGCTTTCTCTTGTATAGAATTACCAGATCTAAAAAAAACAAAATTGAAACACTATTACTCAAAAATGAATTTTATTTCTTAAAAGTAATCTAATTTTGCATAATTCTGTTTTTTATCACAATGTGGTAGGCCTATCAAAAGCAACCACATTTGGTTTTGTAATTTTTATAGCAGCAGCATTTACAATTATTAAACAATATAGCCAGCTCTTACACCAGATGCTAACTGTAAAGAAATCCCATTTTTTTATTTCAAAATTTTGAGATGTCAGATTTTGTAAATTATATGAAATGTAAATGTAAAACAATTATATGAATGTGACCTAAACGTAAAAATGAAAAAGCTTAATCACAAATATAATTATTCATGATCACGAAATACTACATGCCATATATATATAACAGAGTTTCCCACAATCCTGAAAAATTGCACTAGCAATAAAACTAGATAGCCAGCCATCAAAAGAATCTTTAAAATTTCACTGGATAATGTTAGCACAGACTTCTCAGTCAGTACTTTATATTAAATTTCAATCCAGGTTTTACAGCAGCAATGTGAGTCAGCTAATCAGTCAGTGAGTCAACACAAAACTGGATAACTTATTGAACAAAATCTGTGACAATTTGCAGTGTGGTATTTGGTGCCACACAATATTGCTTGTTCAAACTACTAACTCACCTTACCTATTTCTTTCAAACGTGATTCTAATTACCCTTACGCTGTTTCCTGCGCTTCTGCCTTTTCAATTTACGCGCCCCCTATCGAACAGCGCACCCCCTCAAAACAAAATTTCCTCTGATCCAACCACTTTCCCTGCAGCAGCTGTGTTGTAAGCTGAACTGCAGCTCACACTAGCTCAACTGCTTGGCAATGCCCGTTCTGTGCGCTCCACAGAATATTGATCTGCAGGCGAATACGTCACTCGCTGGTTGTCCTTGGCAACTAGCAGGGCGGACTCAATCCAATATTCAAAAAATCAGAAAGCAGTGATACAAAAATTCCATAAAATTAAATTAGCAGCAGACAAGAAGGAGCTATACCAACTTGTTCTTAAGCGCAATCAAATTAGGTTATGAGGCAATGTAATAAATTGAATATACACGTAATTTGTGTCAACGGATCACCCCCGAAGACTGGAAACGCCCGGCAACATTTACATTGCCTTGTGTATTCGAAGGCAGATGGTTTTATACGGACAGCACAGAAGGGGAGCCCGCTTTCATGTTCCAATACTCAAGTGCAGCTAGAAACGCTTGTACATGTTAACACGAAGAGGAAAAATTGGACAGTGTGTAACAAGAGGAATTTATTTGAAGAATTGCGACTGCAAAGCTGACCCACTGGACTTCAGAAAAACAGTGTTACCGAAATCGGATAGTCGCTGATTTGTAAGACTAACGTCTAAAGGCAGACGTAACAATCGCTTTAACCAGTGCGTGAAAGGATCTAAAACAGACATTCATTAATGGAACGGAGTAGAGTGGAAAATACTTGTTCCACGTTAGATAATAAATCCACGTTGTAAATGATTCTGGTTTTTACTAGTTATGAAAAGACATATCTGGTTGCCATTATGGACAACAGTTTTGTTATCCTCTTTTATCACACGAAGATAATTGCAGAAAGGAAACAGCTGCAGCCTCAATGCGGATAGAGTGGCTGGGCTGATTTGATATGCAGAAATTTGATTTAAGCAATATACGCCATAGCGTAATTCCCTTAGAGGGTAATTTTCAGTTAATGTTTCAGTAATCGAAAAGTTTAAATAGTGCAATAAGGGTAAGGTAGGGAGGCAAAACCAGGGTATGCACGATCACATACTTCAATCCACTTACGCCATAAGGCAAGGCCCCTGAACAGCTAACATCCAATAATATAATAACTAAAAAATAAGTTACTAAATATAATTCAGCAAGTGTGAATCCACTTGCAATTCAATTTAAGGCAGATGTCCTATGTAGTTTTAAACATTACTTCTAACATGTATACTTGAACAATGTATCGTGACACTGTCAGACTTTTTTAATGTTTAGTGCAGTACCTACTTC
The DNA here is from genome assembly GCA_030141605.1 of Tubiluchus corallicola. NCBI lineage: Eukaryota > Metazoa > Priapulida > Priapulimorpha > Priapulimorphida > Tubiluchidae > Tubiluchus > Tubiluchus corallicola. Next base: position 170,238 of record JAQGDQ010000167.1, read on the forward strand.
AGTATCAGGCAACCACTCAAAATCACCAAGTACTATGAAAAACCTTTGCACCATACCTATGACTGTAGTTACTCTACCTCGAGTATTTACAAAGTAAATTACAATTATTTGCTCAAATCTGCCAAGCTGTTTAAACTTTAAAGTAATGATACAAATCTGAGCTTAGCCAGGTAGCCCCATTCTAAGCTAGTTCAGAAAAACACTTTAATCAATTAATACATTTTAATTAATGTTTGTCTAATTGTTATGTAGACATTAATTGTACACTTTGTCTTTCACATATTTTACTTGTGTTGTTTCTGTAACCAGATGACGTTTGTATAAGTTTTACTGTTGTCAAAAACATGTTTAAACTAAACCAGTTGAGAAATGCATAAACTTTTTGACTTCAGAACAACAAATATAAAATGTTCCTGCTTCCCGAAAAATATATTATGGAAGTATGGGCAGTTGCCAAATAGCAGGGGCATTCCTACAAGCACTGCTGGAAAAACTTTAATTAGTAGTTACTGTGATCCAAAGGCTATTAACATACAAAGACGAAAATCGGCAGGCATTTTTAATAATAGGACAGTAAGACCTTATCAGAAAACTATTGCTGGCCCAGTGCCAAACAGTTAGCAGGCATAAAAGTTTTCCTCAAGGCCATCATTCATGTAGTGCGGTTACACTTGGTGCACATGTATATAAAGCAGAGACTGTATACATGTGAGCACCGATGGGGAGTAATATCCTGGGAGAAGTGCGTGCATAAGTGAGAAACACAAATTTACTCTCCTTTTTCAACTAGCTCACTAAATAAACTTCCTCGTGTAATACGAGTCTCAATAAACTGTTCTTGATGTCAAGTGCATCTGGGTGAATTGCACCCAAGTCACAATTTGAATTTGCATTAGATCATTCAATGGTTCAATTTATTTGTACTTGTAGCAAACAGACATTGTTTTTACAATAACACTCAGTACACTATAAAATAGAAGAACATTTAAATCTTAGTTAAAATCATGAGGCCCATGTAAAAATCATATCAAAATTTTTTCAGATTAAAACAGTTCACATTTCACTATGAATGCCGACGTGAAGTTTGTTTCTTTAACGCGATAAAAATTTAAAGAAGATTTTTCAAACAATTTGCACTTCTCCGTGTATTAATTAACATTAGGTAATACAGAGCTGCAATATTATGGCAAAAAGGTGATAAAAAAATCTGTACTTGTCACGGCAGGCAAAATAACAAAGTTTATTTTTTTTGTAGTGCGAGTTAAAAATAGCGTACGCATCAGAATTACTCACTGATGTTCCATAATGCGTAAGTGCATAATGAGTGGCAATTGGTGAGAACTAAGGACGCAAGAGTTACAGAAAACCAGACTCCCCTAACATGTTTTAGATTTTGTAAGTACAAAAGGAATGCCTTCTAACTATAGCAATCACAAGAATTTTAATCAAAAGAAATTACACAATTTGAAATGCATACACTAATATAAAATTGACCCCTCTTTTATTAAATTCAACATTTTGAGATTACCAATATCTTCATCAATAATTCAAAATGTTAATTTAAAATTAACTATATTAAAATAATTTAAGTCAACAAAAATCTGTAAATTGATTATGCACACACTGCACAATACTTTTAACATATTTTTAAGGAAAATTAGATGATTGTGTAAACACGAGTTCAGAATAAAGAATGCTCTAAAATGTTGAAAACTACAATGGCTTATTTTAAACGAAAGCTTAGATTAATTTATAATAATTACCTCGGATACTCAAATTTCGTTAAACTTTCAAAGCTACGCACGGCTCAGTGAATCTACTAAGATTGACAGCGGTGCCTTTTTGTCACGTGCGCGTGGCCGAGAAATAGAAGGCGGTACCATGATAATCATGTTAGTTTCATGACCTCATATGATGTAAAGCCCATTTTTCGTGACATCATGCATTTAAGCAGAACTGTAACACCTATGCAAATGTGCTTGACGGGCAAGGGAAGATGCCTGCCATTGCACAAACTGTGGTTAGTTTCTGACGTAAGCAATAGCTGTGTTCGGTTGCCGTTAGTTAACTCTCTAAGCTAATTATTCAAATATAAGGAACAATTGTTACTTTTTGTAAGCAAGAAAAATGGATATACTGGACAGTAAATTAAAATGAGATTGAGTCTAAACAATTGTCCGGTTTTGCTTTAAACATATAATTCTGTAGATTAAAACTATGTAAGCACTTTGAAATTGTTGTTAATTGATGTGACGACTAATTTCAAATATGCCTGCAGCGACCGACTTTCATTTGACAGGAGATAGGAACGATTTAAATTTCTTTTGCATTTTTAAGCAAGGCTTTATAAGGACGTATATAGTGTGGTAAATTCAATATTTGTTAATTGTATATTAACATACAATGAATGTTCATTTTTCCTTTAATATCAATGGATTGTTCAAAAACACTGGACACTTGGAGCATGTGAAATTTACAGAAAGTGTGAGGATAATTGTTAAGATAGGTGTTAAACAGGCTCTGATTTAATACAGTTACATTCATATTCAAGTTAACTTTGCTAAAGTGCAATCCGTTTAATAGAATAATACGACAGAGAAGCAGTTGGCAAAGGGGACATTTTAAAGAAACTGACATCTTAAACATTATAATTATTAATATATACACATTTTAAGCTACACTGGTAAATTGGTTCCAGTCATTCATCAAGTACTTAATGCATGAGATACTTCTCTGAAATGGTAAAAATATTATAGAATTAGGGTTAAAGTGTTTTATTCCTATAAATTAATAAATATCAGGGTTGTCATGAAAACGAATGCTGTTTACCAAGTAGCAATGTTTACAAACTGTAGGTGCCACCTACGAAGATAATTATGTATCTGTTTTTTAGGAACAGTATTCTAAGCAAATATAACTTAAAACATGTGCACAGATCTGCTTAGATGTCTGGGCAGTTTATGCCAATATTGTACTGCTTGTTGACTTTTGCCTTAAAGAAACAAGCATATAAAGCATACAAATAAAACTGATAAAAAACGCGAGTATTTAAGATATCAATTTTGAAAACAACAAATTAATCCACATTTTTTTATAATATTTAGTCTTGCCACAAGGTTGGAATATATCAAATGGACCCTCAATTACATTTCTACCACGAAGAGTGAAACCTAGCTGTGCAATTACGCATTAAGCATCACTTAGCTTTAGAATGCCATCATGTCATGCCATATCAATTTTACGCCGATCTGATTCAAAACCCATTTTCAATTTTTTTGTTAATCAATATTCGATATTGCCAGCATTCCAGCTCAAATTTACCTAAGCAAATTCAAAAGCATGGGATCTAAATAATAAGCGAAACCTATCCTAAAATAAGTAATCATGTAAGTATATAGTGCTGGTCTATATGATATAGGCTACATCCATACATACTAGTGAAATAACTAATACTCGTCACTATTATGCAAAAACAAGAACATGCTCATCAACCACAGACTTTCCCATTACTATATCTGTGTTCTTACTATAATAATTGTTAATTTAATAACAAGCCAAAGGTTTATCAAAATTGTTAGGTTAGAATTAAAAATAGCATATCATTTTAATAGCTGTCAGCAAAAATCATAATTATAACGACTTGAAGAAATAATATAAAGGCACCTCACTAGACCAACTTTGATTCATTTAAATCAGTACATCCGCATTTTGTTAGCCAGCTTAGAAGCTTTACAGCTCAGATATTTTGTAAAATCACTCAATAAATGTAGGCTGGAACAGGCGGAAACGAAATCAGAAATAATGAAGCAAAATTTCAGAAAAATTTTAAGCGAATTACCCGAAGATATTGTGCTTACACTACTACAAAACCAAACACCGTTCTAGGGAACTTAATTAACCATCCGAAAATAAAGCACAACAATAACAATATGTATAAACGGCGACTATATTTGAAAAGTTACTACGGCTTTAACAGCTCCGCCATAAATCTAATGTTTAGGCCATAGTTACTTCGTCTACAACCGCGAGATTTCTTGTCATTAAACAAAGCAATTAGACGTCAATTAACAAAAAATACATATTACAACACGTACCGTAGATTACTCTTCAAATTAATGTTTGTTATTTCAACATACTCCACCACCAACCAATTATTCGTATAAATTTCGTCCGACAACATAATTTTCTCCCTGTGAGGCAGCCATTGAATATTTTCGTACGAGGGTTTACGAACTTAGTTCACGGGTGAATGAGAACCGAAAGGAAATTCTTGAAACTCAACGTTATTCAATGAAACAATTATGGTTGCCTAAAAGGCACAAAACATGAAAACGTATCTTGTTGTTGTTGTTGTTGTGGTGGTGGTGGTGGCGGCGGTTGTTGTTGTTGCTGTTTTATTAATACACACGTTATTATAATTAGATGATCAATGATGTGTACATAGAAGTAGCTTAGTGAAATAAAAACAACTAATTTATTCAAAACTGGGCATACACAGTAAATAAATTAAAATTCAATTTTGCGACACGAAATTGACAAAGCTTGTGAAACAGATAAGTTCTCGTTTTTTCCTTAATAAAGAATTACAGCTATAAATAGCACCTGGACGCAGCTGATTCCATTCTCTCGTGTCGCAATAAAAACCAACATGAAAGCTTGCTGATGAAAAAAGGTGCGAACTAGAGATAGTGCATTGAATATCACACATCTTTGCAGCTGAATTGTTTGACCGCAACAAGGCGTTTCATAATGTCCATATATAGCCTCTTTGGAACATCAGCCTGTCCTACGGTAACCATGATAGCTATGTCAACATTTTCAAAAGCCTCTACACAAATCTCCCGTAGCTTAAACTTTTTCAACATCATCACTGGTGTGCGGCAAGGTTGCATTACGCTTCATGTGCTCTTTCTACTAGATGTTGATTTTATTCTGAAAGATACGGAGAAATATGTGTAGCATGGAAAAATGAAATACAATTGAAAGACCTGAATTTTGCTGCCGATATTGTTCTGCTGGGTTAGAATGATGACGATGTGCATGTAGAGAAAAACACTGCATCTAGAGTAGAATGCTGGAAAAAATTGGACTGAAAATCAGTACAGAGAAGTTGAAAGTTACAAGCTTGTGGAGCAGTGACAATCAAATTGCAGCAGCCATTCAAGTTAGTCAGGTGGATATAAATTTCAGCTGCCCCGGCAGCATGATCAGCTGTGATGGTGGCACTGTACTGAATGAAGATGATGTTAAAACAAAACCGGACCCAATCTTATACTGTATGTCAAAACAAACTACTCTTTAAAATGTTAAAAGGAAACATACTATTTTTTTCAAAAATTACTTACGTGAAAGAATTATTACGACACAAACATAGTTTCGTGTTCGCGCCACTAGTTCTTCGCTGTCACATGTATTTTGCCGTTCGCTAGTTAGATGGACGCTAGCACCTGCACTTGGAAGTGTGTTGAATGAAGAACAGGTGCTGCACCTCTCAGTTCAATGCTATTCGTTCGTTTGTGATACACACGTTCGAGAGCTTTTGCGTGAGTTTTAAAAAAAATAAATTTAAAATTTCAATTTTTATCTTAAATTTGCCGAGTTTTTTGTATACCACACTGTACTTCAATTTTCGCTTTCGCAAACACGTGCAATACGCTCGTGGAATGTAACATAATGTTGAAAATTATGTTAGTCATTTATGTCACCAATAGTTGGGCACGCCAACCGATAAGTTTTTAATCTGTTTTAATACATACGTTTTATCGGATTTGAAAATGGAGTAGTATATGAAAAATCATCCGGTTTTTCTTTAACAGTAAAAGTCAGCAAGGCAGCTGCGATTTTCCTAAGAATACTCCTCATCTGATCATTACCAAAACGAAGCTCCTCCGTCACTACAGCTGCTACCTCTGCTACTGAATAGGAAGAGCACAGCCAGGATTGATAAGAAAGTGGCTGTTTTCCACCAAAGATGTCTGAGGAGAATTCTAAATGATAAGCGGATGAGAGCATCGAAAAGGACTTCAAGAATGTCAAAGTGTATCTGCCGTCTGAAATGATCGTCTGAGTGAATGATTTCCACCGGAAGGAATGTAGATGAGAGGAAGGCGATATGAAGACCACCTGACATAGAGCATTCCTTGATGACTTGAAACGAACCAACATTGCGAATTGCAGTTGACTGGGAAAAAATGTTGCCAACATGCAGCCTACGCAGTGTGTTCAGTACTAAGGAAACTAAATCTAAGTATGTAAACAAGTTTCCCGGCCTTCGCTCTCTCTCTCTCTCTCTCTCTCTCTCTCTCTCTCTCTCCCCTCTCTCTCTCTCTCTCTCTCTCTCTCTCTCTCTCTCCCTTTCTCTCTCTCTCTCTCTTTCTCTCTCTCCTCTCTCTCTCTCCCTTTCTCTCTCTCTCTCTCTCTCTCTCTCTCTCTCTCTCTCTCTCTCTCTTTCTCTCTCTCTCTCTCTCTCTCTCTCTCACACACACACACACACACACACACACACACTCACGCACGCACGCGCGCGTGCACCCTTCCTCACTTTAATCCATCTTGGTTGTTTTTTACTTCTCTGTCAAATGATATAATGCTTAGTATGTAGCCAAATCACCCAAATGTTATTTTGAGAACTTGAATGAATGAATGAATGCAATTGCGTCTTGAATCAAGATGGCAGCTGCTGTTCGTCAGTCGACAGCCGTTGTGCTAGGTATGCATAAAAGCAGAAAAATTACATAATGTTACGACTGGTAACTGCACGTATTGTATGTATGTGAAAATTCGCAAGTTGATGTGTAATAAATCTCTTTTTCCGTGTGAATAACATAACAACGGCTGATTCCTCACAAGGTCCATGTGTATGCTTCTGCTATGGCTTTCTTCATTTAATGGTTTAACACAATGGTTTAACATAATTATTCTTCTCATCCTTGCATTTAAACTAACTAAACTACTGACATTGAGAAATTGATTCCGTACACCATAATTGTGAATCCCACGTCGCAAAAGACTTGAACATGTTGATTTAGCAAGGTTTCTTAATTTCGATAGATGCATGTAAGTAGCTTAATTGCTCTGTGTGTCTTCCTGCACATCTTAACAAGTGCTAATTATGTAGTATGCTAATAGTTGTACTGTATTTTAATTTTTTTAATGAATGTCTTTTTATGTACTAATAGAAGCGAATAAACTAAGCTAAACTAAATGCCATTGCCAGGCTGGCCACCACGTCAACATAACTTAAATATTTGTATTACTTAATTTGTTTACAAATGGCTTCTCACACAGAACTCTAGTAATTATTAACCGAACATTATTGTATTTTAAAGTTAATAACCCAATCTTCAAGCTTCCCAAAGTCTGTAACTACCACTTTTTAAAATTTATGACGTTTTTAAAATCCATCTATTTGTAAATATATGTACACTTTTTAATTTTGTCACTGTAGCGAAATACAGGTATGTATTTTTATTTTACAATAAACTGTTTTCTTTCACTCGCTGTAAATTTCTTCTCAAGAACAACCGGTATGTACAAGAAAAATATAAAGAAAATATTGAGTTATTGGAATTACATCCAATCCTGATAATACTTTGTACTATCGACGACATCTGTATTTGTATCTGTGTTCAACGGCAATGTTAGGCAAGCCCACGCGAGATATTGCTTCAGATGTGGATTACATGCGTCTGGTATGTTTTAAAAGTCTAAGTTTCAAATTTCCCTTCAGACCTTTCAGCTATGGATTACAACACGCATGCGTGTAAAAGCATAGTCGCCATTTGTTACTGTCTGCTGTAGTTTACTGTGGTTTTTTGTATGGTATTCTCTGTTATCGTGGTTTAGAGTTGTCTACAAAATGTGAAATTCGTGATGACATTTTCGGGAGATGAAAGCACCTATGTTAGTAAACCTTACCTCTGACATAAAATGAATTACAGTAAAAAAGTTATTTTGGCAATTCAATGTTAGAATTAGAAGAAATGCGAATGTCTAAAATTCGAATATAGCTTGTAATGTTGTATAAAACGAACTCATGATCATGTGGTGCCTGCTTTGGCATCTATAAATGGTGTTCGTCTATCTTTTTCGATTGTTTACTTAGGTTTAGGTAATGTCAGATGTAGGCTGGCTGCATTTTTTAGATTGAAGAATGAAACTGGTAGCGTGGATTGTTGCATGCATTTTATATTTTATTTATAAAACTGGCTTCTAAAGCTTCTCTGACTGTGGTAAAACCATCAGTTGCTACTTAGAAATATTTAAATCAGTTCCTTCAATTGTTTATTTGTTGGTAAAATATACTGTTTAAAAATTAATAAAGAATAATGCCACTATTGCCAGACAATTATTTGGTAGTAATGACTAAGACAAGATAACTGCATGCTCGAGCAAACTGTTCCAGTGATGCTCAACGCAGTGTATAATTTATGCAGTTTGCAGTTAATTTAATTACGTGATCATGAAATGTTTGGCAAAAAATGCACTGTTTATTAAACTTTCCTTACTTAATTATCTGCCTATATATGATGCTATCAACAAATAATTGTTTTATTGATAACTTTAAATATTAATATGGGTATATAATTTTGCAGGTGATGTTTAGAAGCTCAGTCCATTATTAACAATGTTAGATCCATCCTCAAGTGAAGAGGAAAGTGATACAGGTGATATTGAGGATGAGCAAGGGTCGGACACTCTCAGCATCCCACCTCAAGCTCGTAGTGTATCACCTGCGAGCGACACTCTTAGCCTTAGCGGGACATCTAAACCGCCGCCCAGCAATGCACGGCCTTCCAGTCCTAGCCCTTCAATCGTCAGTGAAAAAGAAAAAAAAGAGGATTTGGAGAAAGCGGAGAAAGAAAAGGAGGAGCAAAAACTGAGACTGCAGATATATGTTTTTGTATGTCGCAGCATCGCGTATCCGTTTAATGCTAAACATCCGACCGACATGAGCCGGAGACAGCTGAAAATTACCAAACAAAATTTAACTCAGATAAAGGACCGATTTCAGGCATTTTTGAATGGGGAAACCCAGATCCAGGCAGATGAAGCATTCACAAATGCTGTGCAGTCGTACTATGAGGTGTTTTTGAAGAGCGACAGAATCTCCAAAATGGTGGGCAGCGGCGGCTGCTCAGCGACAGATTTCCGTGAAGTGTTCAAGAACAATATTGAGAAGAGAGTTCGCAGTCTGCCTGAGATCGATGGCCTCAGTAAGGAAACTGTGCTTAGTTCATGGATGAATAAATTTGATCAGATATACCGAGGCGAGGAGGATCCCAGAAAGACTTCCTCCCGAACACAAGCCAATGCTTCCGAGCTCATGTTGAATAAAGAACAGTTGTATGATGTTTTCCAGACGATACTTGGCGTGAAGAAGTTTGAGCACCAACTTCTGTATAACGCATTACAGGTAAGCTTTTGTCATTTTCTAATTTTATGTACAGTTAACCATACCTATAAAAGCTAGTTGTACATCTATATGGGATTGGAGAAAATGTTGAATATATTGAAAATATTGCCTTCCTAAAACAAAACCTAATTTATCATGAAGTTTGACTATGAAACAACATGTTTCCAAAGTAGTGGAGGGAATCAAATTTAAAGTGTCTGTACTAGCAGTAGCATGATGATGCTTAATTTATTTAGTGTCCTAATGTTTCAGTAATATAAAGTTCCTTCATCATTGTCCAAAGTGAACACAAAAAAGTATCTTTTAAACAAATAAATGTGCCAAACTAATTTGTAAAAGTGCTTAAATGCAACTTCTCAACAAAATGACAGTATGCTAAATAGTTACCATATATGCTTTTTTGCCATATGTACAGTACATGTGTCTAAGATTGTTTGTTTTGTTGTGGCTTTTCTTTTGGAAAGTTAGAACTGTCAAAATACTAACATTGCTGATGAAAGACTCCATTTATTTTCTAACAAATCAGGTACCAAGCTCGGTGGAAATTTAGCAGTTTTTTTTCTGGAAATGGGGACAGGGAGCTAAAAAACCTTTTTCCATTTTTACAATGTGTAGAGAACCCTATAAAATATTTAATTTTGACAACATTACATAGCATATTTTTTTCTATTTAGGTTTTTTACCATATCTATATTTAACAGTAATGTTAAATGACAAAAACTTTTTTGCCCGTTAAGCTAGTCTCTAAGGCCATACGAGCTGCGTGGAGGATAAGTAATTGTATCCAGTGGCATCATTAGAAATGAATACAACAGAACTTTTAACAAGCAAGAGTTAACCTCCTTGTTGAATTTTGCATAAAAAATATTGAAATGCTTACTGCATACATTTTGTTCAAATATATGTGTATTTCATCTGGTTTCTTTTGTATTTTTCCTTTTTGTTAAATTGGTTTGTTCGGTTGGTACACAAGTAGGTGGAATGGTTCAAATCTAGCATGCACCAGCAAGAATGTCATTGACATGGCGGCACCCTCATATTAACAAGCAAGTGAAAACATTTAGACGTTTAGATGCTTCTCTGACAACCAGTTTAATTTAAACTATACCGTGAATAATTTGTTGACAATTTACATATGCTTAACTGCACACGACGACTCGGAAAAGATACAGTTGTTCCATTATGGAGACGTGGTAAACATGACAAGCTTCCTTTATCGGCCACGTGGACCACTGTACAGTGGACTTCTGCCTGTCCTAACGAAGACATACCGAAATATCTAGAGGACCAAGTGCTCTTGAAGTTGCACCCTGCCAAGTCATTGTACATTGCTTGCCTTTAGTTGTGCACTTGTTAAGGCATAATTTGTCAGACCTGAAAAAATCTATTACAAAAATAATACCATTGGAATATAGTAATTTGAAACATCTATTGTTTGTCAGTCCTGGTAATCAAATTCTGTTTATTACATCAGAGCAACCAAGTCAATTGCTTGTTTTTGCTCGGGAGCTTCTGGGTTTAATTTCGTTGCACTGCTGAAAGATTCTGGATCTTAAATACTGTATTTAGTTAGATGGTGATTTGAACTTGTTATGGAACCAATGTATTTATTTTTTTGTGCAAAAATTAGGTGGGTGGTCATGTTGGGTGCGTGGGTGAGTGGTCATGTTGTCGCGTTTAGCACCGAATTTTAGAAAGGCGCCGAGACTGGTCAATGAAATTGATGTCAGTGGTCAGTGGATGGATGAACCAGTCTCTGCGTGGTTTCATTCTTAATACTGATTCCTGCTGTTGCTTATAAAAGGACACTTGCAAAGTATTCACATATGATAATAGCTAGAGCACCTCTTTGGGTTATCACAGTGCCTTAGTTTTGACAATGGCTAAGCTTCTGGTTTTACCATGGCCATTCAGTTTGAGTGGGACCTGTTTGGATTCTGTCTGGCAGAAAATGCGACCTACAAAAACATTTACAGCGCCCAATGCAGGAGGATTTAAATCAGTGTTTCCTGAAGTCATATCACCCCCTTGATGGCATTCGAAAGATCTGGGGGAGGGGGGAGGCAGACGGTGGCGATACAGACAGAGCATTAGCAGCAGTTAATAAAAAAAACTTTATACGTTTTTTACTAAATCTGAATGACAAAATACGGGTGTTTGGAATGTCATTGTGCACTTATTCATTCAGCATTCGTTCAGTCTATTTCAAGCAAGCAACTGTGTTTAGAAACAAAATAAGAACGATCCAAGCCTGTATTCATGCTAACGGGGGTTACTTTCAACGTTAATAATTACCTCTGTCATTGTCATTCATATTTACCTTTTGTATTCTATATTGAAACATGTCTATTAATAACTATAATATATACATACATACATACATACATACATACATACATACATACATACATACATACATACATACATACATACATACATACATACATACATACATATATATATATATAAGCACACAGTGACTTTCTGGACATCCTGTATTAGTCTAAACACTAATTTGAAGGAACACCTATAGAGTTTAATATAGAATTGGCTGACATAAGAATGATAAACGAATGCTTGGTGTTTTCAATTTGAAGCGAACCAAAATGAGAAAAAGTGTGTGTTCGCATGTGTGTATGTTTTTGTTTAGGGAACTATGTACCCAAACAATATAAATTTGGACTAAAATAAGTGTTCTTGCTCGTTGTTACTCCACTAATATATTGTATATTTAAAAAATTTTCGTCTAAATCTACCACTACTACTGTATGGGGAGAGGGGGCGCTAGGAATCCATATGGAAGCCAAGGTAGTGCCAGCCTGGCAAAGTTTGGGAACCGCTGATTTAGATGGTTGGTTCTGTGCATCATTTGACTTCACTCTAGAGTCTAGACCCACACAATTGAAGAGCGTGTCTGAGAATACTCAGTTCAGTTCTCAATACTCAGTTCAATCGCGGTAATTGAAGTCAACTTGCTTGCACAGCACCTCTATAAACAAGTCATCACTGTCACGTCCTCTATAAACAAAGTCATCACTATCACGCTGCGGCTAAGATGACGGTTTTCAATATTCTCCTATAGTGTCAATGCTGATCAGCCTCAGCTCCATGGAACCCATTGTACTGCAGGCTTGCTGGTATGTGGTATTGATCCAGTATATACCAGTATTAAGCCTGCCTCCTCGTATTGTGAATCCTCGCGGCATAAAGCTATATATATTACATCAGGCATACAAACACCCGGGTCAACAGAGTGCCGCTTGGAAAATATTTGAGTTTAATTGTGGGGATGCTGTAAGACATAATAGGATTTGTGTTATTTCGAAAGGCATGATCCTATGAGGGGACTCATTAGTCGAGCAGCTGCAGTGGAGACGCTTAGTGTCATGTTCTCTGACTAATGGTGTTTCACATGGGACTTTGTAAGAGGGCTTTTTAAATCTTTAATAGGTTTGGCACCTCTCGTTTGTCTAGGAAAGCTTCTGCTATCCTTTTCACAGTTCCAGCGATTGATGATGAGGTCGTAAAAAGGTCAAAGGTTAAGTGAACCAGACAACACATTTGTGTACACTTGAAATGACTCGCAGTCCAAGCTGTTGTAATTCTAACAGTTTTAACAGCTAACTAGAACCTGACCTAGTTCATTTTTTCTTGTTCCCGAGCAAGATCCTGCTAGTAATTCACTCTATGCACAACTAAAGGGTAACTAAGTAAAGTCCATGTAAAACAACTGAAGTTACTGAACTGATGTGACAGACGGCTTTGCTTTACACACGTCACGTGAGTAAAGCAATGCCGTCTGCTGTATTAGTTAAGTAATGTCAGTTGTTTTACGTGGACTTAACTTAATTATCCATTAGTTTGTGCACAGATTGGTTTAATGGCAGGATCTTGCTTGGGAACAAGAAAAAATGAACTAGATAAGGTTCTAGCTAGCTCTTAAAGCTATTTCTATCACAAAATCATGGGCCGCGAGGCGTTGTCAGGTGTACACAAATGCCTTGTCTGGTACACTTTCACCCTTTCACGATCATCATTAATTGCTGGAACTGTGAAAATGCTTATTACTACATCTCTGTTTATTATAATGGCTTGAGTTAGAAAGATATTCCACAACTTGCAAGGTTATTTTTTATATTATTAGGGTAGCTGTTAAGGGAGCCCAGGGAGTGACATTGATAACTGTAGACAGAGTCCCATCTTTTCACCATTCTTCACATGGCGAGTTATATAACCGGTTATTAAGCGCAGGTCTTACCTCGGATTCCCGACTGTCGGATCATGCCGGAATTTACTGTCGACTCTGCGATGCCACGCCGAAGCCATCGAATTCATTTTCGCTTTTCCGGATCCGCCAGTCGGATTTACGAGTTGTTGTCTGCTTGAGTTGGAAACGAATCGTCGTTACGTCGACAGCTCATCTCGTAAAATACAGTGCGCCCGAATTAATTCTTGAGAATAATTCGTTGTTGGGTTGCATTTGTTTAGTAAAGTGGCTTCGTTTGGTTGTCAATACCGCCCAGCTGACTTTAATTTTATAAATCATTACATTCGGTGTTTTATACTTTTTTACACTTTTTACTTACGTAGGGTTGTATAGAACCTTACAATAAGCTTCTCTAGAACTCAGTCCGGGCACTTATTTCTAAGGTGGTCCAGCTTATTACCCATATAAGGCTTCGTTAAATCCATGTGTTTGATCGAAGAACCAGCGGTACCATTTTGCGTCATTTTTATGGCTCGACCGGGAACTGAACGGGCGACCTCGTGGGTAGTACGCTACCATTGAGCTACGTCACCCAGTATAATGTCAATGACACTGTTCACTTATCTAGGGTTTTATAGAACAGTACAATAAGTTTTTTAGAATGTAGTCTGGGCACTTATTTCTAAAGTGGTTTCGTTTATTAATACCCACAGCGTGCTTCGATAAATCTCACCGCGTGCTTGTTCGAAGAACCAGCGTTATCTTTTTGCAAGTCTTTGGTGTGATTTGACTACGAACTGAACTCGCGACCACTGAGCTATACACCCTGGTCTAAAGTAATCTAATGCATTGTGATTAGATACTATTATTGAATTGCCATTGAATCCAAATAAAGCAAAGAGTAGCTGCAGTGTCTTCCGTGACACTTCAGCTACTTTTTTGAAACTCATTTTCGGTGCCATAAAACATTCACTGACATTTTGTCATTGACATCAAATCTGCTCACCCAGCTGTTAGATGTGTGTGCACGTGTGGCAGGAACATGATTACCTGGTGCGTTGATAACCCAAGAAAACGTGCATTCACTGCTATGAGGTTTCGCATGTTTGCTTCTCTTAAATGGGTTGATACTTCCTGGGTTCGATACTTGTGGTGGGTTGTTTCATTCGTCATCTTGAGATTCACGTAATGAGCTGGGTTCCGGTAATGCCACAAACAGTGTGTTGCGTGCATTTGAATTCTGGCTTGCAGCGCACCAAGGTGTATAAAAATTCATCGAAGCAGTTGACGTATATGTGCAGGAGGCAGGGGCGGATTAAAGGTTTCAAAGGCTTAAGGCTATCAAACAAACGAAGGACCTAAACATATAAGATATGCACGGTATGGTCTTGTGATAACGGGTCCACTTTCTATCTTAAAGGTCGTGAGTTCGATACTGCTGTCTGGTCATACCAAATATTTTAAATATGGTACCTGCTTCTTTTGCCTGCCTGGCACGTGGTATTTAGGGTAGAAGTGAGGTAATAATAATCTCTTCAAAATGTGTAGTTTGTTATTTATAATCGGCTCATGGCAGGCTTGTGTTGTCTGTTGAATTTAAAACTGATTTTAAATAAATGTTATTATTATTATTATTATTATTATTATTATTATTATTTTTAATATTGTTATCATTATCATCATTATTGTTCTTATGTACAACTCTACATCCAATTGTGCTTCACTGCTGGTCCTGAAATTTATTCACACGGGAAAATTTGAGCACAAAACTGAATCTGTTTGGTTAAATATTTCTTAAAAATATATCAGACTCATACACAGGTCAGATTGCAATCAAACTTCTCAGAAACTATTAAAAATGTTACGGAGCTCTTCTTCAATTTTTGTATAGACTTATCAGGATCTTTTCCCGTTACTCTTGATGAATGGGAATGATTTTGTCTGTCGTGGATTTTCGCCTTGGTTAATCAAAAAGCGAGTTGCTGTTCATCATTGTGGTTACTTCTGACGAGGAAACGTTGGACAACGAGAGATATGCTGCGCATGCCTAAATGTCCTACTCTTACAAGCTTCAAATTCTTGTGTCTCAACGGCCTATGTGTCCAAATGATCTAAGTTGGGTGGTCAAATGTGGGTTTATATTGTTTACAATATAGGGTCATTCACTCAAGTGCTTACTGGCATTACATAAAAAAGAAAACTAAATATCCTTGCCTTTTACGCGTCCAGTTTAAATAATTTTGTTGTACTGTTCTACAACTAGCATTATCGTTATTTGTGTTCAGTCTCAGGATGACCACGGCCTATCAAAATTTAGAGTCTAAGCCTATAGCCTTATTAGTCTAACGTTTAATCCGCCCTTGTGTGGCAGGGGTCAACAAGGATACCTGTTTGCAACAAAGGTTTTTTATTGCTTTTTCGAAACTCTACTTTTCTATTGCATTTGCTGCTTAGCTAAGAATGCAAGCAGAGTGAAGCATTTGGCTTCAGTACGCCTGTGATATCAGCCCACCTAATTAATGTAGACGATTGAAAGCGACGTTGTGTGTGGGTTTCATCTAGCCCAGTGGTCAATATAAATGCGATGTGTCTTATTATTGATTGATCCAGCAGCACTGAGCCGCTAATGTTTGCACATCTACATACTGATGTATTAACTGTAAAGTGTTGAGTTTGTCACTTAGCAGATCACGTTTGACAGCGTGGCGATTGCAACCGACTTCCGGTTTGTGGCGCTATTTTAGGCCCTAATCTCAGAACTCTATCTGACCAATGTTTTCGTACAGGTCGGCCGTGTCTTAGCTGAGTCTGAATTACCAGCTAACTCTAATATTTATAATTTTGTGATAGAATAATGTACTGAAATTGTGTTCTTGCACTTCATGGTTTCATATTTTTCTGTTTTGCATTATCAATAATTTTTGTAGTGTCTACTGAAGAAAGGCACATGAAATTTTCATTTCTACACACACAAATAAACCCAAAAAGTTTCGTTGTTATTAGTTCGCATGAATGATGTTTGCTTTCTTTCAGTGTCTGCTCTTTCGTTCACTTATTCATACATTCTTTCCCTTCCTTCATTTTTTCTTTCATTTGCCCTTTTTGTCCATTTATAATTGGTCGTCCAAAAAAACTGTTTTTTCCCAAATAAACTCGCAATTCCATCCAGGCAGAGACATTTGTAAGCCATATAGCCCGGTTTCTCCTCTTCCCAATCGAACTATAAATTTCCCTCCAAAGTTCCATCAAGCGACATTAGGACGGTTTTTGTTGATTCTGTTCTGGCACAAAAGGCAGTTTTGGAGGTTTTCCACACGCCGTTTCTAGTGGAGGTAGGTGGAGATCTTGGAGGAAATTTATAGCTGTTAGGAAAGACGTTTGCTACACGATGTGGCTCTCTTTTGCAAAAGCCTCTACTAGGATGAAAGACTGCTAGTTTATTTTTCAGGAGAACGTTTTTTCTCTGGGCGCCCTATGTATTGGTTCTAGTTTTTTGTACCCATTCATGCCAGGCGTCTGCTTTTATCTATTCAGACAGAAATGATTTAGGATCGCAGTGGAAATCGCAGACGTTTTCAATCTGCATTACCTTTGCATTACTTAGCAAAATCGAATAGAGTAAATGGATATTTTCTTCTTGTTTCTTGTGGCCCATTTGTGTCTCTTATCTGCTTTGACCTTGATGCGTAAGAAGCCATTGATAAGACCGACCTAGTTGTTAGTCGGTTTCACCATCAGCGTGCACTTTGCATGCTTCAAGTAACAAAGGGGTTATGAATACTACCATGTCATGCCTAATTAATTCTTTTGTCTGTGATCGATTAGCATGCGTCTTTTAATCGTTATGCCATGGCATCGATTGATTTTCGATCAGAAGCCTGCGATCGTTTTTGTGTCGCCGCCCGACGATCAATAGTGATGGATTTTGTGAGTAATCAGATTATGTTACGTTGCTTTCGTGCGCTAGAAGATGGAAATACTTGTTTTGCTGGAGTTATTAGCAGGGGCACTTCTAGGCTTCAGTTGATTGGAACTACCAGGGGCATCTCCAGGCTGTAGGTGGTTGAAGTCATCGGGCATGTCCAAACTCTAGTTGACTGGGGCCGTCAGAAGCACCTCCAGGCTCTGGTTGATACTGTGGCCATCAGAGGCACCTCCAGGCTTCAGTTGATTGGACCCGCCTCCAAGTTGATTGGAATCATCAGGGGCAACTTATGTCCTAGTTGACTGACGCCATCAGGACATCTCCAGGCTCTGGTTGATATTGTGGCCATCAGGGGCACCTCCAGGATTCAGTTGATTGGAGGCATCAGGAACAACCATGATAAAAACTTGAATAAGACAACATATTAATGTAATAAATGATTGATGATGAGAATTTGATGATATGCAATTTTAAGGCAGCCTTTCGTAAAGGATGGCAACTGTCAATGATAATGTGTGGTGGTATTGCACTTACTGCACTCGTATAAGCTGTAAATGAGTAGCTGCTGTGTCTTGTATAGAATTCTGACACATCTCACCATCTGCTGCAGCATCTTAGAATTTATAATTTCTTCATTATCGTAAACTTGCAATTTGGGAATGTCTTAATAATATTGGTAGTGATAGTGGTTGTGATTGTAATGGTGTGATGGTGATAATGATGATGATGATGACGATAATGATGATGACGATGATAATGATGGTGATAATGATGATGTCAGTGATGATGATGAGGATAAGGCCTTGGTCTACCCGTGCCTGAAGCCAACATGCCATTATTTCATTAACTGTGTGGCAAAAAGCATACTTCTGTACACTAAGGTCCACATCATTGTTACATTACTGATTTTGTTCACTTACTTTAATACTCTGATGTATTCTGTAATCCAACCATCACAAGTATGGACGTGATACTGTGATGTATTCTGTGTCACAACCATCACAAATATGTTGGTGATACTCTGGTGTATTTTGTATCACAACCACCACAAGTATGGTCATGATACTCTGATATATTCTGTATCACAACTATCACAAATATAGTCGTGATACTCTGATGTATACTGTAATCCAACCATCACAAGTATGGACGTGATACTGTGATGTATTCTGTAATCCAACCATCACAAGTATGGTCGTGATATTCTGATGTATTCTGTATCACAACCATCACAAGTCTGGTCGTGACACTGTGATGTATTCTGTATCACAACCATCACTAATGTAGTCGTGATTTACTAACGTGAAGATTCATTCCATTTGGAAAAGTCCTGCTTCACCGTCTCTTATTCCTATCCGGCGTGCTTCTGTATCCCACATCACGATCGTACACATAGAAATCAAATTCTAACTAACGTGCATGATTCTCTAAGGGATGGCTTTGTCACAGTTTCTCATAATTTTCGCTTCGGAGCGCAAAACTGCTGACGAATTGATGGCTTTTTGTAATACTGCGCGCTTCTTCCCGATATTAAGAGCGTCCAGCGAGAAGATTTTGGCTTTGTTAGGAATTCTCTAGCTAAAGTTAGAGCACATGAGTTGTCAGCCATCTCTTCCTTTCTTCATAATGCAAGTCGTTAGCTGCTAGGTTCGTTTTTATTGAAAAATAAACGTGCTATTTGGCATACAAATTCAGTCAAAGTGAGAGCCATCCGCTTATTATGTTATTACGTAATTTAAGATAACATACCAAAAGCAAATTTTATGAATTATGAACTTCATTGTAATATTATTCTACTAACCCATGTTTTTAGTGTGTAGAAATACTAACTAGGGGCTCCGTAAGTTATTTTCAGTACAAGATTTTATGCGGTTACTGTGCAATAGTCAACTGTAATATCTTGTTAATTACTTTGTTAAAATCAGGTAAACCCAATAATTTTGTGATGTTGTATTATGTTATAAAACGCTGGCAGTCCCAGCACTTTTATTGTAAATAAATTTGCGTTCTTACAAAGTGCAAATAAATCAACTAAACTAAACTAAAATAAACCAAACTAATTAATTTATTTATTTATTAACAGATGCCAGTATCAATGAAAGTTATATCTTGCAAAATGTGATTATTTTAAACCGGCACGAAACCGTCTGAATAAACACTGGCGTAACCGTCTTACCATGAATAGGATACAGATGATGCATTTTTTTCTTTCTAAGGCGTAAATAGTTCAGCTCATACCAGTGATACATCTTTCTTGCAAGATAGCACTAATAATTAATGCAAAGGTTGTTGTGTATTGAGCGGCCTTGTTTTATATGGCTTTGTTCAATGCTCAGCAGGGGGTTCGGGGGTCCCTGCGCACGACTGGCTGCCACGAGTTTTGGCTTCTTTCTCCGAGGATTCGAGGAGAAGAATTGTAGATGGTACCAAGGCTACTTTTCAAAAGTGCTTAGTGCCAGTTTTCGTGCTGACGCAAAAACAATGGGAAAATTAATTCACACAATTGCCTTTGTCTGATGACTGTAGCAACTTTTGTGTCATTTCTTAGCTGCATTGCATTGATCATCTTCTGATGTTTTGGCATCTTTTGTTCACATGCTTTAGGAATTCTGCGATTTTTGCAGTACTTCCAAAGTATACCAAAGATTGTTTAAGTCTTGAACATTAAGAAATGTAAAGAAGCCATTGTTGGTGACAGCACAGACCTGCAATAACCTACCATTTACCTTAATTTCTCCACCAAGTCCATTGTAGAGCTCATTTTGTCCCACGTGGTATGATTGGGCGTGCTAGCAAGGATCATTGTGTTGAACTTAAGCCTACTTTGTTCTTCTTGTGCAGACCTAGCAATTAGCTCTTCAATACACCTTAGGTGGATTTTAAATTAAACTGGTCTTGGATTTCTTCGGGGAAGTGCTCACATTTTCTGCTGACAATCGATGAGTGACATTTTATAATCGTGAACTCTCGGAGCCACTGGCAATTGATGGAACCGATGTGTAGTAGGGCGTTATTTAATGATTTTTCTGCGATATGGATTTAATTCTGATGTCAGTCGTTGAGATGTGCTTTCAAGTGTTAGGTCATTGAAACAGTTAACTAGCTACCCTCATTCGAGCAGTCTAACTTCTGGACTAAATTTTTTTCTGGATGAAAGGATTCAAAGGAAAGAGTCATGTAGATCTTGATAATGCCACATATGTTACAGTTGTAAATGGCTGCCTTTCACGTTTGGTCAAACTGCATTGTGTGTTAAACTGGTTCACCTAGTCATTAAATTGGTTCACCAAGTATTACCTCTTCATTACTTCATGTACCTCGTAACAGAAATGGAAAAATTTAGTTACTCACAATCTTAATTTCAAGACTATTATTAATAATGGAATAAACGCACAATTAAATTTTAAACCCAAACACGTCTGAAAGTAAATTTGAAAAAAATAAGCACAGGACCTGGATTTGAACCAAGAACCTCACGCTATGAGGTTAATGATATGACCATTAGACTACTCTAGCAGTAGAGTTGTTGGTTCAAATCCAGACTGCAACATTTTCTCTTTTCTTTCTTTTGCACAAATTTGATCTCAGAATTCAATAATTGTGGGTTTAAATTCCCTCGTGTAGAAACTTTACATTCATACGGTTTTAAAGGGTTGTTTCCATTGTCTTTCAGTTGGATAATGCTGATGAACAAGCTGCTGCCATCAGGAGAGAACTGGATGGTCGCATGCAGACCGTAGAAGCTCTCATAAAGGCAAGGACTTTTTAATCATTGCTTCTAATTATCCATGTTGACGGTAGTCGCATCTGTGTGTTTGTGTGTCTGACCGTATGAATAAAAATATGTGAAACAATAATCACCCAACTTGGCACAGGGATCTGTGTAAGACCTGAAAATCATTGCTTTTGGTTCAAAATGTCAAAGGACAAGGTCACCAGATCAAAAAATGTCTGTAAAATCAAAACGGATAGAAGCTACTATCACTAAACTTGGAATAGATTGAGCAAGATAAGGAAACATATTAGTTTTGAGTTCAAAAGGTCACAAGGCAAGGATGCAAAAATGGCAAATTATTTTTTGTTTATGCTGTGATATTTATAAAACGTGTTAAGATGTCTAGTGAGACAATGACTGTACCAAAGTTTATTAATGCAGATAGACTTTTTGGAGGGCACTCAGTGCTTGCTTCATTTTGGATGAAGTGGCTAGATTATATAAAAAAGTTAATGTATTTTTTCAGAAGCTAATTTCTTTAATGTCCTGTCTCCCATGTTACTATTCAGTACATTGTACTATGTTAGCTGTTGTACCAACAGTTTTACACTTGTGTGTTCTCACAATTCGCTGAAAAACATTCCTGCTGTTGTATGTGATACCTCTTTAATCTATTAACCATTTTCAATTTGGTTTGTTGCATTTTTAAATGCATTGATGTGCACATAATATCATTTGATTGTTTCAGAATCGTAAACTAATGCCAAAGTTTGTGCTTCAACGAGAAATGGAGAGCCTGTATATAGAAGAGCTGCGTTCTTCCATAAATCTACTCATGGCCAACCTCGAGTCGTTACCCGTTTCTAAGGGCAACACGGACTCCTCCAAGTACTCTTTTCAAAACCGCATAAAAAAGTCCTATCATAGGTATAGAGCATAACTTTGAGCACCTTAAGTTTTTTGCATATTTTCAACTTGCATTTTGCAGTTAAGCAACATTCGGCTTGGTCAGCAAATGGATGAGTGACCAATTGAAAGAGCCTATTCACTTTACTGAGAGAGCGAGAGAGAGAGAGCATGGCTAAGATACCTCTGCCAGTTCATTATCTTATTTTGCGGGATTTTTATATTATAACAGTATACCAGAGAAGAATTGGGTGTTTTCATATGCACAAAGCTCATTAATAGTTTAGGTTTTGTTTCCGACTTACCTGAATTGATTTGATACATAATAACATGTACAAAAATCTTTACTACAGTGCTAAATATATACAAAAAACGTACAAAAAATACGGAACTCTTTTTTATGTAAGTATTCCTAAATCTGTACAAAAAATTCAGAAATAATTTTGTGTAAGTATGTTTTAAAAGCCATTTGTGATTCTATCATTTTGTCGTCGTTTCTAGGACTCAAAACGTTCACGTTGGCATCGCGAGTCGGGGAAGCGACTCACAGGAGGAGAACGAGACACAGCAACTCTCCAAGCTAGATGTCGTACTGTCTTTCACTCTAGAGGCACGTAGTTTATAACATCTGAATGTTCATTAATGTGCTTGCAAATGACTTTTCCATGTCATGTTTATGCTCTTCCTAAGTTGCAGTGGAAATGCTAATGAAACGTCGTCGTAAAGCTGCGTCGAGAGAGATAGCCACAGAGTAAGCTGTTTTAAGGCCATAAAGACAGAATATATATATATCGCCATTCATTTCGGCATTTCTAAAGTCTTATAATCGTAGCAAGTTGATTATGAATGCATTGGGTGCTGCCACTAGCAGGACAAAGAAAAACATTGACTGTTTATTTCTCTATATTCACTTAAAATAACTGTTAATGGTGTGTTATGTATATACAGAGGGTTGCAAAAGAAACAGTGCAGTGAAAAAGTGACCGCGCATTGAAATGTACTTAATAAATCATAAAGAAATACTATTTAAGTATTAACCCTTTCACGGTGTAGTCGGTTCTTTTTAACTGGGCCGCATTGATTGTTGCACAACTGACCATAACTTCTTGTGGCTACTAAATAGGCATTTGTTATAAAACCCCAATATTCAATAGTAGTTTTATTTGTATGCATGCACACGCTTGTGCGCACACTCACGTGTGCACGTGCACGCTCATGCAAATAAGTATGTACTTATATTTATAAACCAATTTTCACAAAATTCATAATACTAATCCATAATATGCAATAATTTTATAAGAAATGCAGAACAAGCGACTACTCATACGTTTCACCAACCACCAACAAGTGGTTTTGCTTCAGAATGTACCATACAGTACAGTATTGTGCAATGCACCCTGACTTCAGATGCTGATTGACTAGTTATCATTACTTGTTGCGAAGCAACCCCAATCCCAGGGCTGTTAAACTTTTCTAGTGAAAGGGTTAAGTCATTTGTTAAAAGACTGTACTGCAGTAACTTGGTTTTTGTACACAGTATGAGCATGACCACTTTCATTGTACTTTGCATGAGTTAACATTGGTATGTTTATTGCAATTGCTAAAGCATTTTTTCCTTTTGGAACACCCTGTATAACATGGAGCAAAAGCACAAAGCGTTACACCAATAAACAAAAGCTGGGATTATTAAAAGATGTGTAGTATAGTTAGGCAGTGCTGAAATTTTTACTGAGAATAACAGCATGAACATACTACCAAGATATTCAAGCAAGATGCCAATGGAGTAAATAATATTGGTAGTTAAGCAATGCTGAAATTGTTGCTGAGAATACCAGCATGAATGTTTATTTGTCTGTTCTTAGTTATTTGTGAAAACTGCAACCTATTTTAGTTTTAACATTTTGCAGCAAAAAACTGTGTACAGATTGGTTGTTTTTCATTGCCTACTGTTTTTCAGATATGTTATACCTGGTGTTTCAAAAGTTTATCATTATTTTTTAAAATTTAATAAAATAGCAATCGTGAGAAGAACCGAGAGACAATTTGGTGCTGGATTTACGGTTCACAAGAATTTTGTGAAGTAAAACTTCACAAGTCTACTGTAGTGATTTTACACTTTTATATATATATATAACATAATATATAACACATTCTTTTATCCACATAACCTTCTGCTTCAGAATTGTGTAACTTTTCAATTATAGACTAAAAAATCTCAACAATTGAGATTGCCATAAAATGAATGCCATTGGTCGATTAGGTAGGTGCAAAGAAAATTGGAAGGTAAATCAGTGAGAGATTTTTCAAACACCCTGTACATGTCAATATGGTCAACATCTGATAGTGGTTATTTATTGTTTGTGTATTTCAGGTGGTGGTAATGGAAGTTAAGGGTATCAAGTCTCTACAACCGAATCGAATTGTCTACTGCACCATGGAAGTGGACGGCGGAGAAAAATTACAAACTGACCAAGCCGAGGCATCCAAACCATGGTAATTATTATCGATTAGATATGCCTGGAAGGCTAGTTGTTCCTAGTGTAAAATGCTTAACTTCGCAAAATTCTTCTTTTTGTTCTGCTTTCACTCTCCTTCTTTTTCAGTGTGTTACTCTTCCCTTTTCCTCTTTCATGTATATATTCCTTTTCTGTTTGTATTTCACTCTGTTTGGTGTCGTTAATAAAGTCTAGATCACAGCTTACTTGCGTAGTTCAGAAAAAACATCTAGACAATAGCTTCTTTCACACATTTCTAAAATTCTGAACTGTTGGTGCTCAAGTGACATCTCTAAAGTGACCACAAATGAAGAGATGAAGTCAACTGCTTGGGAATGTAATATATGCAGTATGTGATATGGAAGCACCGTAGCTTACAGCGAATGTGATAGTTGGAATAGCCCATGAAGATTAAAACAATGGTTTTCTTGGAATCGATCAAAGTTGCCTTCAGTTGCTTCAGTTGTTTTAAGTGGTTTCATAACCATAAATCTGGTTGCACGTCAGCTCGGCCAGTTGCCGTGGTAAAAATAAAAATTTCGGTAACACAGTAAGAATCTGCCTTACTGTTTCTGGTGTGCACTGTAATGTCTGTGAGAGAAAGTGTTAATTTTTCCATGTTTGTAGTTATGTGCAAGTCCAACAGTCAGTAGCCTAACGATTTTATTTTAAATTAAACTAGACAGGATTTTGTGGCTGATGTAGTTGCAGCTATAAAAGCATAAATCTCTGTTTTCATATATTAAAAGTCATCTCTACCTGGCCAACTTCATAGAGAAGTCTGGGCATTTAATAATATCATAATGGTTTATTATTGTGTACTCAGCACATTTCTCAATCACGTTTGCTGTATAATATAAGTTTATTGATACGTACAGTGTTTGTTTCTGTCTTCAGTATAACCAGGCATGGCTTGCTTACCTAACTGCAGTTTCTGCTAGAAATTTATTGGTACAAAAATTTCATCAAGCTTAAGCAGCATTTATTTACTTTATTGCACTTAATTAAATTGTTGCTTTGAGCTTTACGAAACTTTCAAGTTGTTGCGCTTGTCGGTCGCAGTTCATGCGATCGTAAATTTACGTTAAATACTGGGGAGCAAGTTACGCTTTAATAACTACCTACTTTAACGCAGTCAGTTTAGTTATAATTACAGCTGTTTGACAGAATAATTTTTAAGTGCAGATAAGTTTGTACTGAGTGCTGATGTTGAGACCAGTTCCAACTGTAAGCTGTTAACGTTATTTGCACCTAGGTAACTCATGAACTATTTTCATTTCTGTTAGGTTGCATGCTGCCCTTTTCTGTTCTTTGGGTTTTTTATTTGTTAACGCCGTTGCTGGTAATGTTGCTTTTGCTGTGGTTGTTGCATTGTCGGTGTCACTGTTGTTGTTGTTGTTGTTGTTGTTGTTGCTGTTACTGTTGTTGTTGTTGTTGTCGCTGTTACTGTTGTTGTTACCACCGTCATTATCGTGGTGTCTGCGGTCACCGCCACCGCCTATGCTACTTTCACGTTTCTCTGGTGGTTGTGGTCAAGTTGAATTTATTTATTTGAAGCTAAGTAACTTTAGTTAGTAGTCTTTTTCTTTATATTTGGAGTCTTTAATGCAAGACCAGGTTTGGTTAGTTTTGCAATAGTGAGCTAAACTGTGCTATATAAATTTTGTTAGTTCGTGCTTTCTAAAGCACAAGAAAACCCTCCATATATATATATATATATATATATATATATATATATATATATATATATATATATATATAAACCTAAAATTCGTCTTGAAATTTTATATCACTTACATACTGCCTTTTTTACATACAGGACTTCAATCATAGTAACGTTGTATAAAACATGTAAATTTAAACTCCTGTGATGACCGTTATACGCAGAGCCATTTTGACAATAGGTCATTTGAAACAAGTTGAAGTAACATTGTGTAAAGTTTGAAAAATAATCAGAGCATTCGTGGCACACATGTTAGTAACTAAATAAAATTTTAAATTACTGTATCTTGTCAATAAGAATAAAAATAATTTTTTGGCTAGCGAGTGGCGGGTGAGTCAGCGACATTTTACCATTTGGCACAAACATTTTAAATGATTAGTCTAGTTACATAAGTCTTTCCAGCACGTAAGTGAAATGCTAAGTAATATAGATTTGCACGGAAAGTTTTTTGGGTCATAATTTAACATTGCCTTTTCATTTCCTTATTTACATGGCATAGTGACATCATGTCATGGCGCCGTCGTAACAAATATTGCGGGAGATTTAAAATGAAAACAAAAGAAAACAAATTCCTTTCAACGCGAGTACGATATGTGCATAAAATTGCTATAAAGTAATATAAGTTTTTAAGGTGATTTTTCTGAAACCTACATCAGGTAGCCCTTTTCTTGTCCTTTAAGCGTGTATAGGAATCAACAATTATTATCCTCAGCTTAATTGCTCTTGGGTTGCTTGAGTTTGGTTGTATTATCTATAATCTAGTTGTATTATTTCAGCTTCCCAATGTTGCAAAAACTAATAAATTAACTTTATGTCACAAAGATGTCTGAAATTTATTGGTCATTGGAGAGCAACATCTTTTCTCACTTGTTTTATTCTCTCGTTCCCTTTGGCATTGACATTCTTTCAGAGTCATTTGATGTGCAATGATGTCACCACGTGTCTGCCGTTCAGACTGCGTAATTTTCTCGAATATGTGCGGAGACAAAGAGGATGTGACCTCATTACCGTCACGTTGTTGATTTTGCGTTTCTGCCGCGCATCTTATTTTGTCAAAGCGGAATTAATTTGCGCAGAGAGCTAATCATCCCCGTCACAGAACGTCATCATTAAGCAAATGCGCCGGGTAAATTATACACTAGGGGGTATTATATTATACAATGTTTGAGTGCTAATATTACACATAATAAGTTATGGTTTGCGGCACAAGCTATGGCTTGGGTTTTGTTTGCTGTCGCCGATAATCATGCGACTGGGGATTAATTTCAACTCCACGTTGTAGAGACACGTCGGAGATATGAATTTATTGAGTGTTTAGTGAGAAAAACAAACAGCTAGTGGACGAATGAGCGAGAAAAATGATGGGATCTAGGAGTGTTAGTGTAAAAGTAATGATTGATTTGTGGCTAGGTTTTTAGTAATTGAACAATAAAGTTATGAATTGTTTATGTTGATAATGTGTAGTGAGTACCTTGCCAAATAATGAGGTTGACTACAAGAGGGGAAGTTTAGCAGGGACATATTAACCAATAGGTTAACTAAACGTTCATGTAAAGGCACATTTTATAACACACCACAAGCAGTTACTCAGCTCAGCTTTTATATAAGTACCACATGACGTACTTGTGCAGGGTGTTACTAAGCGTTATACAAATACATGCAATTAATAATTGACACCTTGAAACTAGGTTAATAGTGTTTATAATACACCACAAGTAACTGTTTAGTAAACTCATTATACAAATTCGCAATAGAGGTGGGTGGGACAGAGCTATCAGCCCACGGTGTCCTAAAGTTTGATACACCCCTGAAGGTTATGTCCTTTTGTTGTTGCTTTTTTGGTCATGCCTGGGCAATGCAGCAGTACGAGAAGACATGTTTGGGGCAAAATGCCATGTTGGACTAAACTGATATCATTAATAACAGTTCTTTATTAATCAAGTACGAGCTTTCTTAATACCATGAAGATTATTTCATTTAGCTTTTAAACTGGTGGCTACTTTCATGTTAATAAGCCCATTGTCCAGTGGATACTTTGAACTTATCCCTCCTACAGGAGAGCGTAAGTTCTAACTAAACAGATTGCCTTTTAACTTTGATTTTAATTCCCTAGAACATTTTCAGGAAAACGGCTACTACAAAACAAGCTTATTGCTGCTATTCTTTGATGATTTTTTATGTTTCTATTCAATCGTGTTTATTTTTTTCAGTTGGGACACGCAGGGAGATTTCACGACAACACATCCGTTACCCTTCGTTAAGGTCAAACTCTATACGGAAAGTTCGGGCATGCTCAGTATAGATGATAAAGAATTAGGAAAGGTAAGATGGAATGAATTCACTAGATCTTTCTTGGATGAAATGTGAAAAATGCTGATTTGAACCAGGGATGTTTGGATTAGAAGTACAAGATAAAAGCGTTAAGCATAAAAATGATCTACATGATACACAACTGGCAGGAAAATTGGAATAATGACATAAAAATACGTTAATGTCAATGCAGAAGTTCTTTATTTCTTTTCGAGCACCCTGTACAGTACCATGACTATTACACTAGGAAAGATATGAGTATCAAAAACTGCAAATGTAATACGCAGTATTTCTATACATAGCACATTTCCAACTTTATATTACAGGTAAGTATATTGTGTTTACAAAGTTCTGCTGTAAATCTTTTTGTACAAATTTGTGATCTTGTAAACTCATGGCAACAGTTAGACTGTCTCTTATACGTTCTTAGGTGGTGATCAAACCCAACCCGATGGACCCTAAAGTGCCACAGTGGCACAAGATGCAGGTTCCCAAGAATGCTCCGGATCAGGACCTGCGCATAAAGATTGTGGTGAAGATGGACAAACCGCAAAATATGAAGCATTGTGGGTAAGCTAGCTGCCATTGTTTTTTTCACATATTCTGTATTTAACGTGCATGCAATAACACTTTTCAGTGACTGAACTATATGGTCTTTCAAAAATCGCTCATTATTTCTAAAAATTGATCCAAAAGCAATAGTAACTACAACAGAAATCAAAGGACAATTTGCTTGCTGAGAATAAGAAAAATTTCGCAAATTTTAATGGCATCAGACATGCTTCATAAGTCTACTACAGCAATTTTCACTTACACCTGTGCCGTGCTCTTTCCTTTCCATTTCCTATTGCTTGAGCGTCAGCATTTCAGCAGAATCACAAAACTTCAAATTTAGACTCAATAAATTCCTAGTTATATATATATATATAACTATATATATATATATATATACATTTAAATTCTAAATGTACTAACACTAACAATTCAATCTAAATAACAATACTAGCACAGTGGCTTTAGCATTACAATTATCAGTCCTTACCAGTGCAGCCATCTCCATTTTGTTTTCTATCACTCTCATAATCTAGCAAGCATTTGTATGAAAAACTTCCTTGAGTTTTCTAGAACTTGTCGTGGTCATAGAATAGCAAAAGCTGAAAGTGCCCCTTTATTAAGTATGTAAAAAATCTTTTGAGTTTGCAGTTTGAATTCTAAACAAAACAAAGATTATTTTTGAGGTTTAAAGATTTATTTTTTATTTTTTTATTACAATGTTTATCAATAAAGTTATAAGTTATCCGATGGGAAAATAATTGGTAGCATAACAGATGTCATTTTCTTCATGAGTCAAAACACAGTCAGATTTTGTGAGTGTGTTTCTGGTCATTAGTGTAATGCTTATGAATTCTTCTTCAGTGACTAATGTATTTTTTTAACTGATATAGTATGCTAGCATTTAAACACAAGTTGATGGTTTAGGTTCACAGCTTTTTTATACATAATCAGTTTTATTTAATCATTACTTTGTCATACCTGTGTGGATTAGAGATCTAAAAATATTCTCAAAACATTCTGAAAATGTGAAGGATAATATTTTTAATGCCATGAACTACTAGTTTCAGTGTAACGTATTTTAGAATTTGAAATTGACCAATGAATGAGTTGAAATCAAATTTGCAATGATGGGAGCTGTTATAAGATTTGTGTAAGTACGTCCATTCGTGAAAACTTGCAACACGAAACTGAATTTGCACCGTTATCAAATCTATTTCGGCTGCTGTGATCTCTTATCTGTAATTTGTTCTGTTGAAAACAGCAGTCCAGACGAATGCGGTAAAATTGCATTCTATTGGCAGATAAACATGTAAACTGAAATAGCCGGGCCTGAATCTAAAGCAGGCATTTTTATTAAAATGTTTTTGCCAAATGAGCTGTTTTATGTATAATAAACTTGTCTTGGTGAAGTAGAAACAACTAGCGCTATTTACTGTTGTGACATTTCTAACTGTATATTAATAATGAAGCTGAAAAATATTGCATAATTATTTCCACCCCCGATTCTATCTCCCGTTTGCATTCCTGAATGGTATTTCATCCCTAAACTAGTACTGGGCTAGTACTGTCATCGACTCCTGTTTTAGGCTAGTAGTTTACTGAACAGACTGGGTGATTAGGTACTTTGGAATGCTCTTTTCTATTGATAATAAGTAGCACAGTGTGTATTTTTCGAGCATATTCATTTACTGATACATTTGAATAATTTTGCAATCGAATAAGAGCAGGATTAAGGCTTGGGGTTGTAACATAAAAACCTTGCCATCTTAACCATTGAACCGCTGAGGTGGGATAAAGATTCAGAGATAAACAATAAAATCAGCGAGCACTTTGTAACGGCACTGCCATTAGGCTTTACACTTGTCAAAGTGACAGTTTAAATTCAGTTATTTTTGGGTGAAACTAATCTACTGAACAGAGTGCATTATCAGTTTGCATTCCATTTATAGGTACCTGTACGCCCAGGGAAAAACAGTATGGAAGAAATGGAAAAAGCGGTACTTTGTGCTCGTGCAGATATCACAGTACACGTTTGCCATGTGTAGCTACCGCGAGAAGAAATCTGAACCACAAGAACTCATGCAACTTGATGGGTTTACAGTGGACTACAGTGATCCTGCACCAGGTGATTATATGCCTGTTTAAAGAGGCGTTAGTCTGTCGTGCTTGTTGTGTTATAGTGCAGTATTCATAACAGTGATATCACCATGTACTAAAGTGGTACGCTTAGTACCAGTTACACACCTCAAACTTGCTGTCGAGTGACAGAAGTGAAAAGTTTTGCAAAGTTTACTTTTGTCGCATTTTAATTTTCATATCCGATGGATTGTCTAGGCTCGTGATCAATTATGATCTTGAGTCATTCATGCGAACTTATTTGAGTCAGAAAATGTCAATTAGTTTGACCTTTTGACTATGAGAAAACAAGCGTGAAACATTTCAACACTCAATAAGTCACCTGTATAAGTTACGTGTGCTCGTAAACAAACAAGAAAACAATAAGAAAACATACAAACAGACATTTTCAGACTTTTTTTATACATAGATTTAGAGGGAGGACGATTCTTCTTCAATGCTGTCAAGGAAGGCGATAATGTGGCATTCGCATGCGACGAGGAGTCGGACCGTCACTTGTGGGTGCAGGCCATGTACCGCGCCACTGGGCAGTCCCACAAACCAGTACCACCCACTCCGCAACCCGCTGTCGGTAAAGCAGCACAAGCAGCTGCCAACTCGCAAATAGCTCGTTTACAAGGAGGTAAAATTTTTGCTTTTCCACAATGCTTGATTACGTTTGTGTAGGATGATCTTTTATTCCACAGTTTGTAGCAATTGCTGAAATCTTCATAGTAAAATGTTTTTTGACTAGATTCGTTTTATTTGCTAAAGCAGCAGTTTTATTAGATCAACATAAAGGTTTAGATTTTAAGACAAAAGTAAAAACATAGCCAGATCTTTTTAATCAAAAATTTGTGAAATCAGTTAGTTGCTAGGAAGACAGTAAGCAAGCAAGCAATTTATTGTCATTATAGCATAATATAGCATAATACATACTGTGAAATTTATGTGGCTTTACGTACACATTTATTAAATACATACTTGATAATGCTAGGTGGAAACCCCTCCTACGTAATCTGGCTGTCACACCTCCTCTCTGATTTTGTTTCTGTTGTTGTTGAGCAACTGAGTGGATACCCCTCTGGTCATAAATTTCTTTATCAGATTTAATTACTTGTTTGGCACGTATGTCTTGTCACCACATATTTCTCTGATGCGAAACAGATCCTCTTTATCATCAGTGGAATTAGTTGATGACTGAATAATAATTAATGATGACAAAGTGAAGAAAATAAGAGCACCTAAAACCAAGTTGCCATACGCAGGCACCATCTTGTCTCCCCCTAAAAGAAAGGACAATTGAAGCTGTGGAATGTGAAATGAATATTTTTTTAAATTATGGCTTATGATATAATAATATTTTGACAAGGCACATTAAATAGAGTAAATGTTTATAAACTAGTTTTGTGCTGCCCGTTAATTCTTACAGAATAAATTGACTTCTTGTGAAGTGTTTATTAATCTAGATCAGGGGTGTGCAAATTATGTGACTAGCCGGGCCACAGGCAGCTTGATCAAGGAGCCAAGTACAGAAAGGCCTAATAACGATTTTTTTGCGTCCGACCTGCATACATCATTACTACTACACTCAAGAAACTATTTTAGAAGTTATTAAAATTTATAATACAAACCATATATTTCTACTTTCAGGACAGATTGTGGTAATTTCATTACAATGCATATTAGTAATGTGTATCACACAGTCTGTGTAGTACAGTGTTATTAAGCTACAACCGTCTTGTACGGGTTAACGGCATCCGATCTAGTAGAAAAAACTACCTGCACTATCTTTGGGATCGTGGCACGAACTTCATCTGGATACACTCAATTAATTGCCCGGGCTGCACTTTCATTAGGTTGACAAATCTCTTCGCGGACCGCACAAATTCTCTCGGCGGGCCGCAATTTGCACACCCCTGATCTAGATTAGTAGGGATCACAGTTCTCTTTGAAAATGTTTAAAATAGTGCATCAGATAAAATAATCCTACGAAATTTATAAACTCAACAATTGATTGATCCACTTATCTTGTATTTTATTAATTGTTTATTAATTAAACTTCTGATTGTCCTATAGTTTATTTGCACTATCTTATCTTTCATGCCTGATTATTGTGCTAAGCAGCAGCATACTGAACTGTGTGGGTTAACCAACTAATTTCCGTGGTTTCAGCAAAAAACGTTAACATATTCGTGATTTTGTTTGTTCTGTCATTTGAAGAGCTTCACCGTTTGGCACTGATGTTTGTTCCCCCCATGCGGTGATGTTCGTGCCACATTTGTTTGCCGTGATCTGATGGAATAGTGAGTGAACGTTATTAAACCGCTCGTTTGATTGACCCCTGCTGCTGCTGCTGCTGCTGCTGCTGCTGCTGCTGGCGGGGGCTCGAATTATCATTCGCGTTTGCTGTTTAATTTGCCACGACTGAATGATTTTATTAGTAATTGATACTATGCAATTAATCTGAGCAAATAAATGCAGTGTGTGCCTTGTACTGTTATGCATTACGTTTTGAAAATGATGGTGATAATGATGATGCAATGATAATGATAACGACGATTATGATGACAACAGCAATGACTATTATGACGATGATTATGACAGTGACGATAATGTTGGTAACGACTGTAGTAGATGACAACAACGATGACAGTGATGATGACAAATATACCAGTACCAATGGTGGTAGAGATGATTAAGTTGTGAATACTTACAAGTACAACTTTGAATGAATTCACATGCAAATCTGTAAGCGTGACCATGTTTACACCTGATGTCCAGTGGCCTTGATCCGTTCACAGCAGTCAATGTTCACCACACCACTTTCAAAGCCACTATCCAGGTATCTTCGTGCAAGCTCCGTGTGTCTAGCCCTTTGCACTTATGAGTTAACATGAATTAAAAGGTAGTAAACTAAATGCCTAACATAATGAGAAATCAGCATATGGATCTTCTAGATCCGCGAGTTAGCGCGCGCGCATATAAAAACTTTTTTTGCATTGACAAGTGCTTATCTTACAAGTTCAAAAGGTTGTGATCTTACATAATTATAAATATTTCGCGTTTTTTGTTAAAACTTTTCCTGTGGTTTCTAACAGATGCCGATCGAGCACGGAAGCACGGCATGGATGAGTTCATCCAGGCGGATCCATGTAGGTTTAACCACAATGAATTGTTCACTTCCATGCAGAAGCTGACGCTAGACTATCGTCTCAACGATCCATTCTGTAGCCTGGTGAGTGTGCAATAACATTTTAGAATTGAGATTTTCTAGGCATAAATGTTTTTTTTGCTCCAACGTCGTTAACACAGTTTAGATTTGTACAGGATCGTCAGACAAAAAATATTTCCCCGAATTAACTTTTAACCCATCATCCTGAGAGAGGTATTTGTAAAAGAGACCCACATTACTGTGTGACCCAGGTTCTCCTCTTTCCAAAGAATCTATAGATTTCCCTCCAAGTGCCATTAGGAGATTTTTTCTGCAAGGCCTTCCCGTAGTGAGCAAAAAAATGGCCATTTTTGGAACTTCTTCTCACGGTATTCCTAGAGAAACACAGGATAAAAGAGACATCCTAGTGACAGTTGATAGTCACTAAAGAAAAATTTATGGCTTTTTGGAAAGAGGGGAAACCAGACTACACGATAATGTGAGTCTCTTTTGCAAATGCTTTTACCCGGATGAAAAACTACAAGTTGGTTTAGGAAACTTTTTTCTGGACGACCCTGTAGCATTTTTTGCAGCATATGATTTCAGCACGTAATGTTTCAGTTGCTAATAATGACTGGGACTACAAATATTATATTTTGTGTATAGGGCTGGTTCAGTCCCGGACAGCTTTTCGTAATGGACGAGTACTGTGCACGCTATGGCGTGCGCGGGTGTTACCGACACTTACAATATCTTGCTGAGCTGTTGAATAAAGCGGAGTCTGGTACCATGATCGATCCTACTCTTATTCACTATAGTTTTGCCTTTTGTGCCTCGCATGTTCATGGTAACAGGTGAGAAAAATTTTTATTTTCTTGGGATCCCAGCTGTGTAGTGTTCTAATGCTATTCCAGCAAAAACTAACCCATCAGACAAGGACAAATTAATGTCGTTTCATCTTTTAGCAGGAATTTCTCCTTAAAAATGTCTTGTCTGGATAGTTGAAATTTTCTACATTGGCTGTTTTCATACAAGTGATACTGCGTACATTGTTTTACAGTGCAAACCCTGCAGTTACTAAAAGCTTTTTTCGATTTTAATTGGAAAAAATGATTTTAATTTGTCTAAGGTAAGCTAATGGATTTCGTATATAATTTTGCATGAAAATCTATTCTGTGAGAAGTAGAAACCTACAAAAATCATCAAATATAGTGTAATTGCTGCTTGGTGAGAGCAGTTTTTCTGAACCCATGTAAAATGTAGCAAATTCTTACGGTCCTGAAGGAGTTAAATAGTTTGTTAACTTTACTATTTCTTTTCATTCAACCTTTTGTAATGTTTGGTGACCAGTTGTTGTGACACCGAACTTGTCAGTAACTGAAGTAGGACAGTTTGAACAGTTACCACTAAGTAACAGTGGCCGGTCTTCATCCGACTGTGTTTACAGGGGCACATTGGAAAACTAGTAAGATTGTTACCTGCTAAGGTAACTGAATCTGCCCGTTGATTGTTATGAAATTGTACAATTTCATCATAATATAACAGAATGGTTGTATGTCCCTAGCAGAGCACAGGAATAGCTGCAGCTTCTATTTATGAAAGCTTTGCACACAAAGAGAACAGGTGGCTGCTTGCTCCGGCGGGTGACAAGAAAATCCTGTTATTGGCAAATGCCTCGAAAACCTCGAAACTAGTGGGATTTGATCCCAGAGTCTGCATGAAATGCTAAGTGATAAAACTACTTTTAAAGGATAAACTGAGAAGGATCTTTTCCTGAAAAACTACACACACTAAGCAGTGACTACGTTATATTTGATAATTATTGTAAGTTTTTAGTCCTCACACAATAGATTTTCCTGCAGAATTATTTGTGAAATGCATTTGCTTATCTTACACAAGTTAAAAATCTATTTTTGACGAAAAAATTGAAAAAAGCTTTCAAGAACTGCAGTGTTAGCCCAATATAGCAATGTACAGTATCACTTGTGTGAAATTGACTAGTCCAGAAAATTTCAACTATCCAGACACAAAACTCTGATACACTCTGGCCTCAAGTCTACTCTATTTTTAAGAAAAAAATTCCTGTTAAAAGACGAAACGATCTCAATTTCTCCTTAGCTGATCGATTGGCTTTTCCTGCTACTTTGTACAGCCGGTTTTCTTGGGCTGTAGCAGGCAGGTGATCAATAAATTAGTGTGAACGATCACGCAAGTGTACACCAGACTAAGATTCTCAATAGGCTAAGTTGGAGTGTCTTAAAGGACACATTTTTCTTAATTTTATTCAATTACATCACTTATAAATGTCTAAAGAACAGTATGATTGGATAGCCGAGATTCTCTTGAATAGAACAGTGCCTAATTTATAATCATTTAGTTATGACTGTGCTCATACAGTAGCAGAAGAGTTATAGATCTCATAAGACCTATTTTGAATGGTGCGATCCTGAAGGAGTTGATTATGCTATCTGTTTACAACTCTGCACATTGAACGATAAACGTTTTAATTATTACAGGCCTGACGGAATTGGCACCGTACTCAGTACGGAACGGGAGCAGTTCGAAGAAGTAAAAGAACGACTTCGCGTTCTCTTAGAAAATCAAATTACTCACTTCAGGTACTTAACATACGGGGGATGATTAATTCTCCACAGATGCTGCAGCGGCTGGTGATACTGAAGAAATAATATTTGATGGGTTCAAGTGCTGCACTCTTTATCAGAGTAGTAAGATTGTTTTGAATCATTCCACTTACATCTGAGAAACTGTATTTAAAATAGCACGTAAGTAACAAAAGATAAAAGTGACAAACACTTTGTTGGAGCTCTCTATATTGATGGATCTAAAATGCAACTGTGTATTTTATCGTAAATTCTGATATCAATTTTTTTTAGGTATTGCTTTCCGTTCGGACGTCCGGAAGGAGCGCTGAAAGCGACATTATCTCTTCTTGAACGGGTGAGTACACTCACATTTATTCTACATTGATTACAGGGGACAGCTGATTTGGCCAAAAGGCTATTTACATAGGCTTTTTGTACTTTGTAAGCTGCAATCCAGCATTTAATGGCAGTTTCGGGGCCTAATTACTATAGGTGATCGTAATGCCATCTGAATTTATATCATTATGAAGAATGATCCTCTAACTGTCTAACATGATCGTGTGTTACTTGTGCCATTGGTGTTCCTCTAGCAATCATCCAGTGTGTCTACAGCTTCCCTCAATCAACAGGTTTATGGCATTTAAACACTACAGGGCTCAGTAAATAAGTTTCTTACTTCAAAAAATCGCTTTCGCTGTTATTGCTGATGACTGTTGAAATATCACCATTGTTAAAATTGTAATGCTTCTGATTTTAAAAGTGTTTTTGTACATGTTTGTGTTCTTGACTGGCTTGTTTAGCATGTTTTTGTTTGCACAGGTGTTAATGAAGGATATTGTCACACCTGTCCCGCCTGAGGAGGTACGTGCGGTCATCAAGAAATGCTTAGAGAACGCGGCACTCGTCAACTACACGCGCATCTCATCGTATGCCAAAATTGAAGGTAAATAAATAGTAACCACTAACTAGGCACTAAGTAGCACCATCTTAGTCTTAGAAGCTTTTCTAAAACGCCGTTATGTACTTTGGGTATAGTCCTTAGGAAGCCAGGTATCTTTAGGGAGGTGATATCAACCAGTACTAGAAGGTATCAGAAAGCTCTGAAACCATTCCGCTATTCTTTAGTGTAATGCACCTACTACCATAGTTTAATTTCAGCAAAATTTACACAATTTAATTTTGTTGATATTTTTTACATGTCTTACCATGTTTCTGAAGAAAAATTTATGATTGAATGTTGCAAATAATATTGTCGCAACGAGATTTGTCTCATGTTTCGTGCATTGTTGCATTAGCTGCTATGCCACTGAAGTCAATTGTGTATAAACATATCTCACAATGTATAATTTCACCTTGAAAGATGAAACTGTGCGTCAATAGCTGGTACCCATTATGCATGATAATTGTCACTGCAGGTTTAGTTGACTGTTTCTGTTTGTTCAGTTCAGCTATTCAGTCAGCGATAAAGATAAACAAAATACAACATGCTGTATTTGAGTACGAGCATCTGCTGTTCTGTCTATTTAACATGATGCTGAGGATAAATAACGAAAGCGGTTTTAGTTGCCACCTATTTAACACTGATGTCTCAGCTGCCCTGTAATGTGTTTACAATATAACACTGCATTATGATACCTTAGCATTTAGTTCAGAGATGGAGTGAACTGGAATCATGGCAGAAAATGTAAAACCTGATTTTCTGCTTCACACTCACATAGTAAGATCTGTAACTATAATACCTGAATATATAGTTTACAAATAAAGTAAACTAACATCATATTGGAAAATGTAAAACATAATGTTCTGTTACACACTCACAGGGTAAGATCTGTATCTATAATACCTGAATATATAGTTTAGAAATAAAGTAAACTAACATCATATTGGAAAATGTAAAACATAATGTTCTGTTACACACTCACAGGGTAAGATCTGTATCTATAATACCTGAGAATATAGTTTAGAAATGAAGTAAACTAACATCATATTGGAAAATGTAAAACATAATGTTCTGTTACACACTCACATGGTAAGATCTGTATCTATAATACCTGAATATATACTTTAGAAATGAAGTAAACTAACATCATATTGGAAAATGTAAAACATAATGTTCTGTTACACTCTCACATAGCAAGATCTGTATCTACAAATCTACTAAATTAGAAAACTAGAATCATGGTGGAAAATGTTAAACATAATGTTGCACTACACACTTACATTGTATGATATGTATTCGTTTTCCCCAAGTCTTTAGTTAAGAGATGAAGTAAAGCAGCATCGTGACGGAAAATGTAAAACATAATGTTGCACTACACATTCACATTGTATGAAGTTGTGGGATGTTATTTATTGAGTGCGTTTGGTTGTTGTACTTTCAGCTTTGTTCTTGCATAACAACACTAACAGTTTATCTCATTCAAATCAGGTTTTAGCTAATTGTGTTGTTTGATGGTTTGCTTAAGTTGTAAAGAACTTTAGCACACTTTAGCACACTGCATTAATCTTAGAGAGGTGAGGGGGCTTACAGGCTGCCCTGTATCTAGTTGTTAGCATACTAACCTTACCCATATGCTTGTGCTGCTACCTGGTTTAGGATGTAAACGATCTGGACCTCCACTTTCTGCTCCCGCTGCTGTACCTCCGCGAGGTGATTTGTCTATCCGTCTATTTTTCATTCGGCATGACCGCATGGATTTGCATTGCACTTTGCTGCATGGTTTCAATACCATATGCAGATTTTATGCATCTTGTTTCCGGCTTCAGTATTAGTGTTTTGGCGACATTTGTAAATGGCACTGCACGATTTTAGATAAATGCTTAGCTAATAAATATTATTAACTGTGACACTACTTACTCGGTATCTGTTTCAATATTGCATGAACAAGTGGTTTTGAAAGAAGACGTAGAAAAAAGGCAATTTTGATAAATTCGGTGCCTTGTAAGACATTCAAATTCAAGAGGAACGTCATGCTTCGATAAAGCTCTATTTCTACCACGTACAGACCATACCAGACAGTTCATTTCTAAAGAAATTTGTTCAGTGTAAATAAAAAAGTATTTATGTAGTTTTCTATTTGATTTTGTGTCCAATTACTGACATCTGATACTAAAAACTTGTTTCTGAATCTGATGATCTAGTATCGTGCAATTTGATACACTTCTCTACATCGCATATTAAAGTGTGAAGGTGTAGAGTTACGTGCTACACTTGAAACATCGCCGTTGATTTTCTACTGAATTTTCTGTAGTATGAAGTTATTATTCCTTGCCTCTGTAGTTAATGCATGATGCTTTGTAGTGTGGCAGTGTAACATGCAATGCTATACTGAAGATTTGCATTATTACCTCTGAATGACGCTTTTGAGTCCTTAGACGAGAAATAGTTTTTTTTAATATTTTTTTACATCTGAGAACTTGGTAGTAAGGAGAATACTGTGTCAATTTACATAGCAGACTAGTATTATAACCATTTGTTTGCAGGTAATAGTTTATTCTTTGAGGATTGCGCAACACTATTTTACCTGTCTAACACGTTGATTGCATGCAGTTTTTGCCAATTTTGATCAAGCATTGTGCACTTATCCAACTAGTCAATTCTAAATTAAGTATCTTAGCCAGTTTAGCTTTAAATTTTTTATACGTGCTTTCATTATACTTATGTTTTGCCTCTAATGTATACTTCCTGTCCAGTTTCTGGTGTTTGTGGGTCTATGTTACTGTGTTAAAAAATTTCAAAAAGTTTCTCTTGTATTTGTATTCTTGCTGCTTTTTAGAAGAGAGAACAGGATCTCTAAAACGAAAAGGTGACTGATTAGTTTTACAACTTTGTCAGTTTGTCCATAATTTTGATTAAAATGAGTGTGTGGAGTTGTTAGGCTGTGTGTTCATATCAGCAATAGGCTTGTGTAACTTTTGGCTATATCTTGAAACGTTATACTTGCATGCATGTCATTTGTTATTCCTTTCTTGCTGATCACAAACAGTTCTGTGAAAAAGGACAAAAAAGTTTGCGCTAACATTTTTTTGTTAAAATTATGAGTCTCAATGAATTAAACTTGATTTTTATGCTATGTACTGCATCAAATTTTAACTCTCAGTCATTAATTGCTTGTTACCAGTTGTTTTCTGCTCTAATTATGCAGCAAATCACAATTCTTACCATTTAATAAACGTTAAATGATTCTAAAAGTTTATTTGCTTACTAAATGGTAGGCTTTATAGAATTCTGTAAGCATTGTTTAAAGTTTAGCACTAAAAATGGTCTTGACCTTTTTTGACCTTTCATTTGAAAATTCACTTTAGATTTTATTTGATAAGGGTGGCCACAAAAAAATTGTTTCAGTCTTACCTCATGAGCTCAAAAGATGTCAGTAGGGAGGGAGAAAAAAATCTTTTTAAAAGTTTTTTGAATGTTTAAAGCGGAATATTTAAAATCATTTGAAATCAAAGTTGTTTATTTCCCACTGGTTAGCAGTAATGTTTTAATTTTTTTCAATGTACGTTTTCACGTTTTGTTTTTTAGTTTTGCATTACTAAATTATCGTATAATTATCAATAATTGTGATCTCAGTTTTGTATCATGAACGTGTATGTTCTGGTAATTATGGTATGAGTGGCAACACTACCAGGCCGTTAATACACCGATTTGGCGGAAAATTCGATACTTTTTAGCTTGCAATACAATGAGCATCATACAAAACGGCAACCCTGGCCGAGAGTTAGCCGTGGAAAAAACATGGCCACGTTCTGCGTTCTGCGTTCCCCGAAAGAAGGATACTATAATAATTATTGCATTTAAGGTTTTAATTTAAGAAAATATGCTTTTATATGACTGTGTCAAGTAAGTATATGATTATTACAAAAATTATGGAATTCTGTGCTGGGTGCAAGATAAAAAAATGTTACCCGGGCAATTAGACGGAAACAGGAGTATTTTTATTGCCAGTCTACCTTCTTTTGTCATTTTTTTGTAATTGAAACTCTGAATATCATGCAACCAATTGTTCTGTGAATAAAATGTCTTAAATGTGTTGAAACATGATAAAAACTGTCCTCTAATGAGAACCATAATGAATGACATGATTGTGTTGCTGCTTATAGAAAGTCATGAGATGACCGAGTCGCCAAAGAAACGACTAGAAGATCTGATGCACCTAGCTGAATTGTGTATAGATTTACTACAGCAGAATGAAGAACATCACGCTGAGGTGTGTTACTGCATTGTTTGTTACTTTTTAGACTTGGAATAATGACTGGAACGTCATTGTCTCCTTGCTAGAACAATGCAGCATTGTTGGAATAGCAGAATCTAGCATTGTGCCAATATAATTATCATTTGCGATTGTAGAACAAAGTTCCATTGTTCCATAGTTTGTTGTTAAAAATAATTTGTAGTGGTTATTACTGCTTGGCTTAGTTCCAAATGGATATTTTGTGCAGAATTTCAATGCGTTTAATACAGAGTGCATAGATGCAGCGCTTGGAATTGAATGCTGTGTCTATGTAAAGTTAAAAATTGAACAGTGTAGGAGTGCTGTACCAGCTCAATTTTGAGATTACTTTATGTGCGTCTTATTTTTATCTTGCAATTAACTTATCCCCATTGTAGTTCACTGCTCCTAAAGCATTGTCGACATACAAGTCCCTTGAACTTGAAAAGTAACCGGGACTTCAGAAAGAAGCTGCTAACTTGATTCTAGCGGCTTCGCTTATTTCAAAGTTGCAGTCAGACATCGGAAAACGGAATGAAGTCGTCACATTTTTTTACTTTATATTTTGTTAATTGAACTGTGTTAAGTTGAAGTGGCTACCTGAAGCTCCTGAATTCTAGGATACCAAGTATAATAGTTTTGAGTGTGGTTTAACTTACTTTTCTGGCAGCAGGTGGCACTGGTGTTGTATGAGCTGCCAGCAGCTGTTAGGTGTGGGCATTATGTCGGTGTGCTGCTTTTCTCTTTCTCTTTGTGCACTACTAGATGTATTCAATGTAAAACCATCACCTCATAATAACAGTGTAACCATTCATTTAAAATCGTTGTTGTCAATATTACCATGGTGATTTCGCAGCAACACACAGTTTATGGTTTTGCCTATCGCAGCTATTGCAATACGATGCCGAGTTGTACATTAAGTGGTTTTGAATTAAATTACCGGGTACCGCAAATGAATTTTGCTCGTTTAGCGTTTCACATTCTTGTACAATTTTTTAAACCCAAAATATTAATGTGATACATTTTGGATGTAATCACCAGGGCTGATCTGTGTGTGGGAAAAAAGGGTGCAGCCAACAGCCACTTGTGCCTTTTAACTTGAAAGTCTGTGGGATTTGAGGTGAATCCTTAGTTTTGCTGATTTTAGCTGGTTCATTTTAATTGTTAAAATTGATGTTTTTTAAATTTTTGCAAAAGTAGTTCTCTTTTGGGAGTGGCTGCCCTTCAACTCTCCACAGGTCAGCCCCAAATCAGAATGATTTTATACCAGCTGCATTGTTGCTGCCATTGTTGTGCATTTGTGATTTGCATGCATCATTGTTGTTGTCGTTGTCATGGCAGCAGAAATAACATTGTTATTGTGCTGTTTTGCTGTCGTTTCGTTAGGCTTTCAAAGCGGTGAGTGTAGCTGAACAATCACTGTCCTACTTACCTCAACTCTCTACCCTCGCACGTGTTTCTCGCATGGTCACTGCATGTTGAACTTTGACCCTGATTTGATTATTTTCACATTTTCCTTCTCTACCTTCTGACTTTCATCTCAACGGACCACTTTCCACTCTACTATTGTGCCAACAAGCAAGAATATAAATAAATGTACAAGGTACCGCTCATATTTCTGATGCTAGTAACTCTGGGATCATTATCTGATAAAAAAACCAAATCAAATTTCCAATTTATGACACAGTTTCTTAATTACTGCACTGGTACTGTGGTACTGTGGTGTTTTATGACTACTAAAGTTTACTGCAAAATGTAGTGCAACTCTTGATAAGCTAGACTTTGTAGGTACTATAAGGTAATCAAATGTATTTTATTCATATTAAGAGACATTTGCAAAACAAAACTGCGACTTACTATCTTTATGCTTAAAAACAAAATATATGCCTTTTGTCCTACCATTTTTAGCGTGTTATAATTTAACAAATACAAAATGTGCAATCTTGTAAACGTACCCTCTAATTCTCAAGCCTCAAGCCTTGAGAGAAGATTCATGAACAAAAAAGACCACAATACGTATTTAAAAATAAGGTGTTG
This sequence comes from Tubiluchus corallicola, assembly GCA_030141605.1. NCBI lineage: Eukaryota > Metazoa > Priapulida > Priapulimorpha > Priapulimorphida > Tubiluchidae > Tubiluchus > Tubiluchus corallicola. The sequence continues at coordinate 214,611 of JAQGDQ010000167.1, forward strand.
CGCTGTAATGAAATTACTGATTCTGCTTTGTCTGGTCATGAATGATACTGTTTGGTAAAGGCCTTTAATTTTATAAAGATCAGAAAAAGTTATTAGCATTATTAAGCGATGTTACCCTGTATTCATTTATTTGCTTGCTTGAAAGTTTGGATTTCAATATTTACTTTGATAATTTTCTCTTAATTAACACTGTGATGATATATTTGTACTTCATTTTGCCGAGTTTCCGTGTAAAATTCACAGTTCGAATGCATTACGGTTCTTTTTTTTGGCAGGGCGGCGTAATTTTTGGTTTGCAGGTTTTTGCTGATATAGTTCTTTATTTTATCGAAATTTCTGATTAACCCTCATTGTTGTCACAAAATTCGGTCGGTGTACAGATGGCGCTTTGTACACTACAAACTGTTATAAGATGAGGATTAATTGATTTAAATGAATTTGTTAGCTCTTGTTTATAACATAATTTTACTATAGTATTAATAAATTGCTAAAATTTCATACAGTTTGTCGTGTAATAACAAATTATCACTTTTGTTTGGCCGTCGACTGGTACTTTTTCAACTTTTTAATTGTTTTACATCTTGTTCTTTGCTGAAGTCAGATAGTTAAGGTACTGGCAACGGAGATATTACACTGTAGTGCGCAAATTTATAGTGACAGCTATAATAGTGAATGAGTCGCGTCTTCTGAAATTTCTCCATGCAAAAATTTTCCATTTTTTGTTCAATTTCAGAAAATGAAGAAAGAGCTATTGTGTTGCTCTTAATGCAAAACAAACGTCTAATACGTTTTCAACTTTATGGACTATTTAGTGTTGTGATATAAACAAGAGCTTTCGTAATTTTATATAATTTTCCGTGTTCACAATTTCATTATTTCAGTTGTCTTTTTATCTACTGAAGCGACACATTTCTCTCTGCTCAGTTTACTACAAACTCTATTTTTAAAACTTTATTTTTATACAATTCTTTTATCTAGCCGCCTTTTCTTACATTTTTTTCTGGATAACGTGTCCATTCATAATCAACTTTAACTGATTAATATTGGGACGTTTGAGAAGTGTAATGTAAATTACAGCAAGTTAGTTTATGTTCGTACTAATGTTTCAGCAACATTAGCTGTTAACATCTTAATTTTTTTGGTAAATATTGATTTTTTGCAACCATCTACAGTTGCTTAACGTTATTTTTTCTTAGAAACATTTAGTCAAATTACCATTTTTAACCTTAACATACGCTTTCATTACCCTTATCAAATGTAATTGCTGTAAGTGGCTGTAAATTGAAAAAATTTACTTGTGGTTAAACCGTTCGCAGCAACATTTTAACCGTGTATGGATACCGAACACAGCTTGACTTGAATAATACTCTCTGGCTCTAATTATACCATAGGCCTACTCTGTTTTTACGGAGAATTCTTTTAACTTACAAGGTTTTACTCTGTGCATTGTTGATCACAGTGGTCGAGCCACATTTGCTCACGTGAACTGCTAAATTCAACGAGGCCAAATCTGTTTTTCGTCACTTTTTCAATTTACCACATATTGCAGTAAACGATGATTTCCTTTTTGGCATGAAAGGAAATTGTTATGTTCTTCATTAACAATAACATTTTCTTTGATATTCTGAGTTAACAACCCTTTGACCACTTAACAGTGATGTGCGGTATGTGCTCTGTCAGCACGCATGATTTAATTAAAGGTTTGGTTTTTTTGCTGTGTTGAGCCACATACAATCACAATAACAGCACACGTGGCACAGTGAAATCAATTTAATGCAGCACACACGTTCTGCCACAAATGTTTCTCATGCACAAATTTATTGACCATAGTAGATTGATATAAAATAGAGTTACTGTAGTCGTCAAGAAAAGAGAAAAATGTTTGCATAATTAGCAACAGCTGTATTTAGCTGATCTCGGGAAATTCTTAGACAAATGTTTTTGCAAGCAGAGTATGGTTAGTGAACTCAACTAGGGATGTTTTAGTGCTAACATCTTGGACTGAGAACTAATCAATGTATACAAAAACAGCCATGCTGTAGAGTGCTTGACAGCTTGGTTGGAGCTAATGTAAATGCTGTCATATGTGTTCGCTTTTCTTCCCATAAATAGATAAGTCATTGTTCATTTGTCTAAACATTGGTATCTTTTAGTAATTTTTGAATGAAGCAAATGTCTTCAGCATTTCACGTGAAATCAAAATTGTGCATAGAGTTCTAAGAAAGTGGACCCTATTTAACGATAATGATTAAAATTTCCATTGTTAATTATTTCCGTTGCTATTTTTCTCATCTCCGATTGCAAAAGGTGGCATGAGGTATGCTTCTTATTTAAAAAATAGAATTTGTTTTCAGTTACATGTACAAGACACTTTAAAACTGGAGTATCGTGCAGCAATCTTGCTTCTCAAGTTTTCACTTGTTGCTGCTGATTTTTTCAGGCATTCGCTTGGTTCAGCGATCTAATGGTGGAACACGCGGAGCTTTTCTGGTCGTTGTTTGCCGTCGACATGGATACGGTGTTGGAGGCTCAACCTCCGGATACCTGGGACAGTTTCCCACTCTTCCAACTGCTCAATGACTACCTTAGAAATGATGGTATGTCAGGAACTTTGTGCAGGTCACATTATCACAGTAACTCTTTACACTTCTCAGGAGCAGTTTCACAGAATTAGCTGTTTAGTAGTGAGGAAGTAATCCCTTTATTTTGTGTCATGGACTAAAACAGCAAGGCTTAAATAATGCGGAAGTAATCCCTTTATTTTGTGTCATGGACTAAAACAGCAAGGCTTAAATAATGCGGAAGTAATCCCTTTATTTTGTGTCATGGACTAAAACAGCAAGGCTTAAATAATGCGGAAGTAGTCCCTTTATTTTGTGTCATGGACTAAAACAGCAAGGCTTAAATAATGCGGAAGTAGTCCCTTTATTTTGTGTCATGGACTAAAACAGCAAGGCTCAAATAATGTGGAAGTAGTCCATTTATTTTGTGTCATGGACTAAAACAGCAAGGCTTAAATAATGCGGAAGTAGTCCCTTTATTTTGTGTCATGGACTAAAACAGCAAGGCTCAAATAATGTGGAAGTAGTCCATTTATTTTGTGTCATGGACTAAAACAGCAAGGCTTAAATAATGCGGAAGTAGTCCCTTTATTTTGTGTCATGGACTAAAACAGCAAGGCTCAAATAATGTGGAAGTAGTCCATTTGTTTTGTGTCATTGACTAAAATGTCGAAGCTGAAATAATGTGAAAGTAGTCTGTTTGTTTTGTGTTATTGGCTAAAACTAGCTGTCTTCTGGCTCCATAATTACCATTAATCAGTTCATTGCTGCCCTAATAATAGCCATTATTTAATAGTTACCGTTGTTACTTGTGATATCACTTGCATAGATTTAACTGAGGGGTTTAGTTTACAAACACATAGAGTTAATTACCGCTACTGTATCAGCATGTACTAGTCATGATCATGTAATTTCCTTTTCTCGCATATGTGTAGATGGTTTTCCTGGCATCATCGTTTGTTTATGTGTTTCAGATACACTAGTTTATGGAAGGTTTCATAATAAACTAAGAGATACCTTTGCTCCGATGGTGGTACGGTACGTGGACTTGATGGAATCCAGCATTGCACAATCCATACACAAAGGATTCGAGCGAGAAAAATGGGAGATAAGAGGGTACAAATTTATATCTTAGTAATATGCTATTGTGCTTAAAAGTAAATTGGGCTGTTGCTATTAAATTTAAATAGTTATACCCAAATTGTAGCAGATGTGTTTTATTGTTTCAGTTTAAACTGGTTTAAGTTAACTCTCTTTTGCCTTTTGTACTTGTGAGGTGTAGTGGAGTAATCTTTCAAGAGCGTAATAATAAAATGATGGAAAGAAAAAACAAATAGGAAAAGTTTAATTTTAGCTGCTTTGAATGTTACTATTTATTTTTTCACTCAAAATGTGTTTGTTAAAGGCATTCATTTTCGGTCGTTGTTTGCTCCTTTTCTCCGAGTAAGCAAGTATGCAATTCATTGTCATTATGTTATTCTGATGTTAGTTTTATTGATCTTCTTGCAAATATATAATAGTTGTCACAAGTTGTATATGTCAACTCAGCAAAAATGCAAAAATAGATGCAAGATACAAATAAATCAAAAAATGTTATTAATTTCTAGTATGCAATAAAACGTCTTGCTGAATGATTATCAACTGTCTTTATATATATGATGTATATGTTTTTATTTTGAAGAAATGGATGTGCCACATCGGAAGACATGTTTTGGAAACTAGATGCATTGCAATCATTTATTCGTGATTTACACTGGCCAGAAGAAGTATTTGCCAAACATTTGGAGCAGCGACTAAAGCTGATGGCTGCCGACATGATAGAATCGTGTATAAAGCGCACTCTGCAGGCAAGTTTTGACATTAGAATTGCAATATTGATTTTTAAAACTAAAGATTCTTAATCTTCTTAGTTTGTGCAGTAATCTTCTTAGTTTGAAATTAACTTATCTATTATACAGGCTTTTGAGAAATGGTTACAAAAGGGCAGCAGAGGAACAGACTATATGGTACCTATTGGTCTGTGTTCTATGATAAATGTTGTCATCGATGCGAAAAATCAGGTACATCATGCTTTTATTTGTGCTCAGTATTATTAGTTTTTAGACATTTCAGTGCATGCAGGAAAAACGTATTCCTTGAATTGCTGGTGTAAATAAAATGTACAAGTGCAGACATACAAAAATGATCAGGAATTAAGTAAGATGAATATTTGCTAAGATGAAGTGATTTGAATGATTTTAGGCTTCGATGGCTTTAAGTTGTTTCAGTGTATGTAGGTAAAGCTTAGTCCTAAAAATACCAGAGTAAACAAGAAATTTTTCAAAGGCAAATAAACGTAGAAATGTTCAGCAAATAAACAAAACAAAATGTTACCAAACAAGAAGTAAAATATGATGTTTTGAGAAGTTTTCCATCTCTGAATGTAACAGAGAACTCTGCAATACTGGCCGTCCTACCGACAGCACTGGAAGTTAACTAAATACAATAGTAATGATTTATAAATAAGGGCAGCTGTTTGGTGACCATTATTGTCTTTCACCACCCCGACTCAATGCAATTATAATAAGCTGTGTGTAATTAGATGGTACAGTATATGCATCTGGAATGAGACGAATAAACTAAACTGCTTCTGCTTAGTGTAAACAAGTTTGCCTTTGAGATTACAAATAGTACAGGTAAGAGCAATGAATGTGAAAGAATTGAAAGTGTGTATACTGTAGAGAAACACTGTACTTGTATTTGACTATAAAATTAGAGAAAGTCACATGTAACGTACTTCACGTACGCAGAAATATAATTCCAGCACTAAAAATACATCATAATCACCCTGTCAGAATTTACTTAAATAATTATGTTAAGTGTACTTAAATCTGACAGCTTTTTTATGGAATAAAACGAAAGAAATGACGAATCGTGTCAAACGTTCACAACAACGTAGAGACCAATGTGTTTATGTTAGTTTTTTGGGCAAAATGTGAAAAGCATAATCTAACTTTTGGTATACCTAAAATAACATTTTAATCATTTTTGCCAACTTCATGTCAGATAAACACAGATTTGTTTGATTATCAAAAATAGTGACTTTTGTCTTAGGTTCATGTATTCTTACTTTAAAAAGGGATGGTCTAAAAATATAACGTCACCTAATTAACATTAATTTTTGGCCATTAGAAATAAGATTCTATCAGTTTTATTTGCTGCTACAGTCATTTATCATCTACTACTCTACGTACATTAGTGCTGTACTGGCTGAATGTAGAGCTACAATATTCACTTTGTACATTAGTGCTGCACTGGCCTGAATATAATGCTACAATATTTGCTTTGCAAAATACTCTTAAGTACTTTAGTGGTGCACTGGCTGAATATAAAGCTACAATGTTCACTTTTCAAAATGCTCTAAGTACATTAGTGCTGTGTTGGCTGCACATAAAGCCACAATATTCACTTTTCAAAATGCTCTAAGTACATTAGTGCTGTGTTGGCTGCACATAAAGCTACAATGTTCACTTTTCAAAATAAAATGAGTAAAACATTCTTGTCAGAAAAAAGCCATGGCTTGGGTATTTGAGAAGGAGGTGAATGAGGCCAAGGTAGAAGGAACGCCAGAAGTGAGAAGCGTTGAACTAGCAGATGAGGAAGTGGTAATTTGAACCTCTGATATTATCTCTTGAATGGGTGATTAGTTTCCACTTTACCACTTTAAACTTGATGGTGATTGGTAGTTGCTATAAATTTCTTAATCTGAAGATGTTTACCAAGACATCATTGAGTTCTTGCAAGAGGCTTTGTTTAGGAGTCACTTAATGATAACTCATTACAATGTATCTTACCTATAACTGCTGGGGATGGACGTATTAGTTGATTGCGAAAGATGGCTTCTTTCTTGGTATTGAAACCAGTTTGGTTTATTTGTGTATTGGATTTTTTCTGGCATTACTGCATGTTCTTGCATCTTTGGACTTTGCTGGGAACAAGTTTGTTGGTTTGTCTGTTCAGTGATATATTTCTCCAGAGTGTTTACCAGATGTCTATGCTTCCTTTTTCTCATATTATTCTCCCTCATTTCCAGTATTTTTGTAATGGGTCCGATAAGGTTGTTAAAATTGTTCCACAGACTGAAAATAACTAATTTAGCTTGAGATATGCCAACCTATGGAACCTAAGTGGAAATTTTTTCAGAGTGGCGATTACTTATCAGTAATAATATACGTTTTTGTTGCCATTTTTGACTTTTGTTTTTATTAAATAATTGTACTGCATTTCTAATGCGTATCATTACAACATTAATTCAGCTACTCAAACATTTATCAATTTTTTTGCTTTCAGTCTCTAAAACTTTGCGCCGTAGATGGAATCGATGTGGTATGTACTCGTTAAATTTCTAGTATGTTTATATCGTATCAACCATACAGTACATCTACTAACATAACCTAGAAGACAAAGTGTTAATGTGCTACCCTGGTGAATCAGTTGAATGGTGCATAACTAACTATAGAATAAGTGCAAATTATGTGCAAAAAATGGAATTTCGAAAGAAAAGTAGGAAAAAGAAAATGACAATGGAAAAGAAATGAACGATTGGCAGCTGTATGTGATTACTGAGCATTTTATCTTTATGAGCACTGAAATATTATCTAATATAGCACTTCTGGTTCAGTTAGCTATACATGGCTACATAATGATGATTCTAGAAAAGTTTTAACTTTATTAAAACTTGCAGTAATTAATGGTTAAGAATATGGTCATTGTGTTCTTGTTTATCATGTATATTCATCGAAATAATTTTTGAGTGAGTTATAGTTTCTACATTAAACCTAGAATGTGTTCAAGAATATGGTTTTTTCCAGTAGGTGGGAACTTAGAGATGCGTTTTAAATACAGTTGCATGGTGATATCTAGTGAGAGTTAGTTTCTTGAATTTTATGCTTATTATAAATCTGTTTCGTAATCATTGTAATGTTTTATTAAAAACATACTGCTAAAGGTTGGTTCAGATGAAAAACCTGAGTAGAACTGCCATGTTTTTTTGTTTCTTTACAGCATCAGTACCATACTAAAATCGATGAATTTTTAGAAAAGGTTTCCGAGCAAATGATAAAGGGGCTTGTATGTAAGGTAACGTTATTTTTCTATTACTGTGTGTATGTGAATTTATTTATCAGTGTGTAGCTACTTAGTTTTCATGTGTTTCTATGGTGAATTGAAGATAATGTATTTTGAACATGTTTTGTCATGGTACCGATTAAGTGAAATTATTATATACATTTGTGGTGAAATAGTGTTTCTAGTTGGGCTATTCAGTAACCTCATTTGTGGTAAACTAGTGTTTCTAGTTGGACTAGTAAGTTAGCCTCATTTGTGGTAAACTAGTGTTTCTAGTTGGACTAGTAAGTTAGCCTCATTTGTGGTAAACGAGTGCTTCTAGTTGGACTAGTAAGGTAGCCTCATTTGTGGTAAACTAGTGTTTCTAGTAGGACTAGTAAGTTAGCCTCATTTGTGGTAAACTAGTGCTTCTAGTTGGACTAGTAAGGTAGCCTCATTTGTGGTAAACTAGTGTTTCTAGTTGGACTAGTAAGTTAGCCTCATTTGTGGTAAACTAGTGTTTCTAGTTGGACTAGTGAGTTAGCCTCATTTGTGGTAAACTAGTGTTTCTAGTTGGACTAGTGAGTTAGCGTCATTTGTGGTAAACTAGTATTTCTAGTTGCACTAGTTAGGTAGCCTCATTTGTGGTAAACTAGTGTTTCTCGTTGGACTAGTAACAACTAGTAGTCTGCATTTTTTTTCTTCTTTTTAGTTAATAAGTGTACTGCAAAATGTTCTGGCAAAACTGTCAAGGTACGACGAAGGTTCTGTGTTTGCTCCCATACTGAATGTTACCAGTAAAATCAGCTTCGGAAAAGTTTTGGTGAGTCATATCTGTTAATAGAAATTCTTTTTTTGTGGAAATGAACAAGTGTTTATAATATTCGGGTAATCAGTTTGTTAATAAAGTTACACCTACTTTTCCTATTGGCCTGTAGTTTAGCAGCAGTGCATGCAAGTTCTACTTGCAAGCTTTGTATCAAGTCTAGCTTGCATCTCCATTTCTCAAAAATAAACAGTTATAAGGTATTTTTGTTTCTTACAAATGTGTTTATTAATTCTGGCTTGTCTAATGGATTGTTGAAATTAAAGCTTTTTAATGACTTTTTAACATTTTTTGTTGAATGGTTATTGTAAGTCTAATTTTAATGATGAAATTTATAGTTTTCAGTTTTTGCAAATTAGTTTTTAATTTGATCACTTTTTATTAGTTACAAGCAGTTTAACATAAAAACCTTATATTCAGACAGTTGTGTCCTCCTGTCTTATCTCAGTTCAGCAAATCTCAAATTCTTCTTTCAGTACGCTGTCTGTACCTTATTTATAAGAATCGTTCTCCTCGTTATTTACAAGGAGAAGCTGCAGCAATTTAAGTAAAAATATCTTTTGTTTGCTATTTTTATTTTTGTGATAGATGGTAATTTGGTTAGTCGCCTCAAATCTTTGCCTGGAAATTTCTAGGACATTTTAATTCATTAGCTGAGTGCAATGTTTCCACTGTTTAACAAGTTTACTGTAGAGTAGTTAATATGTGTATCCTTTATAGAGTTCTTTGTCCGAGGGAGAGAAACCCACATCAGCCATGCAGTCTGGCTTGCAGAATCCTAACAACCCAGAATTGGGGCTCCAGTACATTAACTTTATCAGGGCCAATTTAGAAATCTTCCATCAGAAAATCAATGATGAACTTTGGATCATAAGTTTATTTGAGGCAAGTAAATTAATGTTTTGCATTGTCATTTCTAAAGTATTTAATCTTTCGTCATGATATCTTATGCCATGTGTGCTATGCTATGTATACTAGGATTATGCTAAGGTGCACTTTGTAGCCACAGTATTAATTCATTGTTGAGGTTGTAGCAATGTACAATGTACTTTTTTGTGAGCTGTTACTATCGTCCGTTAAACCTTTTGCTCTTTGCTTTCAGAAATGGTACACAGAGTCAATGAACGTTATCTGTGATTGGCTAACCAACCGTCTTGACCTCTCCCTGCATCCCTACCAGATGACGTGTGTCGGTGTGATAATAAAGGTTAGTTAAAATGGAATAAACCACAAAATTAATTCATTAAACAAGCTAACAATTTTAAGTGTCGGTTGATTCATTGTGGAATAATTCATCATATTGACTACCGTATATACTCGCATATAAGCCGAATTTAGAACTATAAAATACAATACTGAAATCAGGGGGTCGGCTTATATACGCATGAAACAAAATGAACACAAGGACAGACACTAATGCCAATTTTCCAGCCACACATTTTCATCGCTATCTGACTCTGGGTTTTCAAAAGTACGTTATTGATCAAAGAAAGGCTGGTGACAAAATATTTTCTCTTTAATCATATCAAAATGTATAATTTCTTCTAGTATGTAACATAAAAGTAAGCATTTTACATCTTTATAGTAAAAAATTTCTATGAACTAAAAATACCCAATTAACAAAATGTGACAAAAAGGGATCAATTTTGTTGATTGGGTATGGAGTAAAATTAGACAAGTTGATGGTCGGCTTATATACGGGTTTTTGCAAAAACTGGCCATTTTAAAGCAGTTTTAGGGGGTCGGCTTATACGCGATGTAGGCTTATATGCGAGTATATACGGTAATTAAATTAAGCCTCTCTAAGTCAAGTTATTAGTTTAGAAGACTTAATTACAGATTGTGGATCTCTGGTTCAGATCCAGATTTCTTTTTCTGACATTTTCATTGTTCAATGAATGTTTGATTTTAGAATTTTATAAATGTAGGTTTGTTTCGTTATTAATTAATAACCTTGAAATAATTTGCAATTATGAATGTGACTTATTAGTGATTTTTATGCTATTATTGAGTCTGTGACATTTTTATTTTTTAAAATCAAATATTTTAGTTCTGCTTGTATTTATCAGTTTTCATACAGCCTGATTTTTGTATACAGATTTGAAAAACTGTTTGTTTTTTTCTTGCACTCGCAGAAGACATATTCTGAGTTTGAAATCCAAGGCGTACCAGAGTTTCAGCTTCGCTCAAAGACGTACGAGATGATCTACAGACGCATGCAAGTAGAAGAAGCAAACGTACAATTGAAGATGGAGGGTGGGAGTAGCGAACGCATGTTTCCGTTGATGGATGACGACGATTATTAGTTATAATGATGCGCTGTCTTCTCGTTGTGGGTGGCGTGCTAGATCTTGTAGCTAGGGTATTTTAGATATTCCTTTTTAAGTTTGGGTTGGGTAGTTAATGTTTTTCAACCTTAAATTTTTGGTAAACTATGTAGATTTGAGCTGCATTTTGATTGATGAGCAAAAGCTGTGTGAAACTGTTGTGACGTTGTAAAGTCATTCACATCGATCAAAGCATTCATTCGCTATGATTGCTAAATTGTTTTCCGCTTGTCTTGCCTATGCTCATACCGAATCAACGTGGCAACCCTAAACTGCGTTTTTTTGAGAAGAGCAAATTGAAGAAAACTGAGATAGGGTAAATGTTGAATCATATTATCATTGTAGACCAATTTGCAGTTTATCATAGGCTTTCAAGTAAAAAGTCAGTGTATTTGCTGATGTAGGTAGTGCCTGATTTGAACGATAACTTGTAAATATTTTGTTTGTTTTTCTCAATAACTTGTACGTAGCTATTGTATTTTATGGGCTTTATTCTCTTGTTTGAACGTGGGTAAATCTTGGCATGTGTAACGTATAGTGGCTCCGTCTGTTGTCAATCAATGTAATTGTGGTATCATTGTTCCCGACATTCCGTATTTTACATACATAGTTGATAATTAAGCTTTATTGTTTTTAATGTTGGCTGCAATAATTTATCCAAAGATCTTTTTCATTTTCCGCAATATTTAAATATATTTCATATTACAGATGTTCTATTATATTTAAAAGGTTTATTTATAATTATGACTTGCGTATACATGAATTTTATTGGCCTGTTATAATTACTGTATTTGTAAGTGAATGCATTTTTGTGATGTGCAAATGCGTAACATTTGCAATCTTTTGAAATCTAGTCAGTTAAGTCATGTACGTTTTGTCCTATATTTTTTTCAAAATCTTGGTAGGAGTAGCTTTATGATGTTATTTCCATAGTTGATCGCGATGGTGGATTTTCTTGTATAAACGATTGCTTGTATGTAACAAGCGACACCATTGGTCGCTTCGCTGACAGTAACGGCAACACGACGCCAGTAGTGGGGATCGAAGAAAACAGAAAGTCATTCTTTACTGAGCTTTGTTAATATGCATTGTTTGTTATTATGGAGTTTGTTTTTGTTTGCTGATACGTTGGAATTGAATTTGAAATGTTTACGATAGTTATGGACGTACCTTACTACCTTCTAGGCAATTGCTGATGGGCGAAGTTCATCATTATTTCGCACTTTCAAACTTTCTGTCGTAAATCCATATTTAAAAGATTTTCTTGCTCCACTTTCAAGATGTAGAATCATGAACAATTACTAAAGTTTGGCAAAATTGCTAAGCTTTGAACAGCCCTTTTACGATGTGGCAATAAGCACAATCTTCAAATTATGATTTCTGCTGCTAGAGTCTTTACTCAGTGCACTAATCAAACGAAACGGTTTTGTATTTTCTGTTACAGGAATACTACAAACATTCGTTTTTCGGCAGCATTTTTTAAGTAGATTTTAGTATACTATTACTTGCAGTGCAACTTCTCTTAGCTGTGCAATGAATTGTTTTGTTGATATTAATAATACGTAAGAAACGGTCATCTATTTCTTAGTATCTTTGGCAATTAACGTGCCGCTGCGGATAGTGTATTTTCGAATTGCAGAACTGTACTGTACTTTATTGAATTAATATTGCCCGGTCATAAGTCAAAACTTTTCTGGCAGCAAGCATAATTATTGACACTATTAATGTACAACTAAATAGCTAGATGGAGTAGACATAGAAGCAATACCAAAGATTGTCAGAGGTAGCTATAAATACTAACATCATCAGTAATTTGCTTGCGGTAAAGGAAAATTTGGCGCAAGTTTTAACCATAAACCAAGATTTGTTGGCATAGGTTTGAATTTCCGTGTTATTGTTAGTAAATCTCTGCGTACTGTTATGTTACTATACAATGAGTATGAGTGTGCATTTAAATATCTGTAGCTGGGTTCAGGCTCAAAAAGTTGTGGCACCCTGCTAGTTGTGCGGTACGAGTTTAGTTATAACGCAATTTGCTGTTTAATAGCCATGATAGGTACTGTCCATTGTAGTCTGGATCTGTGTAGTATTTTGCTGACCCGTCCGGTCACTGTTCATAATAGCCACATTTTTTGCCTTTTGTGTGTATATTAACCCGTGTGTTGAAATAAATAAGCTGAACAAGGCACACTAACATACAAACATTGCGTTAAGGGTTTTATTAACCGTATTTTTTTAATTATTATTAGTTTCATTTAACAATTAAGACAAAAATATAGCTGCAGTAGAAGTACGTTACCAATAACATTATCTATGGCTAATTCGAGTCATAGATGCAACCAATTCATCCGTTATTGGCAAGGTGAGTATTCTCTACCAGAAGGCGAATTCGATTCAAAATTGAGTTTATGACTTTCAAATTGAATCAAACTGAATTTCAGCAATTTGAATCCGAATCAAATTGGTTTTAAAGATTTTCAAATTACTGATGAAAAGCGGTCTCACAAAGATCATGCACGATGCCTGATTCTGTTTTGTACTAAAAACACTAATAATTAGTTTAGATATTGTGCACAAATCACAGCTAAATTCTTCTGATTGCCTAATGTTTTAAACGTTTTCTGATAAAGAATGTATGTAGTTGATGTGCTGCATAATTCGAATCTATAATTTCAGCTTCGAATCAAATTCGAACTAAAAAAACTCGTTCAAATCAAATCCGATCATTCGATGCTCATCTTGGTGTCTCGTACTGTCAAGGAAAACAATCTTGTCAAATGGATGTCCCTCCTTCATACAGATTGTACTAGACTTTTTAGATACCACTTGCAGCTCTGATGTCATTACCGCGTTTTTTCAATTTAATGAGTTTGACAATAACATGAGGCTACAGATTAAGCTATATCGTCAGTTTAATTTCTATAATTGTATTTAAAAAGCTGCTGCAATCCTGAAAATAATGCATTTCGGAATGAGTTGCATTAGAAAGATTTGGATTTCAAAAATCATACCACTTGTTCACTGTACAACAAACGTTTTTTAAAATCCTATAATCACATTGTCAATTATTAAAAAGTGATTGTCAACATGAACAACACCACCCCCCCCCCCCACGCCCAACCCAAGGGAAAATGTGTTTCCTCTACAGATCGTGCTGACACTGATGCTATACGTTTTGCAGCTTTTCTTAGCGAAGAAAGTAAAAAAGTTAAATGAACACAATGCCACCTATTGTAGATTTATTTTAAAAATGGAAAAAATTGCTGTGTGATTCAGTAATTATACTCAAATTATTTGAAAAAAAATTCATAATTAGTTAAATCATCACTAGCTATTAAACATCAAAAAAGAGATTGTCAGATGAAAAAATTTTCAGAAGCATTGCTTTTTGAAAAAGGCTAAACAATTTAATTCTGCCCACAGATCATGACATTGGCAAGAGCACTTTTAAAAGTTACATGAATAGTCAAAATAGTAGTACAGTAACATGTGTGTAATCGTAAGCCAACTCACAAATGTGCAAATTTACAACAGTGAAACATATATATATAATATTGTAACTACCATATATATATAAGCTACAGCAGTTATTGAACATTGCAAACAAATGAGCCATGGCACCAAGACTTTTATAACATAACAGACTTTTACCGACGAGAAGATAGCAAAAAATCATAACAGTGCAGTTGCCTTCAGTGCATTCATGAACACAACTGTAGTTGTTCGTATTTTGGAAAATTCTGCTTTCCAGTAAATTGCAGACTTACAAGCTGTGTGAGGCAGAAAAGGAAATCTAGAGATCCCAGGCCAGAAGATGATCACAAATCAATAGAAAGCTGTTAAGCTGATGTTACATTACAATGCTTGCTCGTTCTGTCAGTGGCACTGCAGTACAAGGAGTTGTCTCCAAAACAGTTTAAGCACAAGAAAACCCTCAACTTACACAAAGCTTAAAAAATTCATCTTGAAATTTTATACAACTTACATACTGGACTAACATAACTCCCGTAATGACCGTTAGATGAAGCCATTTTGACAATAAGTCATCTGAAGCATGTTTAGATAATACTGTGCAGAGCATTCGTATCGCAAACCTCACTAACTAAAAGATAGTGAGTGGTGCACCCTGGAGGGTGAGTCAACAACATTTTACCAATTGGTGAAAGCATTTTAAGTAATGAAATATTTTCTTTTCTAGTTACAAAAGTCTTTTAAGCAGGTAAGTGAAATGCTAAGTAATATAATTTTACATGGAAAGTTTTTTGGGACATAGTTTAACATTATCTTTTCTTCCCCTGATTTACGTTGACCATAGGTGACGTCATGTAATGGCACTTCGGAACAGCATAGCGGGAAATTTAAAATGAAAACAACAAAAAATTCTTTTGACGTGAGTACTATATACGCATAAAATTGCTATAAAGTAATATAATTTTTAAGGTGATTTTTCTGAAACGTACTTCAGATACCCCTTTTCTTGTCCTTCAAAGGAAGTTTCTATGAGAAACAAAAGCAAACACTTGTGAAGGCACAAAACAGATGCTGCTAAGCACAATTAATAAAGTTCTATAACTCATAGGTATACAGTTCTACCCATGTAATGAAAACTGACCACAAATAACGTTACCTAAACGTGAAACATTTAAACCAGTAAAACTTTTCTGCCAAACTAGAATATTTTCAAATCTTTGTACACAGACCCTATGATACATTTACAAACAGATTTCCCCATACTTGAAAGTAGACTATTACATAATAGTTATTTGCTAATGAAACATAAACAGGCTTCTCTAACAACAAAGTAAACGATACATAATTAGACAAATTTGTCCAAGGTTACGTTACTGGTGCTGACTTATCTAGTGATTCTGCTTCTTTTGGTTCTGGTTGAACTGGTTCGCCACTTTCGGGAGACTGCAAAGGTGTTTCGGGGGTTGATGTCGGACTTTCCTGAGCATCCAAACTTGGCCATCCTTCCCCTTCTATTTCCACTTTTAGCAAGCGCTCATTTAGTGCTTTTAATGCTTTTTGTCTATGAAATAAAAAATAATACAGTAAGACCAAAGAGTTGCTATGACATTTCTAGCTCGAAATAAATAAATACTTTGTACGACACAAGATTTCCGTAATCACGGGTCTATTTTTAGGTAAAATCTCGAGTTTTAACGACCAATTCCTGGAACTGGAACATGGCTTTAGAAGAACTTATTCACGCTGTTCATGCATTAACAAGATGGCTTCTGATAGCCTACCATTTTTGCGCAATGAAAGTATTATGTAACTTACAGCTGTCTTCTGATTGGCCAAGCACAGTGACAAACACAAGCCATAGTGTCGAGCTTGGTTAACTTACCTGTAATACCTGGACCATATGTATATCTTATTTACAAAGTAAAACAATGAAGACAAAAACAAAAATTATCATAGCTACCTATGATACCTGCCACTATCCTAGAAGGTCTTGGCTTCAAGTCCCAGCTGTGGTGCAAAACTCTTTCAGACTTTCTGATTTAGTATGGTCTGGGTTCGACTCCCAGTGGAGGTGCAAAATTTTTCAGACTATCTAATTTAATACTGTTTTCCTGATTTATGTGATAATATTAAAGGAATTATTGAATAATGCAGAAAACTGATTCTGCGAAGCTAACCTAAGCCTACCTTCGTCTTTCTGCATCCTGCGCGTCAACACCGGGCAAACTAATTGTAATACTAGATGGCGCTCCCACATCATATTTTCTCACGACTTTCTTACACACGTGAAGTTTCACAAGCAAAGAGTAGATTGTGTTTGCAATGACGGCAATGAATGGTTGAATTACGTCCGGGAAAAAACTGAAATGACAGCAAACAAGTCACATCATTAGAGTTGCTAGTGTTATATGGTTGCAGCAGATGTCAGACAGTTAATACAGTTTATTATTATTTTTTCGTTTTCAGGTAAAATTTAAATTAACGTGAAACCATCAAGTATGTACATTGTAAACAGTTTAACAAACATTTATAATCAAGTGACAATAACCAGTGATTACTACAAACATTTAATGCAATTTTGTTGTGACTGACTCACCATCACAGAACAAAAAAAGAGAAAAATATTGTTGTAAAAAATCTAAATGTTTTCTGAAAGGACGTGGAAAGATAACATATAATTTCATAAAAGGAGAAAATTATTATGCTGTAGCCTTAACAATCAATGTTAAGCAATGCAAGACCTGGTCAGTAAAGTAAAATGGATGGGTGACTACTGAGGAAACGAAAACCTACATAAAGTTCATGAATATAATAATAATATAGAATAATTATAGAATACAGAATAATTTCCAACGGTACTACAACTTGCCAAGACATAGACATAGACATAGACATAGACATAGACATAGAACATTTATTTTCTCCATTTGTTTGACATGACAAGTTTTTTTAGTTATTACTTAATTATAGTAGTGGAGCAGGGCAGGGAAGGACCATAGGGTCATCTAGTCTCCTGCCCTGTCTAATAATTAAATTAGTATATTAAAAGTAAATGGTGAGACTGCGGATAACAAAATCAAATAGGAAAAAAAAATAATAATAATAAACAGTATAAATGAAAACAAAGTATAAATGAAAACAGTATAAGTGAAAACAAAAAATAATAAAGTTAGATGACACCAAAATCTAAACAAAACAATACAAGTAATTATGATTATTATATATATTTTCATATAGGGGCCTTATTGACAGGGGATTTTGACTGTATGGAGAGATAAAATAAGTATCAAAAAAAAAAGTGTAATATAGAAAATTTAAGAGAAAAAGTAAGTATAAGAAAGAGCAACAATTACTTAGGAGATGAGAAGAAAAAAACACACTTGTTAGCTTGCTTATTAGTCTTACAAGTTATGTATTACAGGTATATTCATTTAGTAAGAATTTTGTGTATTTTTTGGAAGCAGAAAATAAGCTACCGCCAAAGGTATCTTTTGGCAATGAGTTCCATCATTTAACTCCTCGTGATTTTAAGCTATTGAAACCATGTCGGGTAAAAAATCTCTCCACAAAATACTGTTCATTAGAAGCAGCTCTTGTGGAGTAGGAATGTATATCAGAAACATTAGTGAAATATTCTCTAAAAAGTTCGGGTAATAAACCAGCATTGAATTTATACATAAATTTGAACAACTCAAGATTGTAAATATCTCTTACTTTTAAAATTTTTAATTTTACGAACGATGGTGTAGCATGATCATATTTGCGAGCAAAAGTTATTAATTTTACTATTTTGTTTTGTTGTGTCTGTATTAATTTTTGAGTTGATGCAAAAGCTGTACCCCATGTTAAGATGGAATATTGTAAATAAGGGAAAACAAACGAATTATATAGAAGTTTCAGAATATATTGGTCAACGTAGTGCCTTACTTTTAAAATTATTCCAGTAATTCGACTTAATTTGTATGTTATGTGTTTTATATGTGGTTCCCATGTTAATTTATTATCAATGAGTAGGCCCAAGTATTTGATGTTGTCTGTTTCTTCAATTTTGTGTTTGTTTATTATAATATGAAATTTTGGATTATTAGCATTGTTAATTTGCTTATTGTTGATTATCATAAATTTGGTTTTTTTGTAGTTAATTGATAGCTGGTTTGCCCTCATCCACAGGTCTATTTTTTTCATTTCGTAATTTAACAGATTTTTGCAGATTATTTATATTGGAGTCAGACATGAACAAATTAGTGTCATCGGCAAATATTCGGGTTCGAAAGTTGCTGCATGTGGGAAGATCGTTAATATAAATTAAGAATAGAAGAGGTCCTAAATTAGAGCCTTGTGGCACTCCACACGATATGTGTTTATAGTCTGATGATACATTGTTAATAGATATGAATTGTTTTCTGTTAGTTAGATATGACTGAATTAGTTGCAAAGGTAGACCTCTGATGCCATCATAATGGTTTAATTTGGCTATTAGTATACTATGCTGTACGGTATCAAAAGCTTTTGATAAGTCTAAAAATATTCCGCAGTTCAGTAATTTTTTGTCAGTGTCTAGAGAGATCATGTCTATTAATTCGGATACAGCAAGGGCAGTTGAATAATTTTTTCTGAAACCAAACTGGTATTTACTTAGGATATTACTTTTCACAACAAACTGGTATAATCTCTTGTAAATTAGCCTCTCAAAAACTTTTGATACTGGTGATAAGAGAGATATTGGTCTGTAATTGCCAGGTTCATGTGGAGAGCCAGTTTTATATAAAGGAATAACTTTTGCTATTTTTAATATGTTTGGAAAAGTTCCAGCATTAACCGATTTATTAAACAGTAATGTGAGTATTGGTGAAATAATTTGACTTGCAGATTTAAAAAAAGATATTGGTATATTTTGTGGTCCTGGTGATTTGTTTGAATTAAGTGTGTTTAAAAGTGTGCATGTTTCATTTTCAGTAATAGGATTAATGAAAAAAGAATTTGGGTTAGGGTTTTTTTAAAAAGTCAGTAAAATTAACGTTAGGTTTAGGTATTTTGGCAGCCATGTCAGGTCCTATATTTACAAAAAACTCATTTAGTTTACTGGCAATATCATATGTATCTGTATAGTCCACATTATTTATTGTTAACTTACTTGGTGTTTGTCGCGTTTTTGGATCAGTTTTTATAATACTGTTTATTGTTTCCCAAGTTTTTTTCATGTTATTCTTGTGTTTTTGCAATGTTTCAGTGTAATATTGTTTTTTTGATGATTCCTTGACATGATTTAATTTATTTGAGTAGGATTTGTAGTAGATTTGTTTGTATAAATTATTTGAGAGTTTGTGTGATTTGTAAAGACGTGATCTGGTTTTAATACTATTTAAAATTCCTTTAGTGATCCATGGTTTTTGAAATGTAATAGTGTCTTTCCTAGACAGAGTTTGCAAAGGAAAATGATTATTAAACACATTGAAGAGTATTTCATTAAATTTGCTAAATCCCTCATTAGTTTCCAAGTCATTAAAATTTATTTTGGCTAATTCTAGCTGCAGGTTATTTAAAAAATTTTGTTCAGTTGAATTTTTAAAATTTCTTGTGGTGATTTTGTTGGATTTCATTTTCAGTTTAGTATGCTTTATAATTGCAAATATAGGAAGATGGTCGGCTACTTGATAAAGCAAAATTCCAGGTGTTACGTGGTTGGTGAGGTCATTTGTATAAATATGATCAATGAGTGTATTAGTGTGATGAGTTATTCTTGTTGGTTTAGTTATAATTGGCACAAAATTATTAGAGAATAACATGTTTGTATAATTTGTCACTGAGGTTTTGCTGTCACTATGTAGTAAGTTAATATTTATGTCACCGCATATATAGCAAAATTTGTTAGTTCTGTTAATTAAGGATAATATGCTTTCTAGTTCTTCATGAAATTCTTCAAGGTTAGTATTTGGGTGCCTGTAGATGACTCCAAATAAAATGTTTTTGATGTTGGGTGGAGTTTCTATTCCAAGGTCTAGAGTATGTATTACAGATTGATTAGGAAGCTGAACAAATTCATACTATTGTACGTCACATTAAACTTACAAGGATCTGGCTATTACTGTTGCACGAATAAATCACACAACAGTCAGATAAGATAAATCACTCAAGTTTCATGCAGTGATAGCCAACGATGGGCTCACCAGTATTACCACGCAAAGCCGCTACTAATAACACATATTTCGATGAACATACCAACAGTAGTGTTATAGTTATCAATATTGCTTTCTATCTTAGTATTTTGTATGTTTACTGAGTTATGAGTGACCTGAAATATAGTTTTAAGAAATTCTGAAATAATCCATAAAGTTTTTGAGTAAGTAGTAACATAATGATGTCACTTTTTGATGGATTCATTTTAAATAAATAAGTATGCCATTAAATTATTGCATCTGAGCACTTCTTCCAGTTGCAACTTAAATGACTTTATTCTGGCTTTTATCAATGACCACAAGCTTTGTTAGCAATTAAGTCAGTTGACTGCACAAAAATGTGTAGTTTTCATCATGGTGAAACTGAAATACTGAAAAATTATTCAAGCTGAGCAAAGGGAACAATAAGCTTTAATCTAATGTCTGAAACCATTATGAAACTTAATACATAGTGAACCAAGTAGTCATTTTTCACATTAAAAATCCAAAAAAGGAAATAATTTCGACCAAAGAAAAGCAAATTAAAACCTTTACCTGGAAAATGAAAAATTGTCTGCCATATCTCCCCTTGTGCCATTGCTATGCCGTTGATAAAAGCGCAAATATATCCAAGTGCTCAGAAGTCCTGTGCCAAACATTATTGGGTAAACACTTCGTAAAAGCCCTGCCAAGTACAGCAGTGTTACCAACATTAACACAGTAACAGGCACGTGCTTGTTTCTGAATTTACCAAATGGCAATGTTACAAGAATGTGATCAGGCATTACTTGTCGGACTGCAACTGAAACACCAGCGATGTATCCCACAAGTCCATGGATATGAACAGCAAACAAAAAGAATGTATTAAACGTGCACATATAGACAAATAAATACAGTAACGTTGACGCAAATGCTACACAAGTATTAATTAAGACAAAGAAAATAAGCATCTCCAAAGCGCCCCATAACGGTTCTAAGAGCTTTCCACACAAGCCTATCACACAAATGTCGATGATGACGTCCCAGAAATGCAATTCCATGAACGGGTAAGAAATCAAAGTCCATATCCAGAAATGTGGAGGAACTAGAAAACCAGGAGTAACACTAAGCGATTTAAATGCAATATCGCTAAAAGAGATAAAGTACCCGAGTGCAACTGTTACACATATTGACTTAACCACAACGCTACTGTTATGAAATGCTGCCAAAAACTGTTCTTTAACGTACATAAAATTATTTCTTAACATTATGGAAGGCGCCATATTGCTTGTTGGCAGTGCTAGCCGCAGCGCAACCTATTATCTGAAACAAGACGTTTAGTAACAGATCATTTTTCAAGCCCTTAAGAATCGCGAAAATATGCATTAGTTTATCACTCTGAGTCGTGTGACTGTAAGCAGTTAATAGACATTGAACTTTACGTTGCATTCTGCATAGTGTTATAAAACTAGCAAAACTATCAGAGACTGGGTTGTGAGAAGTATGGAAGTTCAACCAATGCAACATCCCTAGCATTACTTAAGTAAAATGCATGAGCTGAGCTTTATTAATTGCTTTATAGGTTAAATGGGCACATGCAAAACAGCAAAAATTTTAATAATAATAGATCTGATTTGATTTACCTGTACACCAAAAGAACATGATAATTAGGCTCCTGGATAGCTATCTATAAAATGAGAATCTCTCAACATAAGATAAAAGCCATTTCTTGGAAACACTACTGCTACTATATGGTTTTGCTGTCAGTATAATTTATAATAAATAAATAAAACAAATTCACAGCATGCATATTATAAAAACTAAAAATCATTTAATGCGCACAAAATGGAAAAAATATAATACAGTCAAAGCTTTTAATATGACAAAATATGAAACAAAGTTATTTTGTTCGTTGCTACTACTGCTTAAAATATTTAGAACATTGAATGAAAAATTTACAAAATATGAAAAAAGCTGTGGCTATTTTGCTTTCTTTCTAGCAAGCATACATAGAGAAACTTGCAAATATCATCACAGTTTACATTCCAGTGTAAAGATTGAATATACATTGTAAAAGTAATTAAAACAGACAAATAGACTATACACTAATATCATTCTAACAATTGAAAAATAAACGTGTGATCCTTAACAATTTTTAATACATGCATTTTATTAGCCTAATTTGGAAAAACTACATCAAAGCAGAAATGCATTATAGTCACAATTAAACCTTGTGCACTGGTTCAATCTTCATAATGAGTATAGACTTCATTATTTTTTCAATAATTCACATTTACAGGCTTCTGCAATCACTAGAGGTGAGCATCAAACATTCGAGTTCAAACGTTCAATTCGATTTGAGCCGAAAATTATATATTTGAACAATTCAGCACTTCAGCCATATATGTTCTCTGTCATTAGAATGTTTGAACATGCATTTTATTAGCCTAATTTGGAATCATCATACATCAAAGTAGAAATGCATTATAGTCACTATTAAAGCTTGCGCACTGGTTGAATCTTCATAACGAGTATAGACTTCATTATTTTTTCAATAATTCACATTTACAGGCTTCTGCAATCACTAGGGGTGAGCATCAAACATTCGAGTTCAAATGTTCAATTCGATTCGAAGGAGTTTTTTTTGTTTAAATTTGATTCGAGCCTAAAATTATATATTTGAATAATTTCAGCACTTCAGCCATGTATGTTCTCTGTCATAAGAATGTTTGAAACAGCATGCAAATTAGCACAATTTAGCTGCAGTTTCTGTGCAAAATTTTTAACAAACTAATGGTGGTTTTATTGCAGAAAAAATCAAGTAATATGCATGATATTTGCACGACCACTTGTTAGTAGTGGTTCGAAAATCTTTCAAACTCAATTCGAATTTGCTTTCTGGTAGAGAATGCTCACCATTAGCAATCACTAAAATTAAATTTACAACGGCAAAAACAATTCTATTAAATAATATTCATAATTAAAATATAACCACCACAATTGAAATACTGTAAAAACCAATCACAGATTGTCATCACCTGAGGTCCTCCACGTGTTCTCGTATAAACGTTTTATGGTACCGACTAACTTTTGTATAAAAACCATACTTTCCATGTCGCGCGCAACCTTCACCCCAACTGACCATGCCGACTAAGTACCATCGCCCAGCATGTTTCATGATGAATGGACCCCCGCTATCACCCTTACATGGATCACCAATCACCTGCAATATTGTACAGACTAGTTAAGAACACAAATTTTCACTCTGTGCATGTGTGCAACCTGTAACACCTACTATTTACAATTAATCCATTGTTAGAAAGCATCTTAAAATGGAACTTTTATTACATTTTCTTTTTCGTAAGTAAAATTTGTAATCAAATCTGCTAGCTGTGTGAGAAAAAACTTGATTTATACGTTCAATGAGATAGGATTGGATTTGTGTCTGCAAAAGACTGGCAGTCAAAGTACATTAGTAAAAGTCAGAGGTCAGGGAAATCATTAAAGGTCACATAAACATCGACAAAAACAAGCCAGTATTTTCACAAAAACAAGCCACTATTTGGCTAAAAGTGATTAATGGTGTAAAAAAACAGTTACTAAGAAATTTTAAAAATAAAACCAAGTTACGAAGTCAAAGAGCAAATTGTAAACTATTGAAAAATCTTATCCGTAAGTGTACTAGCTTAGTTAGTATGAATTGCAGGGTGCGTCACATGCTGTAGCCTGCAAAATGTACATTGATTAGTAACTAACTATCTGTTTTCAGTGTTTTCTTGTAAAGAAAAGTCACTTTTTCTTACTTTGTATATACAATACCAAACAAACAAGTAATAACACATTCAGCTAAATGAACTAATAATAAATCAAACAAACAAGCAAAAAATAAATAATAAACAAGCAAATAAATAAATTTGATGATTTAGAGGAGTTTTTTGATGTTTAAACATACCTCACTATAATATCCAGCACAAAACATATTTTTCGTGACAGGAAACTTTGTAGAAGCTTTGCACGCTGTAGCATCAACTACCGGAAGTGATATCTCCTGTGTATAGCGAGGTCGGTCTCCCTTTTCCGCTAATCTTCCCCAACCAGCGACCACACCTAGTCCACCATCACGAGAAAAGAAGTTCCTAGACGAAACACCAAAGAGAAAAGGTTTTTCACAGTAGAACTTTCAACTTTAGTTATCTGAACAATATAGTACCGATAACAAGTAATCGATTAATCTGAGCTCAGTGATAGGTGTATCATGTTAAAAAATGCAACTAGCTCCAAAAAACAGTCCAAACTTGTCACATTTTTAGAAATTAACCTGTAATAGAAACAAGTTCATTTTTTGTTGCAACTTGTGATGAAAATAACAGTTACATGTACCGTTACATTTGCCTAGACTCAAAGCAAACGTTTATTAACTGCATGTTGTATAAATATTTTACTGTGTTGATTATACTCTCCTTTCATACTGTACAGCACTTGTTACACATCAGTATCTGCGGTGCAAGTTAGCAGTGTATAGCTTCATAGCGTGAATTTTGACAGTCTTATACCATAGTAGTCATGGGCGTCGGCAGGCAGACTCACTGATGCACATGCATCCACAGAATTTCTTTAATTAAAAATTTTTTATGGCTAAATAAAATTTTTTAGCAGTAAACCAAGAAACACATCAACCCTTGTTTGTTTGGGCAATAATGAGTTTTAAACTAGTGAACGTGCCTGAGGAAATAGCTTCTAGCAAAATGGTCTAAAATGCAGTAAAATGCAAGTGTGGCCGAATCGTTCTGCCGTTTAGCTGTGTCCAGTGGGAAAAATTACCACGCGCACAAACTTATTAAAATTTTGTATGAATGGTGGACTGTAAACTTGACAGTCTCAAATCAGTTTTATATTTGGCTATCCACATTTTGCTGGGTAGATAATCTTGACGCTAAATAAATTAAGCTTAAGTAATGGGTCATCCACATTGCAGTGCATTACGAACTTGCTTTTAAGATATATGACTGCTACAATAGAATACAATGAATATTACCTAGGTAAATGTAGGTAAAATATATTTACTAAGGCAGAATTTTTCACGTTTGAGGAAGTCTATGTACCACAATTTATATCTCATTTGAGGCCTCCAAAATGTGCTTAAATACAGAAAATGTGTTGGTGGCCAGGGCTTACAGTGGTCCCACACAGACCCCCTAGCTGTGCCCATGATAGTATTTACTTTTCTGATGATGAGGAAAGAACTGTAACTGTGACTAGTTAATTTCTGTGACAGTGTAAGTTGTAACTGTAATGAGTAACGCGTGCTGTAACAGTTATGTTAGTAAAGTTAATATCTCAACACTGCCTGAATGTCTGTATCCCAAATTTCAAGTAAATCATAATGTTCAGCATTTAAATGATGAATTGTGGCCTGTGCAGAACGTTAGTGCAACTAATTCATCCTATACATATAGTAAAAACAAGCTCCCAAAATTACTTTTACAATTAATTACATGTGTAAAATTTGTTATATGATGAATTAGGCAAATTTTTTCATTTTCTCTGTGCAATTCTACACACTGTAAGCCAAGCTTCCC
Organism: Tubiluchus corallicola; assembly: GCA_030141605.1. Lineage (NCBI taxonomy): Eukaryota > Metazoa > Priapulida > Priapulimorpha > Priapulimorphida > Tubiluchidae > Tubiluchus > Tubiluchus corallicola. The sequence continues at coordinate 240,594 of JAQGDQ010000167.1, forward strand.
TTATTCAAATGCAGGGCCTACTCAACGAGATGTTATTGTCATGATCAGAGCGTCGTTCATTGCTCACTATCAGAAGCATCTCAGCCACGTTCGTCAGTGTGTATACATCCTGCCTCTATGAGATAAACAGCCAGAATCGGCAAGGCGAATGAAACCTACTAAAGTGAGAATTGCATCCATTAGCTGACCAATCTCAGCACCATTCTAAACATCATCACAAAGCATGATGCAGTGACCAATCAGCCAAACAGCTCACCTCTATCTATGTTCACTGCATCTATTTACTTATAATAAAAATTTTAACACATTAATAATTTCAAGATGATCAGATCCTAACTTTAGATAAAACTGAAAAATACCTGTTGTGGAATTTCTCTGCAGCCAAGCAAATGGGAGTTATATAATCATTAAAAGTGACAGGCTCATTTAGACGAATCAACGCAATATCGTTATCGTAGGTGTCCAGCGAGAATCTTGGATGTTGAGCAATATCTCTTGCACGCATCACAATTTCTTGTGGCTCCCTCCGTTGACTGTCATGCTTACCAAGCTGCAGAGTTGGAGTAAAAACTTGTTGAGCATCCAAATGTCACAAATTAGGATGCAGTGGTATAAGCTTAGTATGTTCCATTTAATTTAATTGCAATACGCTCTTATACGGGGTTCCTACAGAATTTTAAAATAGATTTCCACGACTTTTCCCTGACCAAATATTGATTTTCCATAACCAAGATAAGCAGAAATTGCATTACCAGTATACATATTCATGCATTTTTGTGTATGGACATTCATACATATACTGATATATAATGTGTCGGCACAGTTGCAGTAGTCCTGATGAAATTATACTAATCACATTAAATAAACTTTCTTAATCCAATCAATGTTTTTGAAACAGAAATCGAAACTGGAAGCCTACCATATCAAAATTTTATTTAACCATGAATTGCTGAAAAATATGTTTGGGAAAATATCAGTTCACGGTGATTATTTTTGCAACCATTTCCAGTTTCCCAGACTTTTCGCCCCATGTTCATCATTTTCCCTGACTATTTACCAAATGGCTTTCTAGGATAGCCTGTATTTTCAAGTATTTTCCAGGATATTCCCTGACCGTGGGAACCCTACTTTTACCATTTCCCACTCTGTAAACACTTGGAAACAGCACCTTCTGTACTTCTATAAAAAATTTGCTATATCAATCTTTTGTGACAACACAAGTCAGTTCTTTAACATGCTAACTGGTGTTCAGCTGTAATTATTTGTTTTATATCAGACAAACATGCAAATAAATGGGTACAAGCCACTGTGGTGGATTTTTTAAGATCAGAACTAGATATGGCACCATTGAGATATTTAATTTGTTGTGCAAATCTGTAAAATCCAGCAATACCGTAATAAATACCTGTGATAACGACATTTTTATGGCTTGGCTGTCATTTTGAAACTGGCAGCCATTTTGAATCTAGCAATGTTTCCGACTGCCATCTATGTGTTTGTTTTTACCAAGATTGTAATTGAGACATTTTAATAAAATTTCCCACTTTTTTCAAAAATTTTCACTGCGTTACATATGTTCCTGCGGGAGACCATTTTTATTTGCTTTTTAGATTATTTTGTAGCTCCCTCATTAGCTCTTATTAGTCTCATAAATAATCCTCATAAATGGTCTTTAACCAATTCAAAGCTTTACAATCCACGACAATGAAACGATTTCTGCATAAATTCTAGAGTGACAAAATGAGGTTTTACTGAGTTAGACGCTGACCTTTAACACCAAATTTTCTGTGGTCAATGAGTAACCAGTCATGTTGTAATATTCGATGAAGCAATGCGCTGCTGTGACTATCCATTCTCTGTTGATTAAGCTGCCAGCACAAAATGGCCCCAACGCCTGATAAGAAATAACAGAGTTTTAACAATAATAAACAACACATCCAACATAAACAAAAAATACTGCATGCAAAAAAAACAAAACTGAAATCACTAATAAACAGCAAAATGCACATATAAAAAAAAGAAATCTTATGTGTAAATTAATGCAACTAGGTACCGATGTCCACATCATGACTAGCCAAGGAGTTGAGCCCTTCATGGCATCCTGCCCGCCCACAATTTTACCCTCTCTCAAGGCAGGTAGAGTTGACAAAGGTTCAGCAAGGATAGGTAGCCCACATACTGAAAAGACAACAACAGTACAATCATTATTTTCATTATGATAATGTGACTGTAACTGAAATATCGTTTTTGTCACTGTTAGTTTAGTAAAATTGTAAAGTTTAGCCAAGCGAGTCCATTTTTTCAATTCAATTTACTTTTTAGAAGCATCCATAATTTAGAAACAGACTTACATATGACAGTTTCTAAATAATATATACAACATTTCAGACTGTCTATGACTGTTGTAGTTAAGTTAGTTGATGTTAATATCATAACTAGGAGTCAAATTTGCTAAATTAGATAAGTTGATGACATGTATTATAAATGGTCACCAAGTGAACAAGTTCATTGCACTTTAGCTATTAATCTCCAAGGACTTTGTCACACTGCTAGCCGGAAGAGAACATGTTTAAAATATGACAGGAGCCTGGTTCTTTGCCAAGAATATCTATCTAAGATGAGCCACTGAACTGGCAGGGGTATTTCAACCAAATTCAGATGAATATACATATTTTCTCTATGAGATAAACACCGTTATATTTATTATTATGTGCACGTCTATAGTTATTATATTTACAAAACAGCCAGGATCAGGACGGCAAATAAAACCACCCAAAGAGAGTATCGAACTCAAGTGGTCATAAATCATTCACATGAAGCATTCACACAATTTCATTTGGCCATGAACACGCCATATCAGTTTCAGACTATGATAATATTCATTCGTCATAATAAAAAATGACCGCGTATTATTAGTATACCTTGTTCTACAGTCTGTGGTGCACGGACTCTTACTCTGGCCTCTGCCCGTCCAATACAACCATCTTGTAATACAGCTATGCATGTGTACAGACCACTGTCTGAAGCATCTATATCCTATTAGTAACAAAAAGAGCATTATAAACATGACACGGTTGAGTAATTAAACGACAACTAATTAAAGCAATGCTTTTGATAACATAGATTATTAAGAACCTATACATGGTCAGTTTTTAGTATTGCAGGACTAATGTGGCAAGGCACTTCACCATTAACACTAGACTAAAATTATCAGTGAATACATAAAAAACTCTACGTCTATAAATAAATTCAAAAGAAATTTTAACAATAAAATATTTTCTAATTATATAGAATAAATCAACTTGACTAATCTGGCTGCGCCTGCCGGGATTCATCACGTTGCTGGCTATGTCAATTTCCATATTCCGTGTCACTGCATATAGCTACCATCACATCTTTTTTTCTATTCTCCTTCAACTTTCTTTTGTGCTCTTTTACTCCTCCTACTTCTTTTTCTCAATCCACATTCATTTGGGGTTGTCTCAACAAGTAATCACTTTTTGAGCACCCCATAGGCCACTTGCAGCTTAATAAATTACACATTTAATAACATGATAAATATGTTATTACTAATTCACAAAGCCTTTTGAAGTGTTAAGCTGTATTGGTTGTTGCAGATGAATTTAATAAATCAAATCAGTATATGGATAAATTACCTGTATCATAAGGTAACCCTCGCTGATTACGCCCACACGTCCATCCGAGATTACCCTCTCATTATCTTTGAGCCAAGAAATAGTGGCTCCTTGCACACGACACTCAAGCACACGTAACTCCCCTGCTTCTGCATACACATCTTGAGGTTTAGTGTCAAACTCTGCAAAATTAAGCGATTTCAGACTGTTTGTATTGCAATGAGTAATTGCATAAACTCAAATGATCAAAATTTTTTACGGAACAGTTGATTTTGTAGAATTATTTAAAAACATAAAAATGTCGCTATATACGAAATGTAAATAATGTGCAACTTAAAGTTGCACTTCTAATGCTTGTCTTGCGATTACATACATTACCTGCATTGAATTTCAAAGGAGATGTGATTATTTAGATTTGGCAATGATACTTAATAAAATTTAGCATTTATATTTATGAGTTACGAGTTCTAAACAGGAAAAATAATCTTATCTTTTAATTGTTTCCTCTCTATTAACTAAATATCTGATTAACATGCTAACAATAAAAGAGAAATAGCTAGCCAAATTTTGCCATATCCCTTAAGACTATAATGGCATCTACAAGCTTTGATCTCCCTTAGAATGTTGATCTACAACCGTTTTACATTAAAAATTAAATCAGTATTGATTTTGTGATATGTATTATATGTATAGCTAAATACTGTTTACGTAAGTTCAAAATGTTTATCCTAACAAAATTGCAGATTTCATTGACATTAAATAATACATTAATCATCAATCTCATAACTTTGAATTATCCATATTTTTCAATCTAGCGCGTGCCTAATTTCTGTTATTTTTTAATTAGCACAATTATAACTAGATTCATGCAAACTATTTATTTTTGATGTATTTTGAGAACATAGACACAATTCAGCCAAAACCAAGAAACAATTTTACCTACATTTATTATGGCTATAAACAGGAATTGCTTATTGTAGAAATTTTTCATACATATTTGCTCCAAACTTACATTACACATGCAAATAGATAATAAACAATGTGAAAGAATGCACAACTTACGAACACTGCACGCATCCCCATCTCCCAGCACCTGTAACCAAGCATGGGATGTCGACAGGCTCTTATCGTGACCAACAGCCAAACAGGTATACTTCCCAGCATGCAATGCCGTGACGGAAAGAAGGATGAGTACAGTACCGGGTGGTCGAATTAGCGCATCAAGTTTCTCTGGATTTAGGATCTGTTCATCGTTCTTTAACCTGCAAGTAAAAATTTCCCAAAAGTTTTCATAAGTACATACTTAATGCAGGTGTTTTGTTATCACTCAGGCATTCAACATTTCAAAATTTAATCACCAATGAAAATTTTACCACAAAGGCTGCAATGGATGAATGCAGTCAGACTTAATTATAAATTAACAAATTTAATTTCAGCAAAATTATAAAAAACATTTTGACATAATGCCATGACCAAGCAGTCCCAAAACATGACTGATCAAAACCACGCACTGAAATCCTCTCACAACATTCTAGAACATGCATCTGACTATGATACGTCACAACTAATAAATGACAAATTATAATAATTAGTGATTTGAATTTATCAAAAAAAAAATAAAGTCAAAGATTGTGTTAGTAATTTCTCATTTTATCATTAGACTCTACAATCAATAGAATTCATTTTTTATTATTTATGACCCCATGTTTAAAGTTTAACTGGGACATTTTCATTCAAAAGTCTCACCAAATAAAATAACAATTTTATTTCTAATAAAAAGAATGCAATTACGAGCTGAGCTACAATTAAACTTCCATGTGACCTGATTCTAAAAAGCCAAATGTTTGACAGAAGGACGTACATCATTAAAAGATGCTCCTACTAAGAAGTTTACCATTTAATTGTAGCCTGTCTGTCAACTAGACATTCAAATGTGTGCACTTCACCAATGCCAACAGTGGCATTCTTCGGTTCCAGTAAAAAGTGCAAAGCTGCAAAACATGAGAAAAGTAGTTGAAAATAATAAAAAATAAAGCAGAAAGGACAAGATAAATAAAAATAAACAATTCTATAGAAAATAAATCATGTCAAACAATTAGGAATAGAAGTTTCATAACCAGTGTTATGAAGACAGATTTGGTTTTGGAAAGAATGGAAGAGTTGGATAATCAATATTGTTTCAAACAGGAAATCCGAGAAATATCTATGTAAACGATGTATTAAGGCAAAATCCATCCGACTTGGTCAAGTATGGTTAATAAACCAGGAATCGCAGTCGAAATCTGAGAACTTCCCCAACCAGGAGTCAGAGCCAATAGGCCCGACTTTACACTAATACTCATCGCAGACTTAGCAGTATTTGTACAACCCATAATTTGACCCATTTACTTATTTATATAAATCGTTTATCATTACACATATGTATTTTTACAAGCGTACGCTTTCTTTGTTTCACAACTTTAGCAGTTAGAAATGGTTTGTTAAAAATTGTGTTTATCCTTGAAAGCAATTGACACTGCTGCCTAGAAATTGTAAACAAGTGCAGACTTATGAATACGTAAACAACTAACGGTATGACGACTCCATGTGCGTGTAATGTGTAATGCATAATGCGTGATGCATGATACGTATTCACACGAACGTGCTGGCTATCATCTGAATACACATCATGCATTACGCATTACATGCACATGTAGTCGCAGATTAACACTTGTATTCACACGAACGTGATGGCTATCGTCTGAATACGCGTCATGCATTACGCATTACGTGCACATGCAGTCGCAGCTTAACACTTGTATTCACACGAATGTGATGGCTATCGTCTGAATACGCATCATGCATTACGCATTACGTGCACATGTAGTCGCAGCTTAACACTTATATTCACACGAATGTGATGGCTATCGTCTGAATACGCGTCATGCATTACGCATTACGTGCACATGTAGTCGCAGCTTAACACTTACATTTTGGGCAAGCAGGCATGTAGCATTCTTCATAATTTACTGGGCTACCCACACAAGTATCATTGTAGCACTTCTCTGTACAAGAGCCAACTGCATCGCAGTGGCCGTGACACTCAATGGTCAAGCACTGTCTTCTTCGAATTCTGCTCCCTTGACCACAGGTCACTGTACAGTCTGACCACTCACTCCACTCTGACCACAAGCCTAAAAAAGTACACGTGTAACATTAATTAGGCACTCACCTAGTGGTGTCTGATCTGTAACCCATCGCCATTAAGTCTTGTGAGTACATGTTATTTTCTATTTCGTTACGTGCGGGTATGTATGTATCTCAGAATTACTTACACTTTCTGTTAGTCACCATAATTTATGTAACTACTGCCCGTGCATCATTGCCTGACTTTGCTAATATCTCATTTGAAGGTGCTGTCACCTTCGTTTTCATAATGTGCATGCATGGGCAGCAGGCTGCGTAGTTTCCCTGGCATTGTTTTCAGTTTGCATTGTTAGAAAGCAGATGGTCGGAGGTGGGCCAAGTCACCTGCCTTTACGGTGAATGTGTTAGTAATACGGTGAATTCATGTAGCAAATGTAGTGGATACAGTAGTAAATACAGGATGTTTGTACGGTGACATGATTACGTTATGTTTACGAACGGCATTGTATGTCCTCACCTTTTTGCTGTCGCAATAAAGACGCTTGTGTAATTTGATTACAGACCTTCTCTGCATTAGGCTTTAAGATTATTTTTTCACCCATCGAAGGCCTAAGAACCCACCTTAATCAGAACGAATGGCTAGTACCGTCACAATTTATATGAGACAGAAACAGTTCATGGACAGAAAAAATCAAGATAACATTCATGAATGAACTAATAAGCTGAAACTACAAGCAGTACGGCTAAACTTCAGAAGGCACATCACAATAAATCTTAGATTTGCTAGTCTGCTACTCAGAGCTGCAGTTGTACAGACATGTAACAGAATACTTGTGGTACACGTATATGACCATAACCACGTAACTACATTGGAAAACACCATTAAAATCCTAATGATGACAAGTAAGGCAAGTTTCTTGCGCAAAAATTTAATAAATGTCAGTATCAAATAAGTTAACAGCTAAATAAAATTGTTTAACTGTGATTAATGTAAACCTAGCATGATATTCATATTCAGAATATCATAACAAGACAGCATAAGCAGTTGGTCTAAATAAACATCCACAACAACAACAACAAAAATGTGGTATTGTCCATGTACAGAAATCCATTCTTAACATGGCATGGTGGTACCAATAACCTATGACCTTTTCACGATCGACATCAATCACTGAAACTCTGAAAAAGGTTATTGATACACGATTCTCGTATAACCTACATATAAGAAAACACAACCAAAACAAAGAGACACTATTTCACATACTATCTGCCTCTGCAAAATTGTGTCGATATGTTGAGTCATCATGCTCATCTTTCACGATTGTCCCATTCTCATAAAGTGCAAAGAAATGTGCAGCGAAAAAGGGGAATCTCTCGTAGATTGTTCGTTGGAACTTGATGTGCACCACAGAATAGGGTATAGTGATATTCATGGGATACTTGTTCTTTTTGCAAACCTCCGGAACAATGTAGATTGGAGTCAAACCTGCAAGCATACAGAAAATTGGAGTTACACCGGCAAGTTTACAGACAACGTTTTGACTCTTCAAAATATCTGCAGTACCACAGTACCATCTCATTTATTGTCCAAAATATACATTTTCTTGCCTATAAAAGTTGGCAATTGTTTCTTATATTTGAATAATTAGCTTAGAAAATTAATTAACGGCAACCGAACACAGCTATTGCTTACGTCAGAAACTAACCACAGTTTGTGCAATGGTAGGCATCTTCCCTTGCGTGTCAAGCTTGTTTGCGTAAGTGTTACTGTTTAAATGTGTGATGTCACAAAAATGGACTATACGTCATATGACGTCAGAAACTAACACTGCAGTTCATGATCACGGTTATCACGGTACCGCCTTCTATTTGTCGGCCCTGACAAAAAGGCACCATTGCCAACCTTAGTAGATTCGCTTAGCCGCGCGTAGCTTTGAAAGATTAATGAAATTTGAGAATCCGAGAAAATTATCATTTAATCTAAGCCTTGATTTTAAAAAAATATTGTTGTTTTCAATATTTTAGAGCATTTTTTATTCTGAACTAATGTTTACACAATCAGCCGGTTTTCCTTTAACTCTTCTGTTAACTCTAGAACAGCATCACTGCATGGAAAGAGTGTGGAATAGGAATAGGCATTGCTTACGATCACTGCAGTAAACATATGATTCTAGATTCATCAACTAAAATTGTCATTTGGTTTCTGTTTTAAATGATATTAATTTTTGCTACATTTTTGAAAATGAGAGACTTTTGAACCACCTATACTATGAAAACAAAGTCTGCAACACAAAGTGGAAACATAAAGCTAAATAAGGTAAGACCTGTTAGCCTGTAATTCATTTTATATTATAATGAAACTGAATGACCATTCGAACCTTGCCTGCCTTCTGGAATGACCTCTACCCACACATGCGGGTCATCATCGCAGTTCACCAACTTTCCTCCCAGCTTTGACCAGCGCCCCTCGTCTTGATGTACAAGAGGCGACCCTTCCTCGCGAAATACCCCTCCCCCTCGTGCACGTTCCGGCTGAAAGGCGCCATCTACCGGTATTCGAGCAACTTCAGGTTCTTCAACGCCTATCGGAAACAAAAATATCAACATCCAGTAAAAGTTGACAAAATATGGGCTTTCAAATGCACTTTTGCAAAAACAGATTAAAACTAATAGCAAAGTCAGGAGACAGAATATTTGCCCGTCTGCCTGTGTATCTCCTATTTGCAATGTGGCAAAAGCAAATATTTGAATTCTGGAGTGTCGCTCCCTCCCTCCCTGTCTGTTTATAAATGCCTTTTTTCTAAAAATAATTGCTAAAAATATAAAGATAAACAATATTTGAAGCTAGCGAGAAATATAATTAGGGTTGCCAGGTGTCCCTTATATATGGTGTCGCTTGTCCTGTACTGACCTTTCAGGGACACTCAAATGTCCAGTATTTAGCTCATTTTCAAATTCCATAATAAAAATATATCTTTACTACCTTCTTACGGTTCTTAGTTGTAACTTTACAAGTAATTATATTTTCTTTTATCAGATTCTCTTGATGGAAATAACCCAAATGTAACGATGAAGCTAAAGTTGCTATAAGTTCACACAAAACTGACGTGTTTGCTGCCTGTTTGCAACTTCTTCAGTTGCTATGGTTACCATTTTGCTCTCCAGCTTAAATAAATTTTTAGTTTGTTTTCTGTATTGTTCGTATTAAATAATAATTTTCAAAATTTTCCCTTTATATTTTTATATAGTCTTTAACGAATGAGAATTTCGCAATGATTTCATTTTCTCAGAATTTCTTTCAGTTATCTATACTGCCTGTATTAAACAATAATAATAATATTTCTCTGTCGTCTGTATTAAATATTTTCAAATGATTTCATTTTCACAGAATTTTTTTAGTTTGTATTAAATAATTTTCAAAAGATTTTGCTTTTGTTTTCCTCATAACCCATTAAAATCCTTGCTTTATGTTTTTAACTCACGTCTCTGCCTATATATAATTGTAAAGGTGTTGCAGATCAACCAAAAAGCAGAGCTTGTTACACTGTCCCAGTGAAAGTAAAACAAAGTAATGAAGATACATGAATATTATGAGGTGAATTACTTGATAAAGAAAACATTGAAGTGATACAGACAGTGGCGGCTCGTGTATAGATAGTGTGGTCCTGCAGCACCCCCTGTTTTCATTCATTATTATAGATAATGCAAATTATTGATAAATGATCAAGTCTGGCAGAGAAATTGCCTTTAACATGCACTAGAATTGCAGTTACTGCAGTTGAACAATCAAATGTCAAAGACATAGAGCAACTTAATGAGCTGGTAAATAATTATTCACAAAAGCTGCTTCATATTACTGTTATATACTTTAGCAAAACATATAAAAAGACAGAATAAATTTAATATAGCAGCAATCCAAAGTATGTGTACCTTAAATTTGTCTTAGTTTACAATGTTATTGAAAATACAAAACTTGTATCTAGCAATAATAACAAAACTGTAAAAGAAAGGTTGCAATAGGGTTGTTTGTGTAGGCCTGCTTACATCCTAAATACATCAGATGTAAGATACATCTTATAGAAGAAAAATGTAGTTTTCTTGATATAACATCATTAACTGACAAAAACAGCATGCTCCAAAAGATCTGACAATATAATAATATTCAATATAATAATCTTTTCCTTTAGTTCTTTCTTTATACTTGTGCGGAACCGGAGCACATGAGCGAAGTACAATTTGCTTCACAGCCCAAGCAACATGGTGTTTGGCTGTTGTGCGTATATACGGCCATGATCGTATGTCTGAGACAAGATGCTATACTTTAGGTAGAAAAAGTACTGTCACTCACTGCTGTACATGTTGTCAGTTGTCACATGCTTAAAAGCCGTGTATCGGCCTATTCTTGAACGGCGACAATTTAGGCTATTTATAAGAAAACAATGTTTTTTGTTTTGGAGTTTATCAAGGTTATGTTTAAATTCATTTGTTTGTTTAAAATTACAATTACAACATTATAATTACATAACGTCTGTTTCGTTTCACACAGTATTAAAACAATGGCTAAAAAAAATTTAATTTTGCAGCACCTCACTAATTTTAGCTACGTGCAGCCACTGGCTACAGAGTAAAATAATACAAAGAGCGGAACTCATATATTGGATTTGTCACCTGTATTAAGCTCGTAGCTCTTAAATTTACTTCTGGTATCACTGAACAAATTATTGATAAATGATCAAGTCTGGCAGAGAAATTGCCTTTAACATGCACTAGAATTGCAGTTACTGCAGTTGAACAATCAAATGTCAAAGACACAAAGCAACTTAATGAGCTGGTAAATAATTATTCACTAAAGCTGCTTCATATTACTGTTATATACTTTAGCAAAACATGTAAAAAGACAGAATAAATTTAATATAGCAGCAATCCAAAGTATGTGTACCTTAAATTTGTCTTAGTTTAAAATGTTATTGAAAATACAAAACTTGTATCTAGCAATAATAACAAAACTGTAAAAGAAAGGTTGCAATAGGGTTGTTTGTGTAGGCCTGCTTACATCCTAAATACATCAGATGTAAGATACATCTTATAGAAGAAAAATGTAGTTTTCTTGATATAACATCATTAACTGACAAAAACAGCATGCTGCAAAACATTTGACACTATTAATAGATCTTGATCAATAATCCCAAAGATCTTTCCATACTAAATTATATGACATGCGTAATTGGAAAAGAAAATACTTAATAATTTAAAATATTCGCAATATTCACCACCTAGTAAACCAACACTGCAGAACAATCTCAATGTCTGTGTGCATTGCTGATTCATGAATAAACACGTTATTGGTGTAAAGTAAATGCAAAGTAATTTAAAATTTTGCTTACTTAGCAAAGAGCATGTTATGAATGTTCTGATTATTTTTTCAAACTTTACACAATTTCATTGAAACTTGTTGCAAAAGTTTTACTATTAAAATGGCTGTGCCTAACCGTCATCGCGGGAGTTTAAATTTAAGTTTTATACAGTGTTACTGCTAATGCAAGCTCTGTATGCAATAACACAGTCTGTAAGTAAAGTAAAATTTCAAGACAAATTTCTAAGCTTTATTTATAAAGAGTGCTTTCTTGTGCTTTTAGATTTTTCCTTTCCAAGATGTGAAAGAGCCACACTCCGTGTGGGACTCACAAACGATTCCATATAATTCATCAGGAGCACCAATGATCAGATAAGATAATCAAATTGCTGCATAGATTAACTAGAAAATACCTACAATCGTGTTATGTTGAGCATGTGTCATTTCAGCATTCACATGTTAGTCGTACTTTACCTGTTTCAACAGCAGACTCTGTAGTACCGTGGCTTGCTCCCCCTTCTTCTACAGTTGGTTTGTTTCCTGCAATCTCGCCCTCTCCTTCTGCGAGACGAAGTTTGAAACTCTTCACTTCCAGAAGCAGCATGGCGCCGGGCTCAAGATGAAGAGAGGTGACACATACCGTGTCCGTCACATGATCCGGAGGTGAAGTTATACCACCATGTACAGAGTGTATACTCTTATTACACATGCTTGCATCTTCTGAAATAGAAATCAGTTCATTGTTCTTCACTAGTCCATCACCAGACGATTCAGTCTAGTGGTAACACGTTCACTTTCCGTCTGCGAGGTCGTGAGTTCGATACAGCGGCCGGTCATACCGAAGACTTTAAAAATGGTACCTGCTGTTACCCTGCCTGGTATTTAGGGTAAAAGCAGAATAAAATTAATCCCTGTTATTTTTTATCGTAGATTTGTTATTTACAAATGGTCGAAAAATTCTTTAAGTTAATGTTAATTGTTAATCCAAAAGCCGACTTTAAATAAGGATTATTATTATTATTATTACTGCTTCCACTATCATTAAAATGAAAAGAAAAGACATACTTTCCAGGAAGATGGGCATATTTTAAAGCTCGTGAAAAATGTTACAGCAGTTCAGCTTTAAAAGTAACTAATGTAACTACTTTAACCAATATCATAACAACTTTTACACTACTAACTTTTACGAAAGTAGTGAATTGCGTAATTGATAAAAATTACTCTAAAGTCAACAGTTTAGTCCAGTAGACAAACTCAAAAATCTGACATAAGGGTAAAAAGTAGTAGGGACATATTTTCTTTGCATAATTTGTTTGTTCATTATGTGTACTCTAAGAGACTGACTATTGCCAAGCTAGCAAGGTTGGGCACTTTTTTAAAAACAATGAATTAAAATTTGAGAGAACAATGAATCTGATTGTGAATAGATAGCCAATAAAAATCTTGTATGTACTCCAAGTAGGTAATCCTTATCATGTTTCTAGTATACGTCTAATAATTAATAATTAAATTAATTTTTGGTAGCTACAATGGTCATGTATGTTAGGCTATTTTGAAATGTTTAGAATCACCTGCATTCATTATTTTACTTTTAGAAGTGAAAACAGAGGCCATAACTGAGTTGAAAATTGTGTTATATGATACATATTAAGTTCAAATTTAGCATGAATTCAGAACACAAAACTGGAACCTCACAATTTTGCAAATTAAAAAAATTGCCCAACTCTGCTCACTAGGCATTAAGGATATTCGTAAAAGGGGTAACATGATACACATATTTCAGCAAAAAAAACTTTGTGCATACTATATTTGATGGTTGCCTACAAGTTTTACTGGACTAGTTCACAATTCAACGCACTAATTTTTGAATGAATCGTGACATTCGCCAACTGATGAAAAGCAGCGCAATTACCAAAAATATAACGAGTTCCTACAAAAAATTAGATTTGTGATTAGGTAAACTGCAAAAGTTTGCACTAGGATGAGGGTAGGACAGGATGCACTCTTGCAAAAAGCCACGAAATTCGCCAGATACGTCATAGTTTTCAAGGGAACAATAATTTTAATACAGTGAAAATATTAATTAACTTTAAGGAGATTTTCTTTTGCAAATTCTTGCAAAGTTACACTATATAGTAACTGCAGTAAAATAATCCCAATATGTTTCCTTTAACACAATCTTGCAAACTTATTTACAATTTTGAACTAAGTGTTAGGACAAAAGTAGAAATACAATTAGACGCAAAAAGTGCGCGAGTTTTAGAACAAATAGCAAAAGTAAAGCAAATAAAAAACCAATGTGAGACTGAGATACAAGGAGATACAACTATAAAACAGCTAACATCAGCTACTGAACTTAAGGGAGAAGAATAGGGGTACCCGAAGTAGGTTTCAGAAAAATCGCCTTAAAAAATTATATTACTTTATAGCAATTTTATGCGTATATCGTACTCACTTTATAGGATTTTTTGTTTGTTTTTATTTTAAATCTCCCGCAATAGTGTTCCGACCGCGCCATTACATCACGTAATCTATGCACAAAGTAAACTAGGGGAAGAAAAGTAAATGTTAAATTAAAACCCAAAAAACTTTCCATGCGAATCTATTATTTAAAATGGTTTCACCAATTGGTAAAATGGTGCTGACTGACCCTCCAGGGTGCACCACTCACTAACGAAAAACGTATTTTTAATCTTATTGACAAGATACAGTAATTTTAAATTTTACTTAGTTAGTGACGTGTTCAACTACGAATGCCCTGATTATTTTTTGCTGTTATCTAAGTGTTATCAGTGTTATCTAATCTTGTTTCAAATAACCTGTCGTAAAAATAGCTGTGTTTAATGGGGAATGCGAGAGTTTAAATTTACATGTTTTATAGCGTGACTGCCGATTGAAGTCCTGCATGCAAAAAGGCAGTATATAAGTGGTATAAAATTTCAAGACGAATTTTTTAAGCTTTATGTTTATGAAGGGTTCTCTAGCAACTGCTAGAAGGTGATTAAGTCCCTTCATCAGATAACCCAGTAACAAACAAGGTTACCCTCTAAAGCCAAGTATTCTATTTCGAATCCCCGCTCCGTGTATGACTCATCAGAGTTAAACTGAAGAAAAGCAAAATTTGACGAAGTCGCAATTGATTTTTTCACTGATCCACAAAACTTTCCGATGAGTGGATCTCGCGGCGAAGCACCATTATAGACTGACAACGAGTCATACCTATAAAAAATACTTATAGTATTATAATCCAGGCGTACATTTTTGACAATGTTAAGATTCTTACCTCTTACAAAGTGAACTTTCAAGTACTTTCAAAGCTAACATTTTAGCGAAGTAGGTATTCACAGGAGATTTGCAAAAATTCTTTATCAAAATTCATATCTTTTACAAAACTTTGTAGGTAGAAGTTTACAAGTTGATATATACGAGATCTTTGCCAAACGGCTTAAAAAGCTCAAAACAATAATTATTTACTGGTGTTTAACTTCAGTAAGAAATCACTGTGCAAGTGGTTACTAGCAGGAGTCATACTTCATTAGGTTTTGGGGCTTAACTAGACTTTCCACATTTGATAATTATAACATCATAACATGTAAAAATGATTTGCTGCACTTGCATTGTCTTAATAAACAATGCACACTGATGTATGATTGAAACAAAAATTGATGTGATAAGGTAAATTTTAAGTACTTTTTCTAGAAATGTAAAATTGTGCCAGTCATGTGTATTTTTCTGAGCCAGCAAAATAGTTATAACACCTGCATGTTGATGATTCTTACAACACCTAGTCTGCTATCAAAAAAAATTGTCACAGTGTTTCTTTGGCGAATACTGAATCAAGATATTTCATAACATTCAGCAAATTTTCGAGCGACTTGCTCGTGTGTGTGTGCAATTCCTTAAGTGTACAACTACTGTTACGTTATTTTCCTGTCGAAGCGTATGAGTCTTGGATGCTAGCAAGTATCTTCTCGCAGAAAACCACTTAGTTTTGCTTTATCAAGCTTTCTAAGATTACGCCATTTCACGCAGCACCCAGGTCGTAAAATGGCGTCATAAATTCAACTTCAAATTCAATCAACACAAGCTGTAGCTAGGTAATTACTTAATTAGTGCACTATAATACATGATATACTATAATATGGTATCACTATAATTTATTATAATATTTTGCAAGAAAAATTCAATATTGGGCATGGGCTGTTGGGGGAAAAGAGTTGACCGTTGAAGAGGGGCACAAAAAATATTTTTGCCTAGGGCATCAAACTACCTAGAGCCGGTCCTGGAAATTAATCAGTGTGTTTTGGCTCTTATTGCAAGAATGAAAAAAACTAAAAACTCACTGGCATTGGTTTCCTGCCTCCACGTTAAAGTATTTAAACGTCAATGAAACTCTGGAGCCGGGAGGGACCTGGATTAACCAGTTACATGAAACACGATCCGGATAATAGCGATTGCCTTGATATCCTGGACTATAGAATACTCCAGAAATTCCTGGGCTGGAAACGGAAATGTGTGACCCGCAAAACGCGGATTGTTCTGTTAAAATAAAACTGTTTTTCACACAGGTTATGCGAAAGTGGAACAGCAGTTTCAATTTTATCAACAGATTGTAATTTATCAAGATGTTTCATGAAGAAAAAATCAAAGTTAATCAGTTTCACACTGTGATGAAAGAGTCAAAATTTAATTATAATAAAAATACGATGCTGCAAATAATTTTTAACTAGCAGTACTGTTGAACTATAGTTTATTTAATGAATAATATAAATACTCAATTTCTTAAAAACTTAGCCCGGAAGCCAGAATCCAGCAAGGCCCACTAATGGAACTTGACTCATTATTGTCTAGGATATCCTCAGATCGCGAGAGGTGTTTTAGTCATTATGTTTAGATGTGAATTCGTCCCACCTCTTTGACGTAAACACCCAGGGGATTGGCACGGCCAATGAAACTGCTCACAGCAAATATTCAAGCGAAGTGTCACAAGATCATTCATCAATGAAACTCGCTATGGCACGATATAGAGAACATAGTGGAAACCTCCACCAAGCAGCCACATTAGCTGATATAGCATGTTGAGTAGTCTCTAAAGGATAGGTGCCTGAACTGCTTTGCTGTATAATGAGACTTCTGATAAAAGCATGGCAAGCCTAGTTAATTGAGGCAGTTTACTAAGCGGTCCTGTGTAAGGGATGTATGTGTTCATGTCTATTTAGCAACTATTTGTAAACATGCGACATTTGCTGTTCACTTTAGGAACTAATATCACCTCTCTCCTTCAGTACAGAACGATGGCTGAAATGGAAGTAAAAACCAACTGTTAAAACAAACATACCAGAGTCATCAGGGGCAGCAGTCCATGGCTCAACAATTATACCGGGAGTTGACACCACATCCGTTGTTCTTACTTCATCATTATCGTAAGGAAAGCGATCAATTTTACTCCGTGTTGTCAATGCTGTAGTTGTCAGAGGTCTTGTAGGCAAGGTTCTTCGGCTTGGAGGAGCAGTATTACGAATTTCTCTGGGTTGCGATGTTGTTGCGATGAGCTGTCAAATATTACAGAACTTAAGAAAAAGACGACCGGGATAGGATTTAATGACTGTGATTTAAACACGAACAAGATGGGTGATTATTTTAAGGTTGTCATTAATAATGGAATCAACCAAACATCATTGAATTCTGAAGACATACTTGCTGGAAAAAAGCAAATGTGAAAAAGTCTGTATTTGAACTAGAGACTCTCGTTTACAGAGCGATTGTATTGGCCACTACACTACCCTGATACCATACTAGGCTTTGTGAATACTGGATGAGCAGCCATGAGTGAACAAAGACCTATGATAATCACAGGGTCATAACAGTCTAGCACTTATGGCGCATTCCTTTGAACTGCAGGTCCCTGGATCTAATCTCACCATATGAATTACGACATTTCATATCCTTTTTCTTAAGGACAAGTGTAGCTTCAAAATTCGACAACTGAGGGTCGATTAATACATGGTGAAAAATGGTCTTTTATAGGCAGAAAAATAATAAAAATGTCTTTATCAGTTGCTACTAAGAGTATAATGTTTGTTCGCGCAATCAGTTATAAAAAGGCACAACGTAGCTTGATCGCGTATTCACAAAGTACCACTTTAAACTTCAGGAATTCTTTACATTGGTGATCATGGGGAAAGAATATTTGGTGGAGCAATGTAACTTTAATATACCCTCACTTGCCTAACATTTCAAAATTCTGCTTTAGGTGAATATAGAATTGCTGAATGTTTCAGGGGGATTTACATCAATTTCCTATTCGGTAGATTTGTCAAAAGTTAAACAATCAATGTCCACTGGTCTAAATAGACATAGTAGGAAATTCGTCTCTATTACAGCAAATGGTTTTTTAAGGGATCCATTCTTAATTTTTGTGTTTTGGACAATTACAAGTTACCAGACAAATAACTGGACCAGTTAAATCAAACAAGTAATCCTTGAGATAGTCATAAAAAACTTGCTACCTTATTATCCGTTGAACAGTCTGCCAAGTGTGGCCAATTGCAAACTTTGATACGATTGTCGAAGTGGGTCCCAGGTGCACACGTCCTGTGAATAGCTCTCCCGTGAGCACACTGATAATACTTGCTACAATCATTCGGGTCGGGAAAGTAGCCCAAAGATACAGCACAACGAAAATCTGTTGTAGCTAAAACGTTAGACAATGGATTACAAAAATGTGGACAGAATTAATGAAGGAAGTACGATGAAAAGGTAAAATTTATTGCAACAATTTAAACGTTCCTTGCTGAAATTGCAATAAATAAAATACAACAAATCATAATCTGGAAAAACTGGGACTATGGATCGTTTTGACTTCTTTTTTAAGCAACTAATGGTAATTAACATTTAAAATTTTTCATGAATTTGAATGCCGATGACTCATGAATTTTCTCATCATTGCTCAAATGATATGAATTCAAGTTAATCACTGGCATTTTCAACAAAATTTGGTTTTGAAAATTTAATAATGAAACTTGATCGAATCATGAATTTTACGCTATTTGCTCAAGACAGT
The DNA here is from genome assembly GCA_030141605.1 of Tubiluchus corallicola. Taxonomy (NCBI): domain Eukaryota; kingdom Metazoa; phylum Priapulida; class Priapulimorpha; order Priapulimorphida; family Tubiluchidae; genus Tubiluchus; species Tubiluchus corallicola. The sequence continues at coordinate 259,771 of JAQGDQ010000167.1, forward strand.
TCCTTGAAAACCGAAGAAGTTGGATTGACCCAAGTCACTTATTCAGTGATACTGTACCTACATCTAAGAAAATTAAAGGTAAAGTACTTCAAATAAACCATTGTGAACATATACCTAGGTAATTAGCATAGTTCACTTTCCTATTCTCTAGCATGTCATAAGTAGACAACACGTTTTTAAGTATAGTGTAGTATGTATATATGTATAGTGTAGTACAGTAAAATCCACAGGTAAGAGACAGGTGTTATGCCTATGTCTGAAGCTTGCAAAGGCACCACCATAATGATGTTAATGTGGCTATAGTCATCATCATCATCAGTGGCAGTATTATTAATACCAGACATCAAACACAAACATTTAATTAAAGAGAATGTGAGCCTCCTAATATCATTAGAATGTTGATAGAGCTACCTTCTCCTCCTCTGCTGCTTCTGATTGGACAGTCTACTTTTGCTGGCCAATTACAGACCTTCTTTCTCTCGTCAAACAGGGTTCCTGGAGCGCAGTCACGGTGGTGTGCTACTCCACGATTACAATGATAAAATTTTGCACAGTCCTGCGGATCACGGAAATACCCGTTTGGCTGCGGACAACGAAAACCTGTGAAGTACGGAAACAGAATAACAAGTGTAGTCAAAAAGTTATAAGAAGAAAAAACAATATGATAAAAGTCAGCGTAAATAATCTGAGATTGAAAATGTTAAACAAAGCAAACATCAAGAACAACTTTGCCATAAAAATTTTAAGTAAAATGTAAGTTAATTACATTAAACCCCTTTAATAATTAGCTAACTGTTAAAAGAGAAGGGAATTTTAGGATAAATCCCAAAAACTTTCCATATAAAGTTACATTACGCTTATGTGTTTAGAAAGATTTATGTAACTTCAAAAGAAAATTCTTAATAATTTTAAATATTCATGTCACCTGGCAAAACGGCACTGCATCACCATCCCAGTGTGCCTCACTGATTCACCAAAAAACATATCAGCGATCTTATAGGCAAATATAAAGCAATTTATACTTTTGCATAGTTAGTGAAGCATGGTTTCATAATTTTTTTTCAAACTTTAAGCCTTGTTATCTAAGCTTGCTTCAGACGACTTATTGTTAAAATGGCTGTGCCTAATGGTTATCATGGGAGTTCAAATTTACAAGTTTTATACTGCGTTACTGCTAGCGCAAGCTCTATATGCAATAAGACAGCATGTTAAGTGGTATGAAGTTTGAAGACGATTTTTAACCTTATTTATGAACAGTGTTTTCCTGTGCTTTAAAAGTACAGGCTGCAGTAACACATCAATTCAAACGTTATATTATTTGATACCACTCTTATAAATTACTCCACCACGTCTGCAAAATCAAAAACAGCCAATTACTACTGATTTTATATAAATTCAACGCACACACTTGACATTAGTGTTACTATATTAATGAGTACATAAGGAAAACATGAACTTACCAAATGACAAGCTAACACCCACACTGAAAACTAACAACAAAAACTTTAGAGACATGGCATCATACTTGAAAACACAAAAATAATAATAATAACGTCACACACAGCTGTACTACGCAAAATAAGATAGTTTTGGATTTGGCATAACTGTAAACATTTACCTAATCAGTGCAACCCGATCAAGGGTCACTCATTGCAGACATTACAGGTTACCGTTACTATTTTAATGTTAGCTTTTGTTGCTGTTTAGAACAATTTTAAACTTCCATACTTCTGTGCCTAATTTACGCTTACAGCAGCTAAATGTAATAACACTTTTCAGTAAAACAGAGAAAATAAAGAAATATTTGGGCTAAAGTTTACAATTCTCCACATACAAGAGATTAGTTCAAGAAGCGGATTAAGATTAGGCTTAGCTTAGAATTAGGGTTTTTAAAATATGTGAAAAATCATCCTATCTTATTTTAACACTAGCTGTAACATGTCAAGTATCATGTTCATTATCTTCTGATATCAAGATTTATAATTCTTCTAGTTTGGTGCTGCTATTGTTGGTATTGTTGCTGAAGTTGTTGGAGCTGGTGATGCTCCACGTATTATAAATGTCGCTGTTGTCGTCATAATCACAGCTGCAGTCATTGTGGTTGTCTCCTCAAGGCAATGTTGAACATAATTTCAACCAAATAAGGAGAAGCATCGTATGAAAAACGAAAGAAATATACATAGAATGAAAAACAGTACAAAAACGAAAACATCCAAAACAGGGAAAGAACTAGAAAGGTGGAAAATGTAATTAATGAAGACCACTTTTTTATTCCCAGAAATGTAAAATTGTGTACACGTTTGAGATCTTTTAACGAAAACAATTTGTACAATACGTTACAAGATAACAATTGTTGTTCCCAAATTTAAATGAATTAATGCTAAGTATAATTGTAGTTATTATACAAGCACAGTGTGTATTGAAAGTAAACAAGTTGTTATCAGCAAGAGTACACAAAGCAGCGATCAAGTGTACAAAGCGGTGACTGTAGTGGGCTACAAAAAGGACACAATTAGACAAACAAACAGTGATAATTGGAACCGGATGTTATTATCTTGTTTAATTTAACATACAGGAACATTATTCTGCTGACAGTTAATTGACTAATATCATGCAGTGGATGGTGGTTCCAGCTAGTGACCAAAAAGGTGAAGTAATGAGTATTATAGCACTATGATAAAGCCAATTTAGGCACAATGGTTTGCTCTAATATGTTTAGTGACAGAAATACGCGCACAGTAATAATGTGAAATCCATATTTCAACAAAACGATAACATAAAATATAGCAAAAAATAGTGAAATGCATGTTTCCATTTCAGTGAAACTATACTAGGATAATCCAGTATTTAAATACAGCGATAAAAGAAAACAGTACTATAGTCAATTAGTCATAGATAGAGATATGTGTACAAGCATTGTAGATTGTATTGCCTTTGGCTCTAGACTATTGCATTTACACTTTGTAATCTGCTTCAGCATAAACATTTATTTGAAGCCATCATCAAACTATGTGTACGTATGTATTGCACCTTTCCTTTTTTGCAAAGAATTGTTGATACCATTTTTAACGGTGTTTCAATCCCTGCTTTGTCAGCATCTTCGTTAATTAAACACCTATCAATTTTTTGTGAGGCACGCCCAAACGAATGAAAGAATGCCTTCCTTTGGACCTAACCAAGAACACACTATACAGAGTACAAAACTAAAAAAGTTGTAAAAACAAATTAAACCAAAATGTAGGTGACCGACATTGATATATTTTATTGTAACATAAATTTATGTACAAAATCAAGTATTTCATGTTATCCGTTCTGTGTGGTTTTCAGTATAAGTTATAGAAAGCTGTACAAATTCACTAAGTAGAAAAGAATATTTTAGGAAACACGAAAAGATTATCAAGTTCAACACTTATTCTATGAGCGTTGGATACAATTAATGTACTTGTTTATATAACATACATAATAGCTGTTGAATACACTACTGGCAAATTAAATATATCCAGCTATTAGATAATAGATTTCAGAATAATATTCAGCAATATTAAATGAAAATTTCTACAAGTCTCTAACAGTCTGTTCAGCTAAAGCCACAGCTATCTGTTACTATAGCAACCAGTCATATTTACTACGCAGCAGCTAATAAACAGTGCATCAACATAATAATTAATATAAATCATTTTATATAATCATGAATAAACGGCATTGATCAATGACAATTAAAAACTATATTTACAGTGAAAAATAAAACTACTAATCTATTTACCAAAAAGCTCATTTATCATAACTTAATCATTTTCACCTTGATCAATGCAAAATTTCATTTCTATTGGCGAACACAGGTTTTGATTGGAATAATTTAATCTTCTCATTTAAGAAATAACAAAACAGGTACAGGTATTACAATGCTTGGATCACTATTTTGCTACAGCGTCTAGAAGAAGTGGAGCCCGAAAGGAATAACTGGAAACAAAATCATTCTCTGCACTAGGGGTGTATTTGTCAGTAGGCTAACCGGGTTCCCTATTAGCCAAATTTTGAGGGAAGCCAGGTTTTAGGATTCCAGCGTTAAGAAATTCTTATTCCCTTTCAGCTCATGCGCATCCTTTCATGTATAGAGCGCGTATTTTATACCAAACCACAAGCAGTTACTATGTCCGCTTTTATATAAGCGCTATCCAAATATATGTAATTAAAGATATCCATGTTCGTCAGGGGTGTGCAAATTATCTGACTAGCCGGGCCACATTAAACATTCCGCAATTCCTGTGGGCCATGGTTTGGTGGGGTGTGGTTGTTTTTTGTGTTGTTTTACGTTGTACGTAATTTTGCTATTAACACACCACAAGTAAATCTGTTTAGCATTTAAAAAAACGTAAATACATAATAGAGATGGGTGGGACTGAATTATCAGCCTAGGTGACGAGCCCCTGCTAGCAGTGTTGTCAAACCTATGCTAATCTGTCATTAAAGACATTTAAACAAAAAGTCGTTGTTAACGTGTTTTCTCAGAATAGAGAACAAGTTGAAAGACATACATTATTTTAACTTTTTAAAATGTTTTTCATTAAAAAGATGCAGTGCAACGAGTTTTACGTTACTGCTTTTTGTTCATAAATGCTTACAACGAAAAACATCCCCACATTTTAGTAGCTTGCTACAGCCACTCTAGGTAAATTGAAGACTGATTATATGCACAGTGTAGACTTTAATAATTTGCAGTGTGACGACATACATGCAACAAAGCAGCTTATAACAGAAAGTTCTACATCAATGCAGATACATAAAAAACTTAACACTATACAGTAAACTTATAGTAGTAATTTGCACAAATGTCGTCATATAATCATTGTCATGGTGAACTAAGTACAACTTAGACATGTATAAAAAAGCGTGAATGATATCCATGGGATACAAAACGCCAAAATCAAAATTCTGTAGAAACAGCATTAAAAACAGAACCTATTACTTATATGCAATCCAGTGCAAACCACATTTTACACCAATGATAAGAACTCAAATTCATAAACTATATTTTTTCAACTTCCAATTACAGTTCATAAATGAGGCAAAAGTGAGTTATATAATTTAATATAAAAAATTTTAGTACAAAAGAAGCCAGCAAATTTAGTCAGCCAGCTGCTATGAGCATGTGTAGAATCAGGAGGGCTACACCTAGATTAGATTTGATTCATAACTTTTCAAGAAAGTTTGTCAGGATCTAACTAAACGAATGCTAAGCAGCGAATGAGACAGGATGTAGCTATCACACCTAACTGACAAAACATGATTTTCATAATTAGAATTGTCTGAGTTTCAATTGTAACTACACAGAAGTAAGCACATCTATTACTTGTTGCAAACGTTTCGATATAGCACAACAGAAATCTTCGCACGTGTTATAGAAATGATCTGCATGTCTTTTTGCTTTAAAAAAATGGAAACAATGACTGACATTTGTTCATCAGTAGCTTATTTGCACTCCCTAGTAACAAAACAGACAGGGAGTAAAAGATTGATAAGAGTAGTAAATACGTAAGCCAAAATATTTGTGAAAGTAAACGAACATGATACGAATGTTAACAAGTAACTGTCAAGAGGTTCAGGAATTTATCTATAACCAGAACATAGTCATCAATTTTAGCATCGAAATTTAAAAAAACACGTGCTTACTGATATTGAAGAGACATTGACAATCGTTTTCTCCCAGGAGATGTGTTTCACTCGAGTTCCCAAAAATGTTATAAAGCTTTCTGGGACAAAAACTTGGTTAGAAAAATGTCCTCCCGAAAAAACATAACAACAGTTTAACTCGGTTTTCTAATACATGCATCTTAAAGTTGGAATTGAGAAAAAGCCGAAGCGATAGTAAGGGGACTATAGTGTCAGAGCACTGATAGTTAAACAATAAAAATTGTGATAAATTTAGAAAATTTACAACTTCCTCTCTTAGAGTACAAGAAATACCAAATAGATTAAGTGAATTTGCTGCAAAATAAGGATTGCAGTGATCAAGCAGTTGTTCTTGTGCACGTTTATGCAAGTTTATCTGATAAATTAATACAGGCACTATGATTGCTACTCTCATTTCTTTATAAAATTTAAAAAAACAAAGGCGTTTAGGAATTTCTGACATTTAAACATGGCTAGAAATAGTTCCCATTTTTCTTCAAAATGCGCAGCACAGTGAATACATAAATCATTGAAAACAAATTTAGAAAACTTAGTTAATAAGCAAGTAGAATTTATATCAGATGGTAACTGTTACAGTCTATTAATATACTAGAGTGCAAGAGGTGTTCAAAAATGAAGTTTTGTTCCATAAAAACACGGAAGTATCTTATGCATGAAGATTTATAACCAGACTTTTGCAGAAGTTATTACAGTTATTATGCGAACATTTATAAATCTTATCGGCACACTAAGCGGGTCTTTAAGACGAGGTGTATAAAAGCTTGGCAATGATATGCTGTTCATGCACGATCCGATTTTGCTAGAATAAGCCACATTCTTTCAGGTTATTTTTTATGATGATGTCGGTAACGGCATCGAACACAAACCGGATGTTGCTGGTGTCTGTAGCACAGGTGAAATGTGTGTAAATTTCCTTCAAGTCTCGCCTTCGGTTTAAATTCTCGAACTGGAGCTGAATGTAATTACCAGCCGCTTCATACGTGTTTGCACCTGCACGAATGTAGTGTGTTACTAATATTAATATTAATGTAATGTATATATTTTAACACAATAATAATGTCAAAGCATTTCTGAAAATTAAATAATAGATTAAAATCTTAATTAACATCAGGCGAGCCCAGACAGTGATGACCTCACAAACGAATACAATTTCCAACAGCACAAACATTCTATGAGTATGGTGAATGTGTTTGCAAAAGCGAAAACTGAAGTACGGTGCTCCTGTACAACATTCAGTGTAATATACAAAAACCCTGCAAATTTCAAGTTTATGACTGTGCTCACGCATGAGCTCCCAAACATGTGTAATAGGTCACAACCGAACATTTATGAACTGAGAAGTACAGTATGTTTTTTGTGCAACACGTTTCCAAGATGTAGGTGCTAGTGCCTATCTAACTAACGAATGGCGAAATGCATGTATCAGCAAAGAAGTAGCCACGGGAACACGAAATCACTTTTGCGTTGTAATAATTCTGTCACATAAGTCATTCTTTAAAAAATTGTATGTTCCCTTTCAATATCTTAAAGAGTAAATTGTTTTTAGCCAACAGTTTAGGATTGGATCTGGTTTTCCTTTAAGTTTCGAAGCCAAACCTATCCAAAAGGAAACGTGAAATCGAGGCAAAGTCTGGACTAGAACAGAGAACATGACCTGTTATGATCACTGGGGCAGAGTAGTCTAGTTCTCGTGGCATTCATCCTATAAGTGAAAAGTCCCTGGTTCGAATCTCAGCGCTCTCCCGACATTTCCTTTCTTTTGAACAACTTTGGTTTAAAAACTAACCGCTGCAGGTTAATACCATCATATTACGTCAACGTTACAGGGTAATCATCAATGATGCCAAATAAAAGCAACACAGAGAACCGAGTTATTTAAATAAATAAGGTTATTTCAAACAAATTGAAATTGACTGTAATTGAAATTTATTTTTTCTCCAATTTACAAATGTACAGTAACCACTTCCACGCTATAAGGGAGCAACAGTTGAATATACAGGTAAATAAAACCTAATTGCAAGTAATAAGTGAAAAGGAGAGAGGATAGCGAGCCGACCAAAAGGTCATCAACTCAGCCGTCCTTTTAATATGTTAAAATTAAATGATCAGGTGGCACTAGTGAGTAATGAGGTACAGACAATAAATTAATTTAACAGCTTGATTTCCTAAATTAGTAGTTTCTAAACAAAAACTGAGATAATTAACACATAATTTTATGTAAATTTGCAATTAAGTTGATAAATTAATGTTTGATTTAACGATATTATAATTTATACGGTGACAGAAAAAAGCACATAGCTTGGGGAGTGATACACGCTCTTTTGGAACATTCTACAAATTATCAAAACGAAAAGAAAATATAAATGACAATATTCATGAGTTTAGAACTTGAAAAAAAATTAAACGACTTTCAATCAAGTTTACTGATTAAGCTGACCATAAAAAAATTTGTTTCCGTCTTACTTCATGAGCTCAAAAGATGTCAGTAGCGAGGAAGGATTTTTTCAAATTTTTTTTAAACGTTTGTCAAAGTTTCAAAACGAATCGTGGAATATTTATTTAATCTGTTAGTCTGTTTATTAAGTTTATTTCCCACTGGTTAGCAGTTTAGTTTTAAATTTTCTAATGTACATTTTCTCACACTGTTTTTAGTTTTGCATTATTAAATTATCGATGATCATATAATCTCTTCTACGGCCATGAGAGTATGCTCTGATAATTATTGTATAGGTGGCAACACTACTCAGCCACTAATACACTGATTTGGTGGAAAATTAGATACTTTTTAGCCTTCATTTCGATGGGCATCATACAAGAGAGTTAGCCATAGAAAAAACATAGCTCCATCCTTGCCATAACAACTATGTTATATTAATCATTGGGTCTTAAGTTTTAAAAATATGCTTTTAAATGACTGTGCCAAGTAAGTATATAAACGCACAAAAAATGATAAAATTCTTGGCTGGATCGTGATAAAAAATTACCCAGGCGATTAGACGGAAACAGAAGCGTTTTTATTGTCGGCCTTAATGGCCTGACAATATCATATCAAATGTCTGAAACACCCATGGAAGCATATGAATGCAGTGATCAATACATACAATGTATCTTTTGTCTTTTTAATGAAAATACTAAAAGCCTTCCAGTACATTTCGCCTCGCAGCTTTTGAAGAGAATTGCGAAATTTTGCTTCTGAGTAATGAACTAAATGTACGAAAAGGCAGTAGCTTTTATCAGGGACAGAAAAATTACATTACCGGTTGTTTACAACACAGTACAGTAAATCCTCATTTAACGACGCTAATATGCTCCAGCAAAACATGACGTTAAGGCGAAATGTCGTTAAATGAAAACTAGACTTCTAGAGAAAGTAATGTAAAATAATTGAGATACGTTCCAGAGGCAAAGATCAAGGCTGATTAAAACATAAATTAAACGTTTTGTGAGTTTTATTCATATTAATTTTTTCTGTTTGCTTGAAACCACCTATAGATCCGCCTTACAAGTATCTAGCTAGACTAGCTAGTGGCTTTTCTTCCCTTAGTGGTTAAACAGCCCAGGGAAAGCCAAACCCTGGAGCGACTTTGAAACAATTTCATATAGTGCTAATCTGGTTGTTATAGCAAAAGGTTGTAGACAAAATTCCAAGGCAAAAAGTTTAAACTCGAGTGTCTAGAGGCGTATAAATCCGCAAATAGATCTTGCTTGAAACTTACTAATGCATTTTAGAACAGAATAACGCTATATGCACCATTGTAATACTTCAAATTAGGTAAAAAAAAGTTGTTGATAAAATAAAAATGGCTGCAAGCAGAGTAAAAAAATTGTTGTTAAAATGAAACGGGGTGTCGTTAAGTGAGGACTTACTGTACACTTAACTGCAATGTGCACAGCAGTTTAATTAGCGTTTAACAAGGCATAGGCAATAACTCGTAGTCTGCATTACTTTCCAGATCTGTACACCATTTTATCACCGAGCTTTAGTTATATAAATACAGTTGGCGCCACTTAATGAAACAACGGATAATAAAACCACCCACATTTTAGGACCATATATACGAACAGTCTGTAAATACTCAAATAGAAACTATTGTTAAGAAAGTTTGCTTGATAAAACCAGAGCACCGTTTGATAAGAACACATTTTATAGTAATAGACGACAAAAGTAATAACAAAATGAAAAGATAAAATATTTTTTGGTAGTCCTGTTTCATAGTTTCACCTCTTCTTAGTCAAAGTCACACTGAAAGTTAAAGTTTATTGTTTCATCATAACCGCTCTGCATGTACAGTTACTGAAGTACATTTTAGCCTGTTGAATGGAACTTGAATCCTTCTTGCATGCATGTCACAGTCATTCTGTAGGCACCTGACTGACTTGTTTAACTGTCATACAGTTTTACATAGGGTAAAGCGTTTACACACTTGCGTGCCAAATACCCACACTTGCAACAGGCTGCTGAATAATAACCCAGTCGTTTATTAAAACCAGTTTTGCTGGACCCGTGTAGTTTTATTAAGCAGTGACTAATTTCGCAACCAGTCCTAAGATAAGTTTAAAAGAGTTGTGATGGTTAGGCTTTTTAACTAACCGATTAACCATTATTCATTGCGGTCGCTTAACTGTTCCCGATGGCGTAAGAATCGTACACATAAGAAAATGTCGAATACATGTGAGTTGCACGAATAAGCGATGAAGTTCAAATCTAGCAGGCGACAGCAAGAATGTCCAACATGGCGGCATCCTCATAACACGCGCGAGTGAAAATTTTTTGCAATTTACCCGTTTAGATGCTTCTTAGACAACCAGATCAATTGAAACAATATTGTAAATAGTACAATTTTATGTAAGCGGGACATTGCTAACTGCGCACGTCAACTTAGAAAAGATACAAGGTTTCGTTAATACGGATATGTAGAAAACTTGGCTAAGTAACGGTTAAACGATTAGTGATTTTCTAAACGGCTACACTAGTTAGTGGTCGGTTAAACGGTTGCCAGTCTCAGCCCTAAAGTTTACCCACTTTGTGTCACATATGACCTTTTGGTGATAGAGAGAAAACAAGTAAATCGTACCCGTGTACTCTGGAAAGCATATGGTTAACGGACTCTTCTTGATCTTTTCCGCAAACAGGTCCTTCTTGTTGAGGAACAGGATGATGGACGTGTCCGTGAACCACTTGTTGTTACATATTGAGTCAAAGAGTTTCATGCTTTCTACCATACGATTCTGCAACAAATTTGAAGCTGTGAGAAAAATCCTACCAAAACATACATAAAAACATATTTAAGTGTCCATCAACGAGCCAGCCTAAAGAAACTAACATGTTGTTTATTAGTGCAGATTAACGTTTATATCTTGTGGTTGTAATCTTTGCCTGAATCTGATGCAGAAGGTACTATTTTTTACTATTTTTCTTTACATGAGAATCTCTTTCTAAGTTATTTCTAGTAGTATTCTGACAATTCGAATTTCACTCTTGTGAATGTGTAATGATATGTCTTGGTTAGTAGTGTCATAATTGCACTAATTAAATGTTTCGGCTTTATTTACAGCAATGAAATGATAGTTGCTATTGATCACCTGAGCTAATAAACAACATGTTGTTAATATTTAAGTGCATTTAAATTATATAAAAATGTAAACTTGTGGAGATGTTTTAAAGCAAAACTGCACCCAATCTTAAACTGTCTAAAAGTCAAAACAATCTGCTCTTTAAAATCTTGAAAGGGAACACACTATTTTTTCAAAAATGACTTAAGTGAAATTATTATTATCACAAAAACACAATTTCACGTTCGCGCCACTAATTCTTCGCGGTTACATGCATTTCACCATTCACTAGTTAGATGGTCACTAGCGCCCTGCATTTCGGAAACGCATTGCACAAAAACAGGTACTGTACCTCTCAGTTCAGATGTGTTAGTTTCTGATGAACTATGCATGTTCGACAGCTCATGCGTGAGTACAGCGGTAAATTTGAAATTTGAATTTTTATCTTAAAACATGTGTACTGAATCTTTTACAGTAACAATGTACTTCAATTTTCGCTTTCGCAAACAAGTGCAACACGCTTGTGGAATATTTTTGCTTCTGAAAATAATGTCAGTTTGCGATGTCATCAATAGCTGGGCTCGCCTGCTGTCAATTAAGCTTTTAATCTATTATTTAACTATCAGAAACGCTTTTGCAGTATTAATCCACATTAAAATGTAAATTATTATCGGACTTGAAAATGGGGTAGTATGTGAAAAATCATCCTGTATTCTTTTAAACAATCCTAGTAGTTTGAAAAAAGTTCTTAACTTACTATGAAATCAGCCTAATAGTTAGTTAGTTTGTTTGTTGACCATAATAAAAGATACATGGACAATTTGTACATCACATACACAAATGGTGCAACTGATCTTTACGGTCCATAATTAAATGTATTATTACAAGCTATCACTAAGCACTCAGAAGATGAAGAAAATATTAAAATAAAAACGCTTAAATTACGCACCCGTTAAATATCACACACATTTAAAATTTCAAGGCACAATTTAAACATATTCTGATGTGAAAATAATTCGTTTAAATTAATTGTAATCTACATATTTATTGATTAAAAACAGAACAAAACAAAAACAAGTGCAGACCAGCTGAGTAGCATAAGAGTGGTAATCAAAAGCTCTGAGTCCAAATCTAAATACTGGGCATATGTTTAGCAAAGAGTTTACTGTTAGGCAATGACACCGGGGCTGTTTTGGCACACTGTGCATACATAATACACAATATAATTTACACTATATATATAAAATCCAAGAGAAAATGAGGCCCTTACAATAGTTTCTACAAGGAGCTGTTTTGGCACACTGTGCATACATAATACACAATATAATTTACACTATATATATAAAATCCAAGAGAAAATGAGGCCCTTACAATAATTTCTACAAGGCAAAAGAAAGCTGTGACAGGATGACCGGCTAGTCAAAACTTAGTCAGGCCTCATGAGTGCCTCTGCAGTGTCACTGATTAAAGAATGTCTTAGAATTAATTATCCCTATGACTAGGGGATAAAGTTGTGAAGACTTTCAACTGTCATTACGCAGATCAAAGACTAAATGCAATGACTTCCGAGGTTCTAAACAGATTAATGACTCTACTAAATGTGATCAAAGCTGCATAATTTCAGCCGAACAAGAGGGAGACAGCCATATACTTACAGTCTATGCTTGGTCTAAAAATTATGCTGGGCCTGGTTAGTTTATGGAGGGGTGGCTGCTAGAAAGGTCGCTTTTTTGAACATGACCAACAGATTTCTGGTAGTTCAGTATTTCACCTCATGATTATCTTTTATAATGAGCTAAGTCTCAGTCCCACCACAAACATACACTATTAGTGGTCAGCCCCTTCTAATAGGCACTGTATTTTAAAAAAGCAAATACAGCAAAAACCATTATGAAATCGGAAACTGAAAAGATTTTACGATTTTACGTAATTTAAGCAGCTGAAATGCAATAATGAGAACTCCCGATTTATTTCTATACGCACCATTTCCTCATCTTCGGCAAGCACTAGATCATATCCACTCAATGCTACACAAAAAATTATTGAAGTCACTCCCTCAAAGCAATGAATCCATTTTTTTCGTTCCGACCGCTGTCCACCAACGTCAAACATCCTATTAGAGTAATAAAATAAACGCTTTAGTGTTACAGATTTTGAAAAGTTATAATTCGATTATAATCATGTTCTTGTAATTTGATATCACGACTAATTTTTTGCAATGATTTTAAGAGCTTTTAGTTACATTTTTCAATGGCTGCAGTGAAATATAGCCTATAAATTCTTCTCGTCGCTCGTCGGCCATCTTGAAATTTGCAGCCATAATTTGAATTGACTCTATAACTAAAATTAATCACCTACATCATTCTAGCACTGTAAAAGTTTTATGCTTTTCAGTCAAAATGAGTATTTTTCAGCATTCTTGTAGCCCAACTATCTGTTCAGTTCATTTTCGTGCTCAAAAACTATTTTTTATAGGCACATGCCCTGCTCTTTGGTTAACCACTCGATGACTACACGTCACATGTCAACAAATTTGAAACCCACAGTTTGTAACACTGCAATTCACAATTGTGCTCATTGTGAAAAACGAAGAAAAACGCAAAGATTTGGTTTATTTGTGCTAAAATACTGTCTTTTAGTCATGTGTAACACGTACATTTTGCTCTCAATTAATTAAATTGCTGTTTGATTGTCAAATAAATCGATTTAAACATGGTTGTAATATCAACCACTAACCACTACATGTACCAGAAAATAGTGCAGCTAAGGAGGTAATGAGTTAACCCATGCTTTACACTAATTACAATAATTATTGTTTTGTACTTGTAGAATTAAATATGATTACCGAAAACTTCAAAAAAGCCCTCAATCCTTTTTCTAAAATGATTTTGAAACTTGCTTTTTTAAAAGGAATATGGTTTTTGCACACAAGTTAAGTTTATGATGAATTTACAAGTTCACAAAATTAAACTTGACACAATGAAACGTAATGTTTTTAATATAATACTTGCCAAATATACGACTATGCACTTATACATATGACACAACTACAGGCTCTTGGGAAGGAACAACTGAAATTGAGAGATACTTACTTAAAATTCAAACCTTTGAAGCTGAAATGCGTCTCTACAATTCCAGTAGTTTTTACCCTAGTCCGCAACACGTCTTGCTCTGTAGGTATGTAATTTGGGGCAGAAATACGCTCCAGTTCATTTAAATAGCTGTAGTGAAAATGCATAACGTAACTAGGAAGCATCATTAAAATGCATAAACAATGTATGTATATATGCAAAGTACAGATCAGCTGCAAAGCAATCATATTATTTGGTTTGCATGCTTAAGGTGGCAATCCAATACTTTTGAATATTCTCTGTTGTAACTAGGGGTGAACATCGAATGTTCGAATCGAATTCGCTGCAAACAAGGTTTTTTAGTGTGAATTTGATTCGTACCTAAAATTATAAATTAGAATAGTCCAGCACTTCAGCCACATACATTCCTTATTATTAAAATGTTTGAAACTTCAGCTGTGATTTCTGTGCACAATTTTTAAATAAATTATTAGTGATTTTACGGCAGAACAAAATAGAATGTAAGATCGCTTTTTACTGGCAGTTCAAAAATTTGTTGTAAAATCTTTCAAACAGAGTTAAAATTTGATTCGAATTCGCTTTCTGGTAGAAAATGCTGAGCCCTAGTTGTAACTTGTACTCTGCCGACATTACAGCAATGTCAAAAATGCGCAACAAATGCACAGCTTCATCAGCACGTGATGATTTATGCAAATTTTCATAGATATTTTAGTATCTAAAACATCTTAAAAGCAGAGTTCAATAATTAAATTTAGGAGCATTCATATGGCTCTTCAGAGTAAGACAAAACATTTCGTATCAGTATCCAGCAAATCTATTATGTGTTTTACCAAATGAGAATTGTTTAGCTTTGTACAGCAACATACCAACAAAAATGTATATATAGTTACATTTTATAGGTGGCAATTTTTTAGTTTTAAAATACCCAACAAAGAAAATTAGTACTACTCAGAACAAAAATAATTCAAGCATACTGTTTGTGCTCATATTGTACTGTATAATGTATAAAATAATTTTTTCGGCCAATTCGAATAATAAAAATCAAAATACATTTCAAATTTTTACAATAATTAGGTTTTTACTGGGTAAAAAATAACTGTGCACTAAAAACTGGAAGTACTGCATCCTAGTATCTATTTTTCTGGTAGCCTTAGCTGAATTGTTTCCAGAAAATTAATTTTAATTCAAGTAATAATGATAACATAGATGTACAATGCACTGTACAGATGTCACAAATCTCAAATTTTCCAATTTCAATCAAATCCAAATCTGATTTTACAATAACTTTTGAACCAGACAGAATCTGAATTTCATTCTGAGACAGTTTTAAAGGTTTGAATCCGACGTAGACATTTTTTGAGACCAATCAAATTTGTGTTTCGCAAAACAGTGCGCATCTACGTGTATAATGTTACATTATGTGTGGCTAAAAATAGAATTAACAAGAGTTATAATTAATACAAAACTGTTCGTGTGTGTACTGTGTATGGTATTTGAGCATTAGTCTTCATTCTATTAATTGACAGGATCATGTTTGCTTTTTAATGCATGTATTTTATAAGTCTTTCTTTTTTGTTTATTTTGAGATGTATCGTGATAATCGACATTTAGTTACTTGTGTGAAATTGAGTTGAAGTTACAGTTGAAGGGCCTATCGAGTGCAACATTTGTTTGTTTGTTTGTTGGTTTGTTCTTTGCTGCTTGTGTCAGTTGTACCTATATACAAGTTATTCATGATCTTTTGCTGTATTGCACAATAGGATCATCATTCACGTATCGTACACATATAAATATAAGACACTAACAAAAAGTAACATGTTTATTAAATTCAAAAACATGTTGTTTACATAATATGATAACCAGTAAAACATAAGTCTCTCACAAGCTGTTAATAGCACTACTAAGTTAACTAAATGCAACAGTAATGTTTTATAAATAGGAGTGGCTGTTAGGTGACCATCACGGTCTTTTGCCACCAGGTATCAATGCAGTTATAATGAACTATATGTATATGGAATGGGACAAACAAATTAATCTAATCTGCAGAAAAGTACTTGATTACAAGCCAGGGACCAGTCTTTTAGCCTATGACGCTACGATGTCTTATATATATAAAACAGAGACTGCTAAATTGCCAATCATGGAGATAGTAAATACTTCACTGTCTTGCGGAAATGCAAGCAATTTCCTGTAGTTTATACGACTCTACTCATCCCAAGGTAAACAGATCAGAATGGCTCGTATATCTGGCACGCGTCAATAATACATATAAGCTTCATGCAGCGTATTTTATGCTTGGACCAGTATTATTAGAGTTCAACAGCGGGTTAATGACGACAGATTGCATTGCTCACGCTAGCTAATAAGAAAGCAAACTAATCTCACCACTATGAAATACATGCAATAAATTGACATAGACGTAAATGGCTCACCGAGAGCATTATTGTAAATACATCAGTCTGTGTGTGAGTACAGAACAGCTAATTCAGCTAGAAGATACTCCACAGTTCCTCCCACACACAAGTGCTACTGAACAAGCATCACGCATTATATTAAAGGAAAGGCCAGACCTTCTAGGAGGTAGGTTAGGTTTATTCAATGTTCACGAAAAACGTTAGAAGGATTCAGTAATAAAACTGCAATAAGCGCCTCGTGTAAATAGTAATACATCACTTTAAAGTCGCAATCACTTCATGCTTGGCCACTCCCACTTTCAATGCCCATTCTTCCAAAGGTGTCATTCGTCTTGAAGAAAAGTAGCACACTGCTAATCTTTATCAAAGGTATAATAAGATTTTACAAAAAAATTACATAGCTAATTTTGTAATATTTTTGCGAGAACCTTGAAGATGAAGATAAAGGTAAAGATGAAAACGTTTAAAGCAGTTCCTATCAAGATGAATATTTTTAAATCATTTGCCATCAAGACAAAGACATTTAAATTTATGTCAGTTCCTACCAAGATAAAGACTTTTAAATAATTTCCTACTTTGATGCAAACTTTTTAACTATTTCTTACATAGATGAAGACTTTTTAACAATTTCTTACATAGATGAATACTTTTGCATCAGTTCCTACAAAGATGAAGACTTTTTAACAATATCTTAATTAGATGAATACTTTTAACCAGTGCCTATCAAGATGAGGACTTTTAGTCATTTCCTATCAAGACGACAACCTTTCAATCATTTTCTACACAGCTAACAATTTTAGCTATTTTGTACATCTATAAACAGAAATTCTTAAACACTTTGTAACATACACAAAACATTGAAAATAGCTGATCACCCGAACACACGTCAACTATTCTAGTTATATTATTTTTCGTGATCAATTCTTTCACACAAAGTCCTTCAAAAATACTACTATCATTGCTTGATCTCCCAGTAATAAAGCCATTTCTTGCTCACCCAACTTCTTGAAGCCAAGGACATTTTTGCTACGAAAGGAGGTCTCTTGAGAGGGCTGTAAATTACTATCTACTGCTAATCAGCTCGTCCATCTGAACCATACAAGCAATTTCCGCGAAAGTTTCACTTCTATTATACGTAGAACAAAGTCGTTTAATCTGCACAGTGAATCACATGTTACAAGATAAAAATATTAAAAAACAAACCACATTGATTGAAGTGACATAAAACAAATTTAACGATGTCGAAGACAAATGATTAGATAAACACAAATTAGAATTTTGATGCTACAAAATTAGGTATTCCAGTCATGCAAACATCCTCAAGTGTTTATCACTGTGGGCAAAGCCAATGGGAATTGTTGATTTTACGTCTTTATGCCAGAATCATCATCGAGTTAAGCATCAGCAAAAGAGCTTTGCAATTAGTTTTTATCAGTAATTTTTGGAAATTCTCATGGTTTCAGACATTGTTCTTGGTCTTTCTTGTTCCAGAAATTAGGAATGAGCAGAAAAAATGTCACACTAATACAGTCGTAGAGATAAAGACAACAACCTAATGACAACAACTAAGGAACCAAATTTACTCGACAAAGAAGATTTTTCACTTAAAATTACTATTATAATGAGAATGCATGATTTCCTTCTGATGAACAATATCAATGAACAGCTACATCTCTTACCATTTAAACAATGCTTCACAAAAATCTACCAGGGTTCTTCCTGTATTTGAAAATATAAACTACACTAAACAGCACGGGGTTTCCTTTTACATTTTTGAACATTAATAGGTTTCTACTACATAAAACAGATAAGCTACCACTTTCTTTATCAAGTGCAAAATTTAAAATACAGAAGTTCCAAAGTCGTACTCAGAAAAAAAAGATTGTCCCACTTATTGGGTTAAAGATTGTAAATTTACTTACTAAGGCGCAGAATCGTTCAACTGAAACTCTCGTGATCGCATGAAACATTCTTGGACGCCACTGTCTCTCCACAGCTTCTTCATGATATCGGCAAGCTCAGGTGGCATTTCTCCCTCATCGCTACTGCTAACAAGATTAAAAAGCTGACGAGCATCATGCTGAAAAAAGGGGTGACTATTTAGCATTACATCAATTATGACGAATCATACATCAAAACTATATCATAGTAATTTATCCTTCTCCTTTTTACTCTTTGTTTTGCTTTCCATTTACTTCTGTTTTTTTCACTTTTCCTTTTCTCCTGTTCCCTGCCCTCTTTAACCCGCTTCTGTCTTTTCCCATTTGTTATCCTTGCTTTCTTTTAGCATCAATCTCGTCTCCTTCACTCGTTACTTCTCTTAGAACTGTTTCGTATACTAAAAAAATCTGAAAGTATTAATTTTTTAATTTGCTGCCTCAAACCACATTCACCCATGTTTCCACAAGCAGAGATCCATGTTTAATCAAGGACTCTACCGCAATCCATTTTTCAACATTAGCTCAGGTTAGCTGTCAACCGCTTAGGAGAGTGTTCATGTGTTGGTTGTTTATGTTACAAAATGGTAATGATTTGAAGCAACTAGGTTTTTACAATAAACAGTAAGTGCAACTCTTTGCTCACCGCTCGGTCGGGATCACCAAAATTTATTTTCAGTTGGCCCATGGCACGTATAATTGCTATCATACTCTGTATTGTGTTGCTGAAGACAACAGGCTTGTACTGTATGCAGTCATCCTGCGTGTAGCCGCTTTCGTGTATTATTCTGAAAAAAAAATTGCCAAACAACCCATTATAAAACAAGCAACTGATTTTACCACCAGAGGTAATCACTATTCAGTAGATGGGCACGTTCAGGCCCTCACATGAAAGCTATTACAGGCAAAAATTTATTTTAACAATATTCTTTCACCATGTCGCAAAGGCGGTTTAGGTTTTTGTTTTTGTAAATATTTTTGAACTTTTAATCTTTTTAACTCTTTTACAAAAAAGGGGAAAGCAATTATTGGGCGACTGAAAACCCAGAGTTTTAAAATTCAAGTCCGCATTTCGCGAGGTGCCAATATATGAGTAGAATAAAGTTTGTTAATATTGAAATTCAATTTATAGAAAACAAGAACGATAAATTTAAAATATGTGGATAGTTATATTTACATTACACAAACATCTAACTAGTGGTATTTACAAGGATTATATGAAAAAAAAAACGATTACATGACATCTTTTTACTCAAAACAGCAATGGCCTTCCGGGCCTTACCCAGACCTATTCCTATAGATGCGATTAAATGCCTTACATATGCACCATACATGGGTAATAACCATTTCACTGTATATAAGAACTACAACGAGAATAGACCTAATCAGTCAGCAGCGGCTCGTGTATACGTACTGTGGAACTGCAGCACCTCTTATTTTCACTCAACATTATCGATAACATTCAATATACTAAGTCTTTTGTCTTTAGTTCTTTCTTTATACTTGTATGGAACCGGATCATGTGAGAGTAGTACTGTTTGCTTCACAGCCCAGCACGATGCGCTCCAGCAACATGGTGTTTGGCTGTTGTGCACATGTCTGAGCCCAGGTAAAGAAAGTATTGTCGCTCACACAGTTTGCTGTCAGTGGTCGCCTGCTCACCGTGAATGGATCAAGCTTGAACTACGACAATTTAGGTATTAGTAAGCAAAATATATTTTTTTATTTAGGATTTTGTCAAGTTTATGTATATCTGTTTCTTTGTTTAAAATTACAATTACAAATTACAACATTAAAATTACATATGTTTGATTCGTTTTTTCACAGTATTAAAAGAATGGCTAAAAATTTTCTGAAACACCACACCCACTAATTTTAGCTACGAACCGCCTAATGGCTTCTCTACTCCATTTTTCGATTTTTAGTTATTACTGATGCCGTACAGTTCTCTATCCTTGTGTAATCAAGTTAACAAAATCGATTGATTAAAGCACAGTCACTCTAAATCAAATTAAATCAAAAATGTTCCCGCAGCAGAAACTAATTAATTAATGCATAATGCTAAAATCTAGATTGTCAGATTTCCCATGAGATAGTGCATTAATTAAGGGGCTACACTAGAGACTAATGATGACAACTGAAGCACGTTTCACAAATTAAGTTTTGTCATAAATAAAGCCACTCTGAATGAAATGCTACGCTGCACACCAGAACGTATAATCTGTGTAATTAGTGTTTGCTAATCAGTAGTATTGCAATAGAGCACAAAAACCCTTCAAAATTACAAATTAAAAAAAAGCCAAGTGCAAATAACATAAAATAAATAAACAATAAATCATTTGTTAATTACAGGTTTGGGTTAAATTTAACAATTTAATATTAAAATCACCAAAAAGCATTCATGCAGTTTAAAACAAAAATTAATACTTGCATGTATCAAGTATATGTAAAGCCCAACAATGCTTATATTATTATTAATATTTTTCATTCAATATTTATTTCAATACGTAAGAGACCATATAAAATACAAATACCACTATAAAGCCCGACAATGCTTACAAATATTAGTATTATTTTTCATTTAACATTTATTTTACTCTACAAAAGACCATATGAAATACCAAAACCATTACAAAGCCCATCAATAGAAGTTGAAGTTGAGTCAGCTAGCTCGGTTAAAGATGAGTCCATATGAAATATCAATATAGCTAAAACTTGGACTACATTATTTACCATATATTTGAGTAGAACACGAACAAGTGGAAACATTTAGAAGGGCAATTTTTCAGTATGACAAGCTGCAAGCTGAAATCCAGCATTTAAAGACAGGCCTACTAAACGTGATCATTATCAAAGTCATGCTAAGGTGAGATACTGAACCAGCAGAAGTGTATTAACCACATTCGTAAGTGGATACAGTCTCCCTTAACAAAATAAACAGCCACGATCAGTGTGATAAATGCAACTGTTCTGAACGAATATTGAATCAGTCAATCACCCATCCATTAACTGGCCAGCCTCTGTGCCATTCATGACTTCGGTCACCAAGCACAAAGCTGTGACCACTCAGCAACTGCTTGATAATGCTCATCTCAAATTAAATGATATACGTTATTTGTGAAAGATACTGTAAATGCGACTGAGTGTAAACAGTTTGAATTTTTGAATAAAAATGAATTTATACTAGACTGGATCCGTCAAAATTAACTTAAATAATGTTTTATTTTTATTGTACTCCCCTAGACTAACTATTACATCATTCACTATCCCTTTTTGTGTAAATTATTACATTGTGTAAATATTCTTAGTTTTCTATGCTGCTCACAAAGTGAAAATTGTACTACAATTTTGAAATAAATAATGATAATAATTATGAATGTTATTTGGTTGTCAAATTTTGTGTAACAAACAAAGGAATATAAGATAATTGGTTACATAAATATAAAAATTAAAAGGCCAAAAAGCAAAGAAAACGAAACTGAAAACACAAAAATTTTCATCTGCTTTTTAATTCTTGCAATTCAAAGTTTTTTAAATGTGCGTTTATTAAACGTCTATAGTTACATGCACCAGCAAACATGAAAACCCAGTTTCTTTGGTCACATCTTTCTCATTTGTGATCAATATGGCAACCTCAATTCCCAGGCAGATGTTGCAAGACTAGTAATCTTAAAATGTCAACAGTGTTCACTACATCAATTTATCTGCTTCTTCTTCACACGATAAATGTCTGCAAGCTAGCTCGTTAATACAGACTGAGTTTAAACTGAAATGTTAAGCTCCATTAAAATGCCTCACATGCAGCAAACGATGAAGTTTGGTCGTGATTTTGATTTAATAAGGCTATTTAAGAATTTAGGCATACCTAGAATACAATGAGAGTGGCAACGATAATTGCAGAAAACAACTGTCAATGTTTCATATGCAGGGTTCACCCAGAATTTTAAAATAAATTTCCCTGACTTTTCCCTGACAAAATATTGATTTTCCACGATCAAGATAAGCAGAAAATGCATTACCAGTATACATATTCATGCATTTTTGTGTATGGACATTCACACATATTCTTATATATGTGTTGGCCAATCATTATTTTTGGAACAGAAATCGAAACTGGGAGTCTGCCATACCAAAATTTTATTTGAGCACCGCTGAAAAATATGTTTCTGAAAATATCGGTTCAAGGTGATTATTTTAGCCTCTTTTTTAGAGATCGTTTTAGCCTCTTTTTCTTTTTTCAAGATGAAAATTTTACACATATCTTTTTTCATTTGTGAGTGGTAATACGGTGTATCTTCGGGCTAGGTCTTTAAGATGATAGACACAATGAAAATGCTAAAGTTTGCTAATATTTACTAATCTTTCATTATCCGAACTGATCTGCATATTCGATCCGAATTTAGCTAACCTATCCGGTTATAATCTGAATCCAGAAGCCAATTTGAGGAAATATGCTATAATATCCGGTATTCGCTATCCGGCAAAAAAGTGTATCCAGGGCAACACTAGAGCAAAGATGTGACAAACAAACCAGGTAACTTATTGTGCGCACAGTTCACTTATTATGCAAGTACTACTTACTTCATTTGCTTAACAATAGTACTCTTTCCCGATTCGCCGGCACCTGAAATGCACAAAATGCACACATTTTAGAAAGTTTAAATAATTTGCAAACGTGTCAGTAATAAATTCAAGCTGTTTCACAAACTAAGTTAATTACAAAATTTCAAAAGTGATCGCTTGGAAATTTAGCGTGGGGCATCTGGCACGCAGAGTGTTTGAAAAGAAAAACTATGCTAACAAATTCATGCTATAATGTACCACAATACTATACCAATAAGTGTGGTCATAACAAGTTATATGGTTGGAAAATTTGAAAACTGACGCAAAAAACATAAGATTATTTTACATCATTGTTTTGAATGTAATGCAGATTTCCAGGTTCATTTTCCCATGTCGACTGTATTTTTAATGAACTGTTTCTTTTGGAACAAGCTATACAATTTTAACTCACTCCTGTAGTTTACAGACTGTACATCAGCGAAGTGTTTACATTGCGGTTTCAAAAGCGTCTTAACGCATAAACAAAAAGCTTAGTATCCTAAACACCATTAATCTGTGGAAACTTCAACCACAGTAATCTGTGCATCTGCTAAAACTTGAACTGCATTCATAGTGATCCACCCAGAAGTAAAGCCATAGCATACTAGCCACTACACAAAAAGTTTAACCACATTCTAAGAGTTTAATCACAACATAATAATATGTCATTCGGGATTAGTGGCCATTATTTTTACAGCTTTCAGTAGAGTCCAACAAAACATTGCAAATATTAAATCTGACCAAAACTAAATTGAGCGCAAAAATGAAAAGTTTTTAATACACGTATAGTATGCACTAATTACTAGTACACTACTTAGTAGTATAAAATGAGTTCCAATAACATATCTTGTAGGAGTTTTCTTTAAAACTAAAAATTAAACTTGTGTTTACATTTTAGCGTAATGCTACCAGCCTAGCAGGAAATTATCAACAGCAATTATACTAAAACTGAAAACACAAAATATTTTGAGTAACTAATATTAAGTAAGTAACAGATATTAGGTTAAAGTTAGTTGTAAACCTGTACTTAACTTTGCAAAGCACTTAAATTTATATATATTTATTTTTCAAAATGTATCTGTGTTTTAGCAAGAAATACACTGGTATCTATGCCTACATCTATCTCAAAATTTATAAATGCAATCTAATTTATGATATATGTAATAAAGTAGCATTAATCATAGGCCCACAGCAGGAATGAATTTTAAAAGTCACAATTGTTAACTATTTTACTATCCTAAAAGATTCACTTTGACTTATTAGGTATACACTAAACATTTATAGATATAAAGATTCTGCAAATCAAGGGTGTGGGTGTAAACAGGGTTCCCAGAGAATTTAAAAATAAATTTCCCCGACTTTTTCCTGACCAAATATTGATTTTCTATGACCAAGATAAGCAGAAATTGCATTACCAGTATACATATCCAAAAATTTTTGCATAAAATTTACACTGATATATAATGTGTTGCCAATCATTATTTTGGGAACAGAAATTGCAACTGGGGGCCTGCCATAGCCAAACACGAATTGCTGAAAAATATATTTGGGAAAATATCAGTTCACCGTAATTGTTTTTGCAACCCTTTCCAATTTCCCTGACCTTTTGCCCTATTTTTTCTGACTTTTTACCAAATTATCTTTATCATTGACTTTTCCATGATTTTCCAAACAGTTTGTATTCTCAAGGATTTTCCTGGCTGTGGGAAGAACCTTGTGCAAATCTACTGGATGGTTTAACACTGCAGTAGTACATGCAAAACTAACTTAAATTAATCTCACTTTCAAAATTATTGTTATATATCCCGAAAGTTACAATTTAGTTTTTTCACATTTGAAACAGGAATATTCGGTATCCTGAACTGTAGACAGTAATGGGTACAGGTTGTTTATTTCCCTCAACATCAATGTACCATGTATTACTTGTAACACTCAGACTTATCTGCGGCACCTCTTCTAAATAGGAGAGACATGTGCTAGCCAGATGTGCTAAAACCAGACAGTAGGAGCTTGGAAAGCCACACAACCTCCCGCTAAAGAAGCCAAAGACGGGAAGTTTTGATAAACACAGTGTTGTTCAGCTGATGAAGCCAAATCACTTCAGGGGGATAGCATGGAGCATGCAGAAAATTGCAAAAACTTTGTTCTTACAGACTTACAGGTCTATTGAACTTGACAAGCTAATGAATTTCAATTTAATTTAATGTGAAAATGAAAATTTTGACAGATGCCATGAGCTCACGTGGCAGCACAATCGTGGATTTTTCAGCTGCACTGTTGGTCTTTATTTTATTTGATAAGTTTGTAACTGTAATTTGATGATTTCAATGTCTAACATTCCTGCTTTCCTTTTTCAATAGGACATGGATGTTTATTTTCTCCAATAATGTGTCACAAATTCCATTTTACAAAAAAACTTTATCCTTGGAGATAGGATGAGGAAAAACTGTAGGTCATCCAGACACTCATCCCTAATGTCGACTCATTTGGACACCTACACGAAAAATGTAGACATTTGATCATGTTAACTCTCATTAAAAGGTTTGTGAAAAATGGAAAACTTTTGAGATGGCCAAACTAAGTCAATTCCTAATGTTCCAGTCAAAAGATAAGAAAAAGCAAGTTCATTAATGACAAGACATACATCGCAGCATTATTTAGAACAATAAACCAGAAATAGTTTTAATAGAAGCAACCGAATTTTACAAGAAAACTGCATTTGATAAAGAATGTAGCAGTAACAGCAGCATTAGTAGTAATGGTAGTGGTGGTGGTACAGACATTGGTATTGACCGTGAAAGTAGGCAGCAGGCCTAGTGGTATTGTGGTACTTGATGATGATGGCGGCAGCGGTAGTAGAGAGTATATGCACAGTCAACTTGCTTTTTTATTCATATCCATGCATACGGAACAGTTACCAGGTAAAATGTTCACACGACACCACAAATATGTCATAAACAGATTTCAAAAATTTATCCATTTTTCAAAATAGTGCTTGTATAACCTGGGTTTCAGCCTTTCTGAAGCAATTTCTATCAATATGAAATTTAGACTAATAAAGATGATTTATATGATTATATCATGTGTTAAACTGTTAAGTGACTCCATATGGTGCGAGTCACATGAATGCTATACAACATAAACAAAAGCTATAGATAAGCAAGGTTATATTTTGTACTTCAGCAAAGTAGTTATATGTATATACCTTCCTATATATGTACTGAATTACAAAGAATGCAACAAACATACTTATTTAGTAGTTAAAGCAAAAGCCAAGTCGCTCGTCCAAGTTGAGCTTATTTTGATATTCACGAAAAATGTTAGAAAGTTTTAGCAATATCGAGATCGCTTCAAGCTTGGGCGCATCCCATTTTGAGCAAAAAATTGCATTGCGTTATCTGGTTACTGTTAGGTGCTTGAGCATACTTTTTGAAGCTGTAGTTACTATTATTAACTACAAACAATTCAACACGTTAAACAAGAGACTATCGATAGTATTTTTTGCTTTTTGATGAATGCTGTTGCCCAGTATGTAATGAAAACCAGTTACTGACAATAACATAACAATCTCCAACTCGTTAGAGTTAGTTAATGGCTTAGATGCACTTTTAATAGGACTGTGTCTAAGAGAATGTGTTTCTGAAAGAACAATGGACTGTGGTTTTCCATGCTGAACTGTTACCATAATATGTAATGTGTAAATGTTATTTTCAGTTGTTGTATGTAAATTATTAATTTGTAAAATGCTTGTTGTATTCAGTCATTTAAGTAATACTTAACTAAATGGAGTCAATTACAAAATAAAAATGCAAACTAACCCTGCTACAAGATCCAGTACCTGCTAAAGTAATTAATAAGCAAAACCAGCTAATATAAAGCCATGCTTATTAGACATAGACATGTCTATGTCTATGTCTAATAAGTATGGCTTTTAATTATGTCTATGACTAATAAGCATGGGTTTTAATTAGCTGGTTTTGCTTACAACAACGAAATTTCTACATATAAACACAAGTGGTGGTCTATGACAGCCTCACGATACATTTAGTGCCACATTTATTGTAGTCAACAATTCTATGAACATAGTTTTTTGTTTTAGTGAGTATCTTTTACTTATCTTTTTCATCTTGCTTTCTAAAGGCATCTTAACACATCTTTTTTTATTATCTTATCTTATAAAGATAAGATCGTAACTTATCTATTTTTACTTTATTTCTTAATTTAAAAATATGACTGACCAGACTGGATCGCATATATGTGTATGTATATAAATAGCTAGAAAAATGGAAAAAGGAATTTTTTAATAGAAGTAATTTACTGGTTATTTTTTTTTCAGTTTTCAATTTAAGCATTTATTACTCCCTATCATTCACGCGAGTGTTTATAAAACGTCTTGTATAATCAACTTATATTTTTCTTACTAGTCACTCACAGATTTATTGTATTAATATTTAAACATGTGAGTCGAGTTTCAGTGAGCTAAGCGTCCAGTTCAGATCTCCTGAATATTGTAAAATAAACGTATACACAAGTTTGCACTTAGCGATGATTCACACATTATTATTAGTTTACTCACACTAGCTTACATGCTGTAGCTAGTAACTGTATGCCTGTCACTATCTCTTAAGCTACTATTAGTTAAAGGATGTGGAAAATCCTAGTTGGTCTGCTGAATTCTTGGGACCATTAATAAGTTTACTAAAGGAAATACAGCAAAATACAGTAACATCAGGCAAGTTGCAGTCATTCCCAAATAATAATCTTACTCAGCCGACCTCTTTAAATAATAGATAAACATAGGTATGAATTTCTCTTCCTTATCTAGCACTACAACCTAAACCATTTTCTACATTTTTGCTGAAGAACTACACAATTTTTTCCTTGCAGCCTTTATGGTGGAAAACATGTAGAAGTGCAAGTGTTTTGGGTCTGCAAATGCTCTATGTCGCTACTACTTATGGTGTGTTAGGTCTGCAAATGTTTTATGCCACTACTACTCCTGGAGTGTGAGGTCTTCAAATACTTTATGCCACTACTACTTGTGGAGTGTGAGGTCTTCAAATACTTTATGCCACTACTACTTGTGGTGTGTGAGGTCTGCAAATGATTTATGCCACTAGTACTTGTGGTGTGTGAGGTTTGCAAATGCTTAAATGCCGCTACTATTAGGGACACGTTAGGTCTGCAAGTGCAAAATGTGAATACTACTTGTGACATGTTAGGTCTCCAAATGCTTTATACCACTACTGCTTGTGATGTGCGAGATGTGCAAATGCTTTAGGCCACCGCTATGCGTGGTGTGTTAGATCAATAAATGCTTCATGCCACTACTATTACGGTGTGTCAAGTCCGCAAATGCTTTAAGCCACTACCGGTTGTGATGTGTTAGGTCTGCAAATGCTTTAAGCCACTACCAGTTGTGATGTGTTAGGTCTGCAAATGCTTTATGCCACTACCGCTTGTGATGTGTTAGGTCTGCAAATGCTTTATGCCAGTACTATTAGGGTGTCAGGTGGGCAAATGCTTTATGCCACTACTGTTTGTGATGTGTTGGGTCTGCAAATGCGTTTAAGTTTATAATAAAATGAAAATCTGTGCATTTTACACCTCAGTTGCAAAATGCTAAAAAACTAAACATAAGTACTTCAAAAATGTTCTAATTTCTTATACAGTCAAACCGCTTCATACTGCTTACTTTGGCAAAAAAGTTGGCATTATGTGAATTTTATGGGTATTATAAAGAGGTTCATAAATACGTACACATCTACGCAAATATATGTGTATTTTGTCTTGCCAAAATATGGGCATTAAGGGAGGTTGGCATTAAAAATGGGGTGTTATGACAAGGTATGATTGTAATTCTAACTAATATATTTTCCCTTCAATAAATAATTAACATGCTACAAAATTATAAGATTTTTTTCCCATAGTCCAGGTTCTACATTTCAGGGAAGTACTTACAGTGATTTATTTACAAGAAAACCTTTTAATTTAAAAATATCATGACTGACCTGGGTTAAAATTGTTGACTATATAAACACTTTTGCTAAAATTTTTTCGCTGTGCTGTGAAATGTTATTTTATTTTCAAAGTAAATGAGCTGTACAATAAAATGACAGTCAAGGTGTTAAATTAATGATTAATGCATTAGTCAAGTCTGAATTTATTTTTCTGTAAACAGTAAGAAAGTTAATCTTTCACGCGTGTTATGTCAACCTCAGGCTTAGACAGCTTCAACAGACTGTGAAAGAACCCGATGATTAAGAAACATTGCAGAATGTTGACTGAAGGCTTTCATTGCCAAGAAAAAGTTTCAGTTCTCTCAAGCAACAAACATTTCCAAGTTATAAATTTACATGAACTGGCATCTTTTCCTAGCCAATGTGACAGACTCTACGAGCCAGACCACATTGAGGAAATTGTTATTTGCACAGCAAAAGGATTCAGAAAGGACCCCCCACAGAGGCAGTTGTTCAAAAGGAATTTCCATTCCCAAAATTGTTGATCAGTTCTCAAAGCATTTAAAGTAAAGAGTTAAACAGAACCCACATCTACTCAATGTAAAATAGAAAATGACAAGTGTCGAAGAAATAGAAGGAACAATGAGCAGTATAAAATTTCAGAAAGCTTTGTCTTTTTGCTAAATTTGTACAACGAATCTGTACAAGTTCACTACTTATGCAAGCATGTAAGAAGCATTAAGCACAAAGTACAGAGTCATCCAGAGAAAAAACCCCCAAACTAACTCCCAACCAGTCATCCTATTAGAGCCATTTATAAAAGAGATCTTCAATTTTGTTGCCATGTAACCCTATCTCTCCTCTTTCCAAAAAACTATACAGAGAAAATATTGTCGCGTACACGGTTTGTTGTCAGTTGTCACGTGCTTACCGGGAATGGATCAAGCTTGAGCTACAACCATTTAGGATATTAGTAAGCCAAAAAAAATTTGGTTTATGATTTTATCAAATTTATGTATAAACTTGCATTTGTTTGTTTGTTAAAAATTACAATTACAAACTACAACATTACATAATACATATGTTTTGTTTCATTTTACACAGTATTAAAACGAAAAATTTTCTTAAGCAGTACTCCCACTAATTCTAGCTGTGAGCAGCCACTGATTTTGTGTTTCATTACAGCAACCGAAAGTAGCAAAAATTCAATAGAATTCAGCTAGTGCAATACCAGAATCGAAATTTGGTTTTTAGTTCTGTAACATAACAAACATTTCAGCTATGACACAGCTTAATATTATAATAACTCACCTAAAAGTAAGAGCTTAACTTCTCTAGCCTGCTGTTCACGGTCGGCCCTCAAATCCTTGTCTATCTGCTTTGACCGCTCCTGAGCGATTTTATCCTCTGAGCTTTGAATACAACCCATTATGAGTTTGTCACGGAAAAACAGTCAGTAGATTATTTCACTCTGCAGCAACGATTATAATGCAGAAATGTCTTTCACTTTGTTAAAGGGTTATTCGTTTATTCATTTGTGTCCCAGCGGGTAGCTTTACAGTTTACAAAGACTCACAAATACATCTCTGATCTAGAAAAAAGTTGGAAAGAATTTCATTTTCATGTATGACCAACCATATCATTGAAACGTGTGGACACTACAAATTTATCTCAATAAACTTCATTTCAACATTTGTCCACCAGAAGGCTAGACATCAAGAGGAGACGAACTGTTGTGCAGTTATAACTACTAATTTATTAATCAAGATGGAAGGTCTAAGCAACGAGCAAAAAGCTATCGGTAGCTTCCCCGGTACGTCACAGGTATAATATATCAAACAATCACGTCAAATGTGTGCTTGCACAGCTAAATCGTCCATAAGTCGGCAATTAAGCTTTTCTAGTTATTCACATATCTTGAATCTCCATTTCATGTGGATCATTTTGATACCAACTTTATGACTCTATGTTATTTCTAACCTGAGATAATCCACATGAAGTGCAGGCTGCACACTGTAAAACATAATCTTGACAAAAATCTCTGTTAAAGATAGCAGTTGCCTTTTGTCGTGTTTCTACAAAAGACTTAACAGCCGTAGAAAAGTTGGTTACTATACGGACTTTGCAAGAGCACACTGAAGTTATATTTAAAAATGGTACAAGGCTCTTCAGACAATGATCTGGGCTTGGCAGCAAAAAAACTTAGCAAAATGACTGCTTCCACAAGCTGCTTTCTGAGCATAAAAGTCAAATCTATTTAACATTTGTTTTTTATTAAAAAAACAAAAAATCGACATCTAATGCACAAATTTTTGGTACATTCTACTTTGAAGGATCATAACGTAGTTTTAACTATGCCATCTCATGGACGCTTTTGGTTTGTAAAGACACATATTATGAACAATAACAGTGTAAAATATTTACAGATCAAAAATGGAAACACTCTATATAATGTATGCGCAAAAGTTTAAACTAAAGTAAAGTACCTGATAAACTATAAATATAAGGTAACACTATAAATATATTAAAACTTAACTGTACTGACGTCAAAAGAACAACTACAAAAGTAAGCAGTACTGGCAAAGTGCTTCTATGGCGTTTTACTTTCTGCCTTAGCTAAAGTTACATATCCTCCTTCATTAAACAAACGTGTACTGTTTAGCCTTAAGCGTGCAAGCGAATCTCGGTGATGTAGTACAGTTATAAAAATTAACATAATGCACTGAAGTAGACAAGAAAGTCAACACGTATGCTTACTTATTACATCTTTAGCACAAATCACTTTAACCAATTCAAAAACGTTCATAACATTGACTTCTACAACGTTAATGCACAAAAACGCGTCTAACACGCACGATTCACGATTTTTGAGTTTTTGAAAGCAAAACCGCCTACAAACTGCGTGGCGCCATCTATACTAGGTTGTAAATGCTCTTATTATCCACTGCTCACTGTAGAGTGTAGACTATAGATCAAGAAACACGTTACTGTTTCACACATACGTAACAAATGTTTATTACAATGATAACAAATACATACGCAGAGCTACAATATGTTTGAATCGTAAAAGTATACACACGTAAAATGAATAACACAAAGAACTGCATAAAAGCTTGTTTTTAGCTAAACATTGTCTCAGGTGTGTTTTAGTTTTATTTTGCTTTGTTATCCCGTACTTGCATAACGTACATCATCATTATTATTATTACCTAAATGCAGCTGTGATACGGCATTAAATCAGATGACTGAGCCTGCTCACTGCTCAGCCTGGAAGTCGGAACTATGGAGCAATAATTGTTGCGACAGCTCATTTGAATTTTTTATGATACGAGCTTTATGCATTGTAAATTACATCTTATTTATTCATGAATTATGGAGTATATTATTTTGGAATATCTATATGTACAATGACCATACTTTTAAATTTTTATCACAAATATCTAAGACTTATTCTGAAATAAAACCTGTGTAAAAAATTATAATTCGTTTTATACTTTTCAATTCTTTAGACAAAATTGATATCTTCCTAATTTTCTACTGAAAATTTATCCACTACTATCCATAGAGAACCACTGATTGTTGATACTAAAAAATCGCTAACCAATTCGAGTTTTCCTGTGTTTTACTTCGTTACTAAAATAGTCAAAATTATTCCATTTAAAAAGCTGAAACAGTAAAGAAGACGGATACTATCAATGCGCCAAATTTTGTTTCATTCCAGTTTGCCAATCACTTAATGTTGTATGAAAAGATACTAAGAGTTTCTTCTTCTTGAATATTG
Source organism: Tubiluchus corallicola (assembly GCA_030141605.1). Classification (NCBI taxonomy): domain Eukaryota; kingdom Metazoa; phylum Priapulida; class Priapulimorpha; order Priapulimorphida; family Tubiluchidae; genus Tubiluchus; species Tubiluchus corallicola. The sequence continues at coordinate 292,801 of JAQGDQ010000167.1, forward strand.
ATAGTGCCACATTCTTTTATGTTTTTGTGCTAATTGCTGCTTACAAAGACTAATATAAATTTAGTGAAAGTTGACATGTATTTAATTATTAATGAATAATAATTTCAAGAACAAAGCAGTTATATTGGTAGTGCTACATTAAATTTTGTATGTCACATTCTTTTATGTTTTTGTGTTAGTTGCTGCTTACAAAGACTAATATAAATTTTGTGAAAGTTAACATGTATTTAATTATTAATGAATAATAATTTCAAGAACAAAGCATTTATATTGGTAGTGCCACATTAAATTTTGTATGTCACATTCTTTTATGTTTTTGTGTTAGTTGCTGCTTACAAAGACTAATATAAATTTTGTGAAAGTTAACATGTATTTAATTATTAATGAATAATAATTTCAAGAACAAAGCAGTTATATTGGTAGTGCTACATTAAATTTTGTATGTCACATTCTTTTATGTTTTTGTGTTAGTTGCTGCTTACAAAGACTAATATAAATTTTGTGAAAGTTAACATGTATTTAATTATTAATGAATAATAATTTCAAGAACAAAGCATTTTATATTGGTAATTCCCCATTAAATTTTGTATGTCACATTCTTTTATGTTTTTGTGCTAATTGCTGCTTACAAAGACTAATATAAATTTAGTGAAAGTTGACATGCATTTAATTATTAATGAATAATAATTTCAAGAACAAAGCATTTATATTGGTAGTGCCACATTAAATTTTGTATGTCACATTCTTTTATGTTTTTGTGTTAGTTGCTGCTTACAAAGACTAATATAAATTTTGTGAAAGTTAACATGTATTTAATTATTAATGAATAATAATTTCAAGAACAAAGCATTTTATATTGGTAATTCCCCATTAAATTTTGTATGTCACATTCTTTTATGTTTTTGTGCTAATTGCTGCTTACAAAGACTAATATAAATTTAGTGAAAGTTGACATGTATTTAATTATTAATGAATAATAATTTCAAGAACAAAGCAGTTATATTGGTAGTGCTACATTAAATTTTGTATGTCACATTCTTTTATGTTTTTGTGTTAGTTGCTGCTTACAAAGACTAATATAAATTTTGTGAAAGTTAACATGTATTTAATTATTAATGAATAATAATTTCAAGAACAAAGCATTTTATATTGGTAATTCCCCATTAAATTTTGTATGTCACATTCTTTTATGTTTTTGTGCTAATTGCTGCTTACAAAGACTAATATAAATTTAGTGAAAGTTGACATGCATTTAATTATTAATGAATAATAATTTCAAGAACAAAGCATTTATATTGGTAGTGCCACATTAAATTTTGTATGTCACATTCTTTTATGTTTTTGTGCTAATTGCTGCTTACAAAGACTAATATAAATTTAGTGAAAGTTGACATGCATTTAATTATTAATGAATAATAATTTCAAGAACAAAGCATTTATATTGGTAGTGCCACATTAAATTTTGTATGTCACATTCTTTTATGTTTTTGTGTTAGTTGCTGCTTACAAAGACTAATATAAATTTTGTGAAAGTTAACATGTATTTAATTATTAATGAATAATAATTTCAAGAACAAAGCATTTATATTGGTAGTGCCACATTAAATTTTGTATGTCACATTCTTTTATGTTTTTGTGCTAATTGCTGCTTACAAAGACTAAAATAAATTTAGTGAAAGTTGACATGTATTTAATTATTAATGAATAATAATTTCAAGAACAAAGCATTTATATTTATAGTAACAAGCAACCACTTTATTTGTCCAGCCACACCATAAGGTACAGAGACATTGATACAGCATCATGTTTCTATGGAAATAGTTTCCTTGATAAGTTTATCATTGCCAGCAAAAGTAATAGTCTTCTGAGATACAGGTACATTAATAACATAATCTACGTAGTAGTCTCAGTCAAACTAAGTTTATGAAACAACTTGTGGGTCACACTAGCAGCAAATTTAATAAAACTACGAATATGTAAAACAATCATACATTTTCAAAATTGACAGTTGTTTTTTGAAACTAGCAATAATAAAAACATGTTACAGCCTCAGGTCAAAGAAAAAATATGGTCGGAAATTGAGTATTGGATGCTTCTAACAAACTAGAAAGGCAAGTAGTTGTAATATCAGTTCATAATGGTTGTTTTGCTTGATTACATCAAAAATTTCTGGAAATTTAAAATTAAAAATCATTTTTTAACAAACTGATGAAAGTATGCATGCATTTATAGTCCACACCGTAACTTGTTTATCAAACATTAGCGTGAAATGAGGAATGTTTAGACACAATTCGAAGCTACATGATATACGTGCAGCAAACTGATATTATATTTGGCAGCAATGACCTCAAATTTGCGACAATATTCACAGCAGAGAATTTTGCCGTATCCATAGCAACAGATGGTAGAAGTTTGTCATTAACTAAGTCTCATAATGCCTTAATGCACTCTGTTGTTATTTCAAACACACGGATACACATATATAGGGTGGATATATCCACGTTGCTATAGCAACCAACATTTCATTATCAATCATAAAAAGCAGCAGGCAAACCAATGTAATTTATCACACATTTAGAATTCACTAGTACTGAAGAGTTATAATCATGAGCAATGGCCGAATGAGTTTCTGACCTTGTTGAATTTCGAACCTTCAGTGTAAAAATTCAATACAGTAACAATTATTTGCCAGATGTTAAAAGTTTTCACAAACATTCACTAATGTAGCAAGTGATCGTTGTTAAATTCAGCCCAGTCACTTTTACAAAACTAATGTTTGAAATTGCTTAGCAACACAGCATCCCCAGTGTTGTTACAGCAACATCTTTATGAGCCAACAGTGGTTGCTCACTAAAATAGAATAATTATGGGTATAATAATTATAATTAGACGATTCAAACACAACTTACTATGAACACTTAGAATGCCACGCAATGCAGAAACCTACAATATGATCAGCAAGTGAAAAGCCAGATATATTGTTTGCAGCCAGGCATATGCAACCAAACAATAAATTCCACATTTCCCAATGCAAAAGAAAAGATTTAAAACGATTACAAGTTTTTTTCTATAATTTCAAAAGTAACTACATGTGATATGGAGTGCTAGATATTCTAGCCTCTTCCAATCTTTTTCCAGCTTTTCTGTATCTGTCATTACTGTCAAACACGCTGGCAGAAAATTCAGATTAGTTACACATAGCATATTACAAGCATAGCAAAAGGTGAACACATTTTATCACTTCAATAACTATACTGATTAAGCTTTGCTTCACAGAACAGAAATAGGACAAGCAGTTTTAGATCCATGAAGCAAAAACAGAATGAGAATCAAATTTGATATTTTTCCAACAGATGTCAGCATAGGTCAGAAATAAAGAAACAACATACTGTTTAATGCCATCTAGTGAGAAAGATAGTAAAATTGATCTACTTTTTATAAATTGTGTATTGCAGTTTCAGAAACCCAAATCTGCACACAATTAGATATTATAGCAGAAACACTGCAGATTTCAAGTATTAGGTTACGCATACTTAATACCAATTCCTATGCTATAATTATAATTATGAGACTACGTTTACAAAGGTATCATGTACTCTGCCACAATAAAAGAATATAAATTACACATATTAATATTAATTTTTACTGTAAACTAAATGTATAATTCATATGGATGCTAACAGTAAACAATTTTTATATAACCAAAATGAAAAATGTGCAAAATTATCAAATTTCCAAGTATGGACAGATTTGAAAATAGCTTAAAATAAAAAATGAATGCTCGCAACTACCATGTGTACAAATAAGGTCACATGAAGACATACTGAAATGACATTTACAGAATGGTTATATAACTAAGCACGTTGCTTAAAACAAAATACTTGTGACAATTTTATCATTGAAAATTATTGTTCATAATGACGAGTGAAGCAAAACTTTTCATTTACATGGGATAAAGTGATTAAGACAGAGTTACTTAAACACTACATAAAGACATACAATGCTACTGCTATATGTTTCTATATTTTTTTTCCTTTTTTGACACAAACTAAGGATTATAATATTTAGCAAATATTCAATTTTGAATTGAGTTTTGAAAAAAATAACAATGATATAAAATAGGAGAAAAATTTAATTAACAGATGTTGCATGCTATAAAACATGAGTTCCCAACCTTAGGGTAGCGACCCCAATTGGACTCGCCGTGCACTTTTTGTGGGGTGGCGGGCAGCAAGTCCAAAAACTACATTTGACAAATGCTGCTTTCACGAAAAGTATGTAAGTAGGTCTTGTTTCCTCAGTCTCTTATTACATCATTTTGTTCTGGAAGGTGAAACATGGGTTTCCTCACTCTAAATGCGGTATTATCAGAGCTTGATTTTCCGGAAAAATGCAAGTTGTTCCATGCTGTACACTTGCGAACAGTGCACACCATCCAAAAGCGTGTCGCTATTCATTTTACCTTCAATCACACCAATGAATTAATGAAACAACATTGTTCAATAATTAATGAAACAACATTGTTCAATAATTAATGAAACAACATTGTTCAATAATTCGTTGAATGCTAACTTAAAAAATGCGAACGATAATGATGTTTGATAGATATGATTATGTTCTTCGGGGGTTGCCATATGATGCAGGGTTCTGGAAAGGGGTCGCTGTCAACAAAAGGTTGGGAACCACTGCTATAAAGACTGTTTTTTCTCATGAGCTGTGATAAACATTACTGATAAAGTTTTCAAAATCACCAAATCAGAACTTCTGGGAATCGAAAAGAAAATTTTGTGTACTTTATCAAAAAATGGATTTAATGAAAATGTCAAGAAACCAGTCCGGTGAAAATTATGATACTTTTAACTTTTAAATCAAAAACCAAATATAAAATGCTTGGCAGAAGACAAAGCAGAGATGCACATGCTCCATCTATTAGTTTCTTGGAGTCAAAGTAAATTTTAGTTTGATGGATGTGACTTCTCCCCCACCATTACCACTACATCAACAAATCACTCATTTTACTTTAGTCAGCTAAGTTTGTAAATTCTGAAATTAAGCCATACAATATTAAACTTGACAAACCAGTAAATTTAAACTTACTACAAAAATGCACGACTTTTAATCAATGATAATATGTCTACGACGAAATTAGGGATTACGAAACTAACATGCACTTTTATACATGAAAAAACTATTTACTGTTACACATTTTCGGTGTAGTTTTATGTAAACTGCAACATATTTCACACTTTTTTAGACAGGCAACTTTTTTTTCCATATTACATTAATGCAATAATGTTATTTTTGTTGACTTTATAAGCAAAAGAAGAAATCAAGCTTTCTTGTGCTTTTGCTTAAACGCATATAGCTAGAAATACTCATCTTGCTTAAAAGAAAATATGTAATCTTGTCAATCAACACTTACAGTCAACAAATCTGACAAAAGGCCAGGCTGATTTAAAAAAAAATTAACACAAAGGATACAAAATTCGAGATTTAATCTAGCAATATTTGCCAGAGTCGGAAGTGGAAATTCTGAAGCCATGTTTGTATTAATTACACTGTTGTTAATCACGACATCATGCACAAATTAATAAAACATTTGCTACTTTTACGCTACACGGTACATCAAAGCTAACTTACATTTAGTTTAAACAAACATTTTGAAATATTTTTACCAGCCTAACAAAGTAATATTAGTGCAAATCAAACAATTAATTCCAGAGCTGGTAAAAACTAGAAAAGCTTTGAATTACTATCGACACTCAACCTGGCAATTTGCCAATTGTTCGAAAAAAAATTTGCCAATTATTACAGTAACTTATTATATTAGTCCTAAATCATTACAGTCAACTTGAAAATTCATTAAAAGTAGATTTTCAACAATGTATTTCAGTGTCTACCAAAATTTAATTATTGCAAACAACAAAAAAATTAATTCACAAAGACCATATACATTGACAAAGAAATAATAAAGATAATCCAAAAAACTGGATTAACTTTGTCAATTAGGGTATATCAATGACGCGCCCTAAACTGCAGCCAGTTGGGCAATTTACCCTTTGTATACGAATGTGATCATACTTCGTACACTTTCTGTCCAATTACGAAAACTTTAGCAATAGTATTCTACAATCGCAATTCGAGCTGTTAATGTAACATTTCCATGCTGTAGAGCAATGGAAAAAGATGCCCTTCCGGGTCTTTACTTTAAACTTTGCCTTATTTTCCGCTCTTTAAATACGGTCACTCAGTGACCAGTGAAGTGATTACTAAACCAACTTTTCGGAATCGTTTAAGTGGAAATCCATTGCAAGTGGTGCCATCTATCCACAACTTTCTCGTACTAGCAACCACTTGGAAAAGCTTAGCTGCGTATTAGCAGCAAGCATCATTGCAAAACTTTCAAGAAATTCATTTATTCAACACAGGTGTTGCCACCACAAAAGCAAATGAAGTGCCACCTGGTGACAACTTCATAAACATCTTAATGTAGTAATTATCAAAAAAAAAACATCATGCCAGCATAAATGTGAAATAGTTTTCACACACCTAACACTGTCACCTGCAATTTTACTCAATACATTATAATTATTTCCATCAGAGAGCACAATTATTTATATTATATCATTTCTTAATAACTATTAATTGTTTTATTTAAGATTTTTATCATTCTTATCTAGAAAAAATTTCTATTTTATTTTAAGCTGTTTTAAAAAGCAAGCACTAAACTACATACTGCAACTAAGACAAAACAAAACTTTTCTATCTTGGCAATTTTTACGCTATTAATTCAGTGATGCTTATATAACAACCAAGCTAAAACTTATTAAACTTTCATTAACGGGCACAGAAGGCATGAATACAATGTTTGTTAAACACTGTGTAGTTAAAACTGTAAATATGATTACTTGAAATTCTAAGATGGTGAAGAGCAGGTCTTTTGTTTTCATTCAAATGATTTTATTACCCAAACTAATAAAGCGCCCCTGTACCTTTGGACAACAATGGCGTGGCGAAAAAATACTCGACAACAACTCGCCATCACATTGCGATCTGTAAATAACTAGAAAAATAAATCCTCTCTCTATAATATACAAAAATTTGTGGGCAAGTGCTGTTCACTTGTCTATCTGTGTTCTACAAGTGCAGTTGCAGAAGGTAAACCAAGGTTAGGTAGACAGCAAAGTGTCACCTGAACTTCGCAAAACGAACAAATGCGTGCAAAGTTTAGATGTTGGCATATCAAATTCTAGTATGGTTTACATGCATTTCAGTATGGTTGAATGAACAATGATTTTTTTAAATATATATAAAAAGGTAATACCAGCCATTTTTGAGCCTAAATCATTCACTACAGAACAGCCAAATAAAGTCCTAATGACATTCGCGGGGACAACGGAAACCATTTTTACAAATAGGCCATTCGTTTCCATTTGTGCACAAAAGGAACTTTTCTGAAAAAGCATCAAATTTGAGGACTAAGTGAACAGCAGTTGCCGGCAGAGCTGCAATATGCAGCCATCACTATCTACTTATTCCTCAATCACAGCTGTGTCAACAAGAGGTGGCGCATCCATGTCGCCTCCGCCAGTGCCAAGCGGAATCTCGGTTTTTGGCATAAAATCGTCGGCATCGGTAAATTGTTCCCCGTCAAGAGTAGGATCTAGCAAGTCTTCGGTTTTAGGAGCCAGTTCACAAGGAGTGTCATCGTCGTCGTCGTCTTCTTCTTCGTCGCTGTGGCTATCATCTTTAGTATGAACATCATTGGCTTCTATAGGTTCACTAAACGTATAAATTGTAATTAATGAAAAGGATGTTATTGTGTACAACAATTATGGATTTTATATGGAAACCATGCAGGTGGAAACCGTCCACTAAATGACTAACTATTAACAAAAGCGGCGTTCATCCACGGCTAGGTAGCTCTTGCGGCACCTGAGAACACTGCTAAACTGTTGCATTATGTACCGGAGTTGACCATCAGGTGACCATTATTGTGTACAATAACACGGAAAAAGTTTTTACTTGTGTTTTTCCACCGCTGACTTGCTTGAGTATCCATGGTGATTTAACGTGTTTTGGCACTTTTGCAGCACTCTAAGCAACACAGAGCAAAATTATGAGTTCGAACCTACACTAATGAATATTCCAGTTGTCAAATGCAGCGTGAAGCTTATCTGTTTAACACATTCCTGAATAGGACAACCCTGTACTGTAGTTGTTTGCCATGATCATTGTTAATTAGGTGTTACATATTTTCACACAGTAGCAAACAATAGGGTTTCACACAGTAGCAAACAATAGGGTTTCACACAGTAGCAAACAATAGGGTTTGCACATAGATTTATGCAAAGCGGTTTTCATGTAAAAGCATCCCACTTTCGTGTCTCACACTATTAAATGTGTGCTTGCATAGCAAAATAGTCCATAAATCGACAATTAACATTTTCTACATACCCTGAATCTCCATCTTATGAGGATCTTTTTGATACCAAGCTCATCGCTCTACGTTATTTTTAACCTGAGATAATCCATGTTGAAGTTGAGGTGCAGGCTATGCAGTGAAAAACATAATATTTAGAAAATTGCTGTTAAAGTCAGCCATTGTTTTTTGTCGCGTCTCTACAAAGCACTTAGCAACCGTACGAAAGTGCGGTTGCTACAGGAATTGCAAGAGCACAATGAAGTTATGTTTACATTCAGTAGATGTCTCTGCTATCGAGTTTGAAAATACAAGTTTTTTACAATTGCAGTACTAGTTTGTAAGCAGAGAAATGGGCACGGGGTTATAAAATTAAATTTTTAGTATTTTTTAACATTTTCTTGATAATTTAATGGTATTAATATAATATATCAAATCGACATTTGATGCACAAATTTTGGTTCATTCTACTTTGAAGCATCATAACGTAGTTTTATTTATGCCGACTTATGGACGATTTTGGTTTGCATGCACACATATAGTAAAAGTTTGCAAAGTGATTAGAATAATTTTAAATAAACATGTAAAAAGTATCTATAGTAGGTCCTTGCTTAATGACTCCCTGCTTACCGACGCTGAACATTTGACACCTTTTCCTCACTTAACGACACACGTTTCATTTTAATGACGTTTTTTACTTTGCCCAAAATCATTTTTTATTTGATCAAGAACATTTCCAAAAACATACTAGTTGGCACATACCCATCATCTGCTTCGACCGTGCATCCACGTCCACGTCCAGCATCTCCGCCTGCCGACTTGGATCCGGGCTTGTTGTTCCGCTTGCCTTTGTTTCCCTGTTTGGTTTTAGATTGTAGTAAACAAGAATCACTTTTTCTGCACAAGCAAACGTCTGTCTACACAGACTGCAAGGTGCTGCAATAACTCAACTTACATTCAAACCAGTTTTTGAAAAACATTTAAAAGTTGAAAGCAGTTAATCTTTATTTAAAAGGGTAAACAAAGTAATCAAACTTAATAAAGTAAAAATAATCCAATATCCAAGAATAACTTAATGCTAAAAGAAAAACCAATTGAAAAATACAGGGTGTTGCAAAAGAAACTGTGCAGTAGAAACATGGTAGTATATTTAATTAAATTATATGTTTAGGAAAATATGAAATATGTCTCTGCGATCTTGTATATCAGATTCATGGAGAGGTGTATACAATGCATCCGAATATGGCTGAGTCACCTCTGTGGTTCATTGGGTTATTCATTGGGATTGGAAAGTTACCCTTGATAATGAATCGGGTTCCAGTCACTCCACAAACAAATCTTTGAGTAAGTCCTGCCTTTGAGTGCTTTCCAGCATGAAGTGCGACCAAGAGTATAAAAAGCATCAGTCTAGTTCTACTGCACGGTCCTTGTGAAACACGTATAAATAAGCATGCATGCCATATTTACTCGTTTAAGCGCCCGTGCCTAATTAAGGGCCCGTTCAAATAAACGCTCAAGAAAGCAAGATGAAAGAATAGAGTACCCGTGTCTGAGTAACTGCAGATCGATGTATTGAAAAACCTATGCCAATCTCAGCTCAGGTGAAACTTTACAATTGTACCAGCATGATAGGTACACACACCTTCTAACGGATGATAGGTGGTGAGGCATCAACGGGTAAAGCAAACAAGTGCTGCAATATGCTCAGCTTCAGCACAGCACAAGCACAGTGAAAGTGAATTATATATGGGATCGGCACATCCCTGACCCTAAGCACATGCTTATTTTGCTTATTGGTTAATGCAGAGCTGCTGGCATACATAAGGAATAAAGGTTTTGAAAAATAATAATTAGTTTAATTAAAAAAATAAAGGTCTGGGCTCTAAAGGAGTAAATACGTTACTTAAAGTAATTAAAACACACCTGTGAGCGACCAACATTTGCAGGCCTTCCTCCTCTTGCTCTGGAAGAAAAGTTTCGGCTACCACCTCTAGATGAAACAATAAATTATTCATAAGGTATTATTGTTGCACTAAATTAAACGTGACACTAGAGGGCTGTATGTATGAGATAATCTAACAATCATCAGATAGGCACTACCTAGTTACCTACCAGACGAGCAAGGATGTAAAAACGCAACAAAAGCGTAAAGCTAAGGTTGGCATTTTGGGATTGAGACATCAGTACAGTGAGATAGGAGACGAAAAAAATTGTTACGTCATGTCACTGTCAGGTCACAAATGTGTATGAGCTGGCGTGAACCTTGTACTAATCACTTGACTCTTATTAACCACAATGGATAAAAATAAAATCCATTAAAATTTGCACAAAATCCAAAAGAATTTCCTGATTAATGAAGCTTAAAAATCCATCACTCTCAAGTATAATTTATAATGACATTGTTGCTTTTTAGAACATTCCATATGAGAACAGTTCTAGCGAGTTTTTGAACACTGCTGATATCTATCAAGTTTTAAAAACAAAAGCTAAGTCAAATTAAAACCGGTCAAGTTTAGCAGAAGATTATTTTCTCTTATCTAAAAATTACGGAATCACTTTTGCATCAAAAACGTTTCTTCAAAAGCATTTACGTTTAAAGGAAAAAAAATCAACTGACCTTCTCATTCCGCCAACAGAGGTCACCTGTGGTGAGATGTGCATGCCTCGGCCTGTGCCAGGAAGATTAGCCCCCCAATTGCCTACTACAACGCCAGCAATTTCCAGCTTACCACCACGAGAAAGAAGCGACCGTTTGCCTGCATAGACAGGTGGACCTTTAGCACAAACAAAAGAATAACGATAAATTAGTGTTAGTAGTGCAAAAGTACATCACAAACAAATGTGTGCAGCTCAAATAAGACAACAAATTTTGAAAGCAAAGACAACGAACAGCATGCAATGTATTAGTGTTTGTAATACAAACTTATATTCGCTTATATAATTAAAACAGAAATAATTTTCTCTAAATATTAATATACCTTAGCCATAATTTGTAAGGGAACTCATTTTACATCACAGTTAGGTGAACCACTAATAAGAATGATGTCATTTAACAGATACAATTCTTTTCCTCCACATTACCACTGTATTCTATCTGCTTACACAGTAAAGCTTTTCAAAACTTGAATTTTTCAAAAATATATCTACACAACAATTTGGCTCATTATAAACATTACAAATATACAATTACAATTATTGACCACTGATTGCAAATGATAGCTAATACAGTAGGTGCCACTTAATAGACTCATGGTTAATAGACTCAATTGACTAATTGACTCAAAAATGCCTGGTACGGGCCACTTCTATTCAAATGTACATAAAAACTGTCAATAATTGCCTCAAATAACTCCACATTATTGACTCAACATTTTTGTTCACATGCTTCAATAAGACACTTTCGTGCGACTAATAAGCTTTCATGACTTTTATATCATCTTAACTCGCATTTGTACTATAATATACATAGAAACAATCATGTTAAGTACCGTTTTGTTTGTAAGCAGGAAAGTTTATCATATGCTAATATGTTAGCCTAATGGTTTGCTTTGACCCCCCCCGCATCCATTACTGCAATCAACCTCGTTGCTCAAGAATTCCTGGAAGCTCAACATTTAATCACTTGCTCAGTAGTTTGCTTTTGAAGCTCTGGCTGTCTTTGCCAGAAAGTTTAATTAGTTAGATGTAGCTGTTATGCCAGGGACGCAGGTACAGTACAGTAAGACGTTACGTTAGCAAGTGGGATCTTAGACGAAACTACAGACAAACCTACTTGTGGGAAAACACTGGCTCCACCAACAGCTTAAGCACGCCAAGCACCAAGTATTTTACGAGAATTTGTGAATCATACAACAAAAGATTTTCAACGCTTTTATCATTATGAGAACTTTGTGAGCCAACTTCTTCGCTACGAAATGAAGCAGCCGACTTTAAGGAATTTTTATAACTTTTGCAAATAAATAGACTTAGACTTGTGTGATTTAGAAAAGCAAACTTTTTAATTTATTACTAATTCACTTATATAAATTAATATTTTAAAATATTTTTTTAAATTTTTAACTGAACAAAGGAATTTAGGCATTACTTCATTTCCAAAATTAAAATTTTCATTAAAAATCTTTGCAGTGCATAGTAAGCTGATGACTTATACTTTATACCAGCAATACTACACCCATCGGTTAATTTGGTTAAAACACTTCGGTCCCAAAGTGAGTCTATTAAGCGGCGTCTACTGCACTAAATAAATAAATAAATAAAATAATTGTGTCATTTACAGTCTTACAATTAACATTTGTACTATATTGTAAGAAGGCACAATTATAAATTGAGTCAAGAAATTTCCTTCTAACTTAATATGTCATTAGTAGAAGTCTTGGAACATCTAGCAGGATAATAGATATAAATACGTAAAAAAGTAATCATGAAATCTTTGCATGGTAGCTGTACAAATTACGCATAGAACTCAATAATGACCAATGGACCGCAATGTTAACACAACACAAACAACAACAAACTATATAGTGTTGCAGATACTAACACAGGCCAATCAATAGTGACAGAAATGCTAGTGTCAACAAACTAAGCAAGAACAGTAGAGCACACAAATTTCAATGATAAATAATTATCACAATATAAACAAACAAAATAAAGAATTCTCAACAATGATAAGAATTGACACATCTGACATTAACTCCTTCAGGACCGTAAGTGTATGCTGTATTTTACATGGGTTCATGAAAAAGTGCTCTCACTAAGCAGCGATTGCATTATATTTAGTAATTTTTGTAGGTTTCTACTCCTCACACAATGGATTTTCATGCAAAATTATACGTAAAATCCATTTGCTTACCTTAGACAAATTAAAAATCAATTTTTGACAAAAAAGGAAAAAACAATTAAGCAAGTACAGTGTTTGCACTGTAACAATGTACAGTATCGCGTGTGTGAAACTGGCTAATGCACAAATATTCAACTTAATTTCTCCTTAGCTAATCAGCTGGTTTTCTCAGAATTCTGTACACAAAGGGTTCTCTTGGGCTGTAGTAAGCAGGCGATCAATAAAATAGTGTGTATGATCATGCAAGTGTACACCAGACTAAGCTACTCAATAGAGTAAGTTGGAGTGCCCGTAAAGGGAGTGTCTTTCTTAATTTTATTCCAATTAAATCACTTATAAATGTTTAAACAAATGGCATGATTGCATAGCCGAGATTCTCCTGAATAGAACAGTACGTAATTTGTAATCATTTAGTTATGCCTGTGCTCATACTATAGCAGAATCATAGGTCTTATAAGACATATATAGAATGGTGGCGGTCCTGAAAGAGTTAAGAAAATGCAACCAGCTGCCTTGAAACTTATTCCAACTGGTGCTTATCATGCAATGTTAGTCTTGAGAGTAAGCTTCAACAAACTTTTATTCATTCTATATTAGGCAAATTAATTTATTGAGTTATAAATTAGCCTCAGATGTACCAGTCAGTCACTACAGAATATTGCTGTATCAGACTGGGGCGGTAAATCAATCATCATTTTAGCTGAACTCTGTTATCCTCTTATGATTATAGACTTATGGGGTCATACCTGTCATAGCAGCTACCCGGCCTCCCCTAGACAAAGGCGGTGGAATTCCACGTCCGATGGCCAATGGATCGGTACCAGCGGTGAGCAAATGAAGAGGGAAAGGTGGCGGGCTTGGATACAGTCCCATTCCTGGCATTCCTGGAAGCTGCGGACGCGCGAAGACATCATCGTATCTTAAACCCTGCAAAATGGCCTGCCTCATTCGTTCCACCTTTGCCACCTGTTCAACCTGGTGTAACAGCAAAAAATAGTTTTGACCAGGGGCGTATTTGCCAACTGACTGACTAGGCTTTAGCCTAGGGTGCCAAATTCTGAGGGGAGCCAAATTTTAGAGGCCAGGTGATAAAAAGTTCTTATTCTCCTCCGAAAATGCGAATCCTTTCATATTCATCAAAAGCATATGTATTTTGTGATACATCGCAAGCAGCTCTGCTATCAGCTTTTATACAGGTGCTATATGGCAAACAACTACGAATACATTCCATAAAAGGCACAACACCCCAGACAGTTGCGCAGCCTGCTTTCGATATAAGTGCTATGCAAATTTATGTAATTAACAATAATCACCTACGTAATAGTGCTCTTAATACACCACACACAAATGTGTGCATGGCTTCATAAGGGATATTGGCAGGACAGAACTGTCAACCTAGGATGTCATAATGTCGCGATTCTGCCGTGATTTTGACTCTTGCATAAATATAAAAACAGCCCTCCAAGATTAGTGTGGTAAAGCAAAAAAATGTTGTTCACTTCAAACACAGAAACTTTTGTGATACTGGTGCAAATTTAGTTCCAATGTGCATAAATGTCAGATGGCTTTTCGATCATCTGTGAAATAAATGAAGTAAAAAATGCAACTTGGTGAACAAAAAAACGGCAACAACAGCTGCCTTAAAGAAATATTATTGCACTTTAATCAAACCTATCTCAAGAAAAACTGTAGCAATTTTGTTGATAACAGTTTTGTCATTGTTTCACACCTTGTTAGCTTCATAAACACTTCCATAAACAAATCATTTTCATGACCGAAACATTGACAAACTGTGGATCCAAAAAGTTATAATAATCACTTACACTGCCAAATATTCGGAAAACTATATATTTCTCATTGGTTAAAATGCAAGACATAATTTTGTAGTACAATATGCAAGGCTTCTGTTGTACAGTTATTAATCCTCAACCACCTGAAAGCGGGTGTAAAGACATAAGGCACCATTATTTAGTTATAACATATTGCCATGAAGCAGCCACTGCCTCTTCTCTTCTGTGTATATTTAAATAGTTAGCTGTCTACTATAAGCAGATATCATTCGAATTGTCATGTATCACTTATTTTGAATATAATACGAATTACAACTCAGCAGGAAGTGTTTTTACAAAGGATTAAACACAGAAATGTATAACATTTGTATGCTAACACGTAATTTATACCACAGAATACTGAATTTGTATGACACCAAAATTGTATTGGTTTATGCTTCTGTGTTGAGGTATGATGGCTGCAAGAAATTTCCGCTAGTTAAGTGTGCCTGGGGTATAACAGTAATCGAGTGGTTGAGTGATTAATAGCTCCAGTGGTTAAGGCAGCCCAAAAGTCTGTCCCTTATGACTACCCAACCAAATTCAGCATTCCCAATGTTACATTATTCGCATTAGAGTAATTCCAACTAATTTTTATTTGGCACCTTGCACTGTCTTGATTACTAGGGCATATGATGACCTAATAGTCTAAGATGTCACTTTTGCAAGCAGAAGGTCCCTAGTTCAAATCCATTCTGTATTCAAACTTTTTCGCATTTCCCGTCTTTGAAGTTTGGCATCAAAACTTAATTAGCTGTGGACTTGAAGCATCATTGATAAAAAATATTGACATTAAGTTTATAATAAGTATTTAGTGTTACTACAATTCACAGCAGCATTACCTGTCCTTCACATAAGTCCACTAGTGGTTTATTGTTCGACGCTTTTAGCAACCGAGAGTGAAACAGCTTCCCATCAAAATACAACCATGGAAAACAGTTGTGCACGGGAATGGGGGCGCCACATGCATCATTGGCGAACAGCGCATGCTCGACGCCGCTCATAAACAGAGCAGCAAGATGGACTCCTCGCACAGTGACCATTGGCAACTGCAAATTAAAAGAGGAAAAGAGTGCTTATGAAAGAGACCCTGGATGAATATGTAATCTTTAAAAATGGCTGGTTAGTTGTTTTTATTCCAATAATAAACAAAAGGAACACAGGAAATGCCTGTCAGTTGCATAACTTCCAGAAAAACCTCAGCAAAGATAAAGGACTTACATAAATAAGACTGAATACAACAGCATGTACAATCCATGTCAGTCATAATATAAAACTGATTACTTTAATAAACCAACTGAGTAGTCTTAAATAATATAGATTAATACTCGCAAAATTAAATTTTTAATGGCAAAAATAAGTTCAGTTTATGACACCAAATCTCATAATTAAGAAAAAAGGAGAAAATGCGACATTTCAAACCACATTAAACTACTAACAGGTGAAAATTAGAAAGAAAAAATGACTAAATACCGATTTTTTTGGGAGTTACCTATTTCATTTCTCAATTTTTCACCAGACGATAAACTACAGTGATGGTTTGAAACATTTTACTTTTTAGGTTTTTTTGATCAGTAAAACAAATTGAATTACATGCGTTAAAGCTTTATACTAAAGACAATTTTTCAGTACTGTTGTCAAAATCATGCAAAAAAGGCAAACTTGATTTTGTTGAATCTGAATGGCCACAAAGCATATATAACTTCAGTCAATTCATCCACAGCCAAATCGCAAATCGGTGTCTTCAATGTCGCGTATGATAAACTGAATAAAAAACTGACAACAACACAAGAGTGGTACGTGTAAGAGATGTACACTGGTACCTTCATATTTTGCACAGTTTCCACGTCAACAAGCTGAGGAGAGACGGCTTGGGCTAGAAAAGCATCCAGTTCGTGCTTCTGTAGTATTCGCCTGTGTGGATGCTGCAACATAAACCTGAAAACAACAAAGTAAACAGTGCAAAGAAAAGAAAGGTAATAAACACATATCACGTAAACAAAAATGTAAAAGATTTCAATATTTCTGTAAAAAAAGTATACCATTTGCAAACATGCAGTAAAAGAAGTTGAGCACATGAACTTACACCCTACTTACAAATGCAAATACAAGAAAACAAATACCAAAAAAGTAGGCCCAAGAACTGTACACGCATATATATACAGTGGACTCTCGTTACAAGAATCACACGTATAAGAATCAGCTCGATAAAAGAATCAAAATCGCGTTTCCCGAATTGATTCGGCATTTTCCTAGTGAAAATCCGCTCGTATAAGAATCACCCTTCTTTCGATAGTAGAATCAATTTTGGCGCCAACTCCATTGTCTCTCACGCCCTGCTTACAAGGTTCTGCGCAGTGGGCGCGGCAGAAAAAATTATGTGCATTAAAAATTTTTTAAGGCAATTCTGGCATCATGAAATATTTACCCAACCATGAAATGAAAACATTAGTCTAGTAATTTTTAGGTCCTTTTTAGGCCAGAAAAACGTTATGCTGTTTCATGTCGTTTCTAGCGTAATTTCGGGAAATAAATAATTTTTATGTGCATAAAATTTTTTTAAGCAATTCTGTGTCATGCTCGTTATAAGAATCGCTTGTTATAAGAATCACTTTGCCTTCTCCCGAGGTGATTCTTATAACGAGAGTCCACTGTATTACAAAGAAAAGGAATTAGTAAATCTTCGACAAATACGAATAAGAAAAGAAACAGCTCTAACTGGTGAAGTTATACAATTATGTTCGATTTCTGATTAAGTTTAACTGGATTTAAGTAACGACATTTCTACCTTTTCTTCTAAAGCATGTGGTTCGTTTTAGTGATAACTTGCCAAAGTAAACCTTGTTAGGCTGAAACGATCAGCTTCTTGCCTAATTTGACGAGATAATAAGTAAAAAAAGGCACAAGTGATTGACATTTTAATTAAACTTCACAATTGATAATGCTGCAAAATTTATTCAAAAATGAAAATTATTTCAGGAATGACAAGCTTCAGACAGACCAATCAGTCAGTACAGCTTTCACTGCATCAGACTGGGGCGGTAATTTAATCATCATTAGCTACATCATTTTCAAAATTCTTTAAATTAAAAATTCCTTTTCACAGTAAAAATGTTTCAACACATGCCTACATCGAAAGACTCAACTGATATCATTGTTTACCTGAAAAACAAAACCAAAGTAAAATCGAAAATAGTTTAAAAGTTTTCTGCATGGAAATGATCTACCACATCAGGGAGAAACCGAGACTATGATAATTGCAGAATTATAGGACATCAACAATTGTTTAAACTGTTAAGCAACAAGCACAAGACCACCTGAAGTAGTGGCGGGACTGATTGCTGATTTATTTCCGATAATTGATTGTCTTTTCAGCTGCTGATGCAACTCGATTACATTACCAGTACGATCTTCTATCTATTTTTTTTGAAAATCCACAAAAATCCCACCACAAATATAGCCATCCATTGAAGCACAAATGTTGCGCAGTAATTTAGATCGCTGATGTCACCGCTTAGACGCAAAGGTTTCTCAAAAACTAACTTTTGATGTTCATGTCTGCCTAAATGCCATCTTAGCAATTATAATCGATCATGAAATCTGTGTCACATCTGACTAATCAATAATAAAAACACAACTGATGTCCTGTACTATCATGGAGGATGCAGGACACTGCGAAAAAGACGCCACAGTGTAAATGCTAAATTGAGGAGTTTTTAGTTTCTTGCCAGTTCTAGACGAAACACTCAGATGTTCACACATTTTTACTTCAATGTGAATGGACATTTTTGGCTTGGTAAGGCAGCACTGCACCTGCTACACTGAAATTTACAACAGACCATAAGAATGCGGGTATTTTGTCTTTAAACGGAAAGAAAGAACCTAAACTACTGCCAATGTTTAAGCACTTTGACAGAAAACAATTCTACAAAGAAAAGATCTTGCAAGTTTGTTAAAGTATACAAACCTGAGCACTGAACAGAGTAAGATATATTGTAGTGGTACGTAAGAAGAGTTCAGCATCAATGGAACATCTGATCGCATGCAGGAGAAGAACGCTCTTAGTCGCCTAGACAACAAACAATAAGCATTAGAATACTTTGATATTTGGCAGACTTACTAAGGGTTGGGTAAACTTGAAACAATGAACTAACAATGTAAATCTTAATTAGTAACTCAGGATCAGCTTCTTTATGAATTTTAAGAGTTTATTTCAAGAGTTTATTCATTTTCCAAATTTACATTTTCCCATTTACATCTTAATGACTGTATTTTTATTGAAATGCTTTTAAAAACATGTTTAGCTACCTAATAAAATACCTAAAAATGTTTGATATGACAGAAACATGATAGTGCATTATATTACAAGCAACAGTATTATAGAGACAATTCCTCTTAAAAAATTTATTACGTAAACACCTTAAATAATGTATATGTTATGGTTACAGAGCAGATTCACACAAGAATTCTATAAAAACTGATTTCATTTTGAAATCAAACTTGAGCGAAAAAGGAAAGTTGAAATGGAACACAGCCTGTGTTTGAACTAGGGACCTCTCACTTACAAGGTGCAGAAATAATGGCTAGACTACTGTGCCACAGTCTTAGTTCATTTCTTATAGCTGGTTAATCAATTTAGCATTCTGAAATTTGGTTTGCTCATGTTAAAATAGTTACTAACTAACCAGATTAATTTTCTGCAATTCATTTAAAACCTGAAATAATCAGTGAGTAACTGGCTAATGTCTGTTTCAAATCCAGGCTGATTTGATGTGGTTTAGATAGTTCATATCTAAACTGTGTCCAAAATTTTTCACTTTTATTGTCAATTATAAAAACAATTTTAAATTAAAATCAGTGTCAGTAAACTCTGCAAACGTACATCTTATTACCTATTTCTATCCTCGTCAGCATGACCAAGCCACAAGCGTTGCACCGACGGTACGCTCCATTCAAGCGCGACTGCGTCCACTGCATCACAACTCATACCTTTCTTCTTGTAAACCCATTCCTTGATCGTGATTCTTGGAACATCTGCAACAATGTTCACTGCTGATGTTCAATGTTCACTGTTCATGTTGCTTCTGTGCTAAATGTGGCACTTCGCTGTTAATGCTTACAAGTTTATTATGAATTTACCTTGGTGGTGCTACAGTAAGTTTTTTCTTATAGTATTAAGAATAACTGCACACATAGATAATGATATATACATTGAGTGTTAATGTATATACTAGTACATGTAAAAATGTACTAACAAGGGCTATCAGTATACCAATATCTTATCATACAAAGACGTGTAAATATCAAGTCATATTAGTAAGTTACAAAAACCGTATTGCTGTTCAAAGACAAAGTTATTGTAGGCTTTATGCTGATATGTAGGTTTCATTCAGCGTATCAGTTTTACGATACACATCAGCATATTTCTCCAAATCTCTTTTCCCATATTATTTGAATTTAATACTATCCACTGCACAGAGATAGAACCGAGAAAAATTTCTTAAAACTACCAAAGTAACGAAGTTAAAAAAATCTTCCTTGTCACTAAATGCTATTAGAATAAAACATTTTAAAAAGAAAATGGAGAGATGCAAATAGGTATAAATGCACATAGATGGGAGGTAGGTAGGTAGGCAGGCAGGCAGGTAAGAACATTAAGTAAGCTAAATACATTGATCCAAAAACAATGAGATTTCAAATGTTTGCTGTTTGCAGCTAGCAATCAACCAGACAAAAAATGTCACAATTAAGAGCCAAGGGAAAACTTGTCAATGCAGTACTCATCAGATCACCTGTGGCAAGTGCAAGGCCCTTAATCAAAACTAGTACCGAAGTTCTGGCAGTGCCAACCTGAAGAAAACCGACATATTAATCAACCCTCACCTAATTTCTCTGTTTCCTTTTCCTTGTGCAGCGGATAACCACCACTAGGAGGCGGAGTTGATGGTCGCTCTCCGGACTCCGTCTCTTTTTGTTCTTGCAACTTTTTGCGCGCCAAAAACATGTGATGATTAAGGTTAAACAAAATAGCATAAACACTCTGACGGAGCGGGCGGTAGACTTCTAACACAGAGGGCAAGTCATGGGAGACCTCTTCCTCCAAACAAATGGACAGCTTCAGCTCCCCCTGTTGGGGAAATAGAAAAATAAATTGCCATCAGATTATTGCTCAACCTATAATTTTCAATGACTAGTTACACAAAAACACATCAACTTGCAAAGATTATAAGTATATTGCTACAGATAAAAATGTCGCAATAGTAATATAAGAGAAATCTTGGTGTAGAATTTTAAGATATCTGGCAAACACACCATTGCACATACTTTAGCACATCTGTGAATTCACCAGTAATACAGCGAAAAACTAGCGAGCAGGAGAGGTGCTGCCATCTAAACAGTGAAAACAGAACTAAAACACAAATACTTCCATTATTCAAGCTCAGTCAAGTCAAACAATTGTCTGTCACTTTTTTGCAGTGTTGCAATCTCAAAAACTCTGTACAATAGAACAAGTCAGTGGCTTAGCTGAAATTCAGCTGAATAGGTATTTCCAAGAAAGTGTTTGTACCCCAAAACACTTTCCTCAAAAACTCACTTCACAAATTTTTTCACAGAGTTGATTTCTATGATTGCAGAAATTACTGACACAGAACATCATAGTCTCAATTCTTTGCTTTACGAATTTCATCAAAAGCAAAATTTGGCATTTTTGCCGACAACAACTTTTCACATTTTGCGCACGCAGTGGAGCCAAAAAAAGTTTATACTTGTGTCAAATGAGCGGTGATTTTGTCGTCTACTTTTAAAGTCTCACAATGAAAATGAACAGTTTAAAAAAGCTTGTAGTCATTTAGAAGAAATCTTGAAATTTTATATCACTTATGCTGTCTTGTTGCGTACAGTGCTCACACTAGAAGTAAAGTTGTATGTATAAAAGTTGTAAATTTAAACTCTTAAGATGGCACAGCCATTTTACAGGTAAATCGCTAGAAAAAAGTTTAGATAACACTGGGTAAAACATGAAAAAAATATTCAGAGCATTCGCAGCATACTAGTTCAAAGTACTTTATTTGTCAATATGATCAATAAAGTGTTTTTTGGTGAATCAGTGAATCATACTGGGATGGTGATGCAGCGCCTTTTAACCGGGTAGCTTAAATATTTCAAATTTTTAAGAATTTTCTCTTCCAATTACGCAAGTCTTTCAAACAGGTAAGTATAATGCTAAGTAATATAACTTTGCAAGGAAACTTCTTTGGGATATACGTGAAAATTCTCTTTTCTTTCTCTTTAAAGAGAAACGACAAGTACGCAAGCATCTCAGGACAGGTGAGTGATTGCACCTGAGCTTGGTCATTTCTCCCCATCTTCTTATGTACGTTTCATACTTTCCCACTCACTCTCTCTTTATTCACTCTCATATTCCCTCTCCTGCTCCAACTATCTATGGCCACTTTCCATTCCTCTCGCTCACAAGTTTAAAGATCGCTAATTTTTTTTTCTGGCAAACATCTATCTTTTTTGGGAAACAAACTCACGATACTCACCTGTGACAAAACTTGATAGATCCACGGCGCCATCAACCCTTTCTGATGACGCTGGCTAGAAATGCGTACCACTTCTGGCGGAATCTTTGGAAGAGAATATTCAGATCCCTACAAAAGAAAAACAAATTATTCAGCACCAAGGCCACTGCAGAACTTCTGGCAACACATCGCATTTTTGAATAAAAACCTATAAAAGTATCCCAGACTCCACAACTGATTATTGGGTAGCGTAGCATTGGGACGTCGCAGGTTCAACACTCAACCAAGTCGTACCAGATTTAAAAAATGGTACCGCTCTGTTCTACGACCAAGCACTCAGATTTATCGAAATAACATGCAGGTAAAAACAACCGGGACCACCTTGGAAATAAGTATTGAAAAAATTAAGGTGATATCCTTGGATTATGTCCTAGACGAAATTATTATTATTATTATTATTATTATGATCTGTTATTAGTCACATACTTGTGCGGCTTTCATGTCACCTAAAAGCATCTTCAGAATCTCAGTTCTGATAACATACATAATAAATCTCACATCTACACAGAAAGGTACTTTTTTGTATGTACCACACAGAATTTTGTTGCTGTAAAAATTTTATTATTTTACCTCAATATGCAATGATGCTGACAACAATAACAACAGCAATATTTAGTAAAAAAATAAGTTTTTCAGCATAATGCACAACAAGAATAAAATCACAATTACAGCTTTATTACATGAACAACTACGTTTTTTAGATTCTGCACCTCTTTTTACTGTTAGTTCAAATTTTGTTACACGACAAATGGCGTTACCTTCTGGTGAGGAGAATGTGGCTGTCTATGCTGTATCTGTGGCTTTGCTTGCGGGTGAGCATAACCACCTCCACCAGCCTCGGGACTGAGTCGATGATTCGGAGTGGAGTTGCCACTATCTGAAGAGCTGAATGTCAGATCGTTCATCTGCCTCGACAAAGCTGCAAATGTCAAATGGCATGTTAAAAATTGACAGTCGCCAACGCTTAAACGAATCGAAATCACTACGGCAAGCTTTTTAAGTGACATTGCAATCAGACTAATTAAAAAAATTTATTCAAATCAATCGCTTCATACAAATGAAAATGCCACTGAAAATAATGTCATCTCCTGTTCCATCTTACAAATTCATAACCTGACATACCTTTCCTCAAAACAGACAGACCTGACATAGAGAAAATAGTTCAACAACAACAATAACAAAAAATTGGGTATGCTTGGTGAGATTAAATCAAATATAATACATTTCTCTAACACAAATATGCCACTTCAATTTTGTTGTTCCTAAGTTAAAGGAAGATGGGACGATTTTTCATATACTACCCCTTTTTCAATTTCGATAAAAAGTAAACGTTTTAACACAATGAATACTGCAAAAGCATTTCTGATAAATAAATAATAGTTTAAGAACTTAATTAATGGCGGGCGAGTTCAACTATTGATGACATCACAAACTAACATAATTTTTAACAGCAAAAATATTCCACGAGTGTGTTGCGAAAACAGAAATTGAAGTACAGTGCTACTGTAAGATAATCAGTGTGTTGTGCTAAAACTAGGCAAGTTTTAAGATAAAAATTCAAATTTGAAATTTACCACTGTGTTCACGCATGAGCTGTCGAATGTGTGTAGTTCGTCACAAACTAACACATCTGAACCAAGAGGTAAAGCACGTTTTTTCTGTGCAATGCGTTTCCGAAATGCAGGCACTAGTGCCCATCTAACTAGCGAATGGCAAAATGCATGTAACAGCGAAGAACTGTGAGGTAACAATTCTTTCATATCACTTTTGAAA
The DNA here is from genome assembly GCA_030141605.1 of Tubiluchus corallicola. NCBI lineage: Eukaryota > Metazoa > Priapulida > Priapulimorpha > Priapulimorphida > Tubiluchidae > Tubiluchus > Tubiluchus corallicola. Next base: position 317,248 of record JAQGDQ010000167.1, read on the forward strand.
AAATAGAATGTTTCCCTTCAATATTTTAAAGAGTAGACTCCTTTGACCTACAATTTAAGATTGGGTCTGGGTTTGCTTCAAAATAACTCACCGGGAATCTGTCCATCTCCAGCGCCAAAGCTGTTATTATAGAGGCCGCCACCATCCATCACATCCATTCCAAATCCCATCTGTGTCAATAAATTTAAAATTACAATTAAAACCGACTGCCTCCTATAATGTTTTCTTTTCTTACGTAAACTAAGACTAAATAAGGGAAAATTAGTCTTAGTGCATGATAATTTTCATTACTAGATTTTATGTTCCGATCAAATGTCTTTGTCCTTTTGTCTTTTTATTACATTACAAATCACAGCCAATTATAACAAATGTAACATAAGAAATAATTTAACATAACTTACGCGTGCTTCTATGGAATCGTGAGACATACGCTGTCGCATCTCTGCATTAAATCTTTCCATACCAGTCTGACCTCCCGGAGGTTCTATGACTATCTGTGGAGCTCCAGCAGCTCCGTACCCCATACCTCCTGAACTGTACATACTCATCCCACCAAACTATAATTTAATAAAAAATTAATGTTGGTCACCAAATTTATATTATTATTATTATTATTGAGTTTATTTCGTATACAACTCGAAATAAATTCCAAATTCGAAAAAATAATTGTACAAGCTGACACAAGGCAACATAAACAACAAGAACAGCACACACAAGACTAACATAACATCTTTTGGATATAGTTTCATTTTTACAGCAGCAGCAAAGATATGAGAATCGTATTTTAGTGTGCACTCTGAGATATTCCTGTCTAAGTGTATGGATTCTACACTTACAGTATCTTACTGTGAAAATTCATACGGAATAAACAGACCTTTGTGAGTATCACAATTAGCAAAGATTTTACAGTTTGGTGTTTGTGACTTTCTGTACAATTACAATTTTAAATGTAAATAAATTTAAAAAAATCAAGTTATTAAATGTATGCAAAAGAAGATTTTACAGTTTGATGTTTGTGATTTTCTGTACAATTACAATTTTAAATGTAAATAAATTAAAAAAATCAAGTTATTAAATGTATGCAAAAGTAAGGCAAAGCAGAGGCTAATTAGTAAATGGATGGGTGACTGCCCAAAAAGTTGCAAATGTAACCAAGAATCTCTTCCAGGACAAAAACTCATCTTAGCTTATACTTTGTACAGCATTTAAAAGCCCAGCCTTCGATGCGTTTTACAGCAATCAAGCTGTTTTGGAATTGAGTTCAGAACTATGGTTTAATAGTTCTGTATTAGTTTCCTAGCATTTTTATTTCAGGAAGTTAGTCAGATTACAGTGATTTCTGATTTTCGTACAACACTAGATATAACATATTTTCAACTAATGCAAGATATCACTCAGACAAGCACAGTCAAGCATGGGAATTTTACTCAAAAAACAGTGATAATCCTAAAGGGCTAGCCTATGTTACAACCCGGACCCCTAGTGTGTCTTTAAGAGTCATCATAAGTGTAAAGAGACACAGAGTTGAACACCGGGGACTGTTGGGACATTCATCGCATTTTCATAATTGATTGATCAGACAGAAAACCGATTCATAATTGATTTACAGGCGCATTTTAGGTGAAATTAGGCACACATGGAAAATATGAGCACTGCGCGTATAAGAAACCTTTGCATCTAGGTGCCAACACGTTAATCTACTGCGCAAAGGTAGTGCCATATTACTTCATTTTACGACAATGATGGCTACATTCGTGTTTACCGTTTTGAGCATTTTCTGAAAATAAGTTGTAAATCGTATTAGCTCTTAGTAGTACAATCGATTTGAATCAGTGCGAAATAAAAGATGAAATAGATCATAAATGATTATTCATCCCCAGGACCTCAACAATGTGCTGGTAAATTATTAAGCCTAAAATTAGAAATTCTCAATTGCTAATTAGAATTTCAAGAACTAAAAATTAGTACATTACAATTACAAACCCTATTTCCAGTGAATTGACTGGGATCCATCATCTGTCCGGGCATAAGACCAAGAAGAGGCGGAATATGAGACGTACCACCTCCAGTACCTGCACCACCTCCTAATCCTCCGCTCTGAGTCTTAGTTTGAGTTCTTTGCACAGCAGTCGGATCCATGCGGCGACCTGAAATAGTGAGAGTGAAAGAAGGTATCTTTCTTATTTTACTTAAAAACTAATTATAAAATAAATGTTATAAGTCATTGATTTACAATAAAACTATATTAAATAAAACACCTAACTGTCTTTAGACCTAAAACTGACGTAAAATAGACGAGATGTAAAAGAAACGTTAGACTACAACTTACGCTACTAAATACAACTTACACAACAAAATACAATTTACACTATTAAATACAAGATACAAGACTACAAAATACAATTTACACTATCAAATACAAGATACACGTCTACAAAATAAAATTTACACTATTAAATACAAGATACACCACAAAATACAATTTACGCTATTAAATACAAGATGCACTGCAAAATACAATTTACAGTATTAAATACAAGATACACCACAAAATACAATTTACACTATTAAATACAAGATACACTACAAAATACAATTTACACTGCTAAATACAAGATACACTACAAATACAATTTACACTGCTAAATACAAGTTGCACTACAAAATACAATTTACACTATTAAATACAAGCCACACTAAAAAATACAATTTTACACTATTAAATACAAGTGTAGACTATAACACCCCTCCCCCCGAAGTTTATTGATCCCTTTTTGAGTCCCAGGCGTTTATCGACCCCTTGGATAGTCCCCTTGACTACTTTAGAGACCCCTGATTTAAATTAAAAATTAATTGTACGAACCTCCATGAATTTTCGTGTGATACTGAAGGAAGCCTTCCTTTGTTCCAGAGTTATAATACTGAACTGAGTTTCTAAGCTTTGCAATAAATGGATCTTTGTCTTTGCCCATTGTCTTGAAAACTAAATCGCCGACAGCTTCCAAGTTGTCTGTTGATGGCAGAGCGCGCACAAAAGCAACGACCGCACGGATGAGTTTTTCATTATTTTCAAGGCCCTAAAAGCAGACAAAAAAATTGAGCATTTTACGATTAGAAATCCAAATACGAACAAATAATCAATAAACTTCATCCTTCTTATTTAACCCTTAGCCGACCAAGGTGGAGTAAAAAAAACTACCCCAGGAGTGTTTGCTCACATTATTTATATTGATGTACACAACGAAAAATTTTCAAACTAGTGGTGATTAAATATTTTTAGATTTCTTATGCAACAATGCTTTGGTTTTGTTGAAAAGTAGTATTCGTGCTTTTTCACAAAGCACGAGTCCCAGTTACTACCTGATGTGGGTTAACTTATTAACCCCCTTGGTCTTTTATGTAGGCAAAATTTTGGAATTTACTTTGCGATATTTTTCTTTCTGGCAGCATCATGTGTTTACTTTCAAAACTGAGAAGTGCTGCAAACCTCCAATTTGGCCTACAGTTCTGCAAAGAGATTTTTCTAACGGTCTATTGAGAAATTTAAGTTTGGAGACATTCTTCATTTAGTAATATGGCAGGAACTTTACCTGTACAGATGACTAAGCTTGCAGCTGATGAAGATAAAATTTTAGAAGATTCAGCAAGTGAAGGGTAAGTGGATATCTTAGAATTAAACAACGAACATCATTAAGCTATTATAAAAATTTTTACAAGACTTGAAAAAACCAAGCATAAATAATATAGCATAAAAATATAGTGCAATGGTGGAAAGCCACTTTTAATCCTTGATGCCCTCATATATCTTGCCTCAGAACTTGGTTTTGTACTAACAGGAGCACCTCAATTACCAGCTGGTCATTCTGTCCAGTTAGTAACACAGTTATTAAGCAAAACTTTCATGGGGTAATTTTTTACGCCACATGGTCTTTATTGTAATATAAAAAACCCTTGGTCAGCTAGGGGTTAATTATATTAACAGCTAGTGACACGGCAAAACCAAGAATAAACTTCCCGACAGTGTTTGTGAACATACTGCACATAATGCAATGTCTTATTAAGTAACCTGCTGTTATTAATTTATCCTTAGTTTCAAGACTACCCCGTAGACATTTATATTAACCAATTTCCTACTAAACAGGTATGAAATCACCAACCATTGTTAAGTGATAGCAGACATTGCGGCATTATCGCAGACATTACATACTCTGCTTTTCAAAGAATTTGTGATTTACAAATCCTTGTAATAGCAATTCAAAGATTACTGTGAGTTCAGATACTATCTAGCAAAGCAGAATCTCACTAGAGTCGCAAACTCTTCCTGCCCCAATAAATGTACATCACAACTCACAGTTTAGTAAATTCGAGTTAACTTAAAGGCTTATAACACCAAAAGACAATAAAGTTTATTTAATGCATTTTTAATGACTACACAAAAAGAACTCATGGTTATTATTAAACAAAAGAGATTTATAAATTAAAGAACGTACCCTTTTCTAGCAAATTTCGAACGCGTGCATTGCCGTAAAGATTGCCATGTTTCGCGTTTTTGGCGCGAGTGAGAATGACGTACGAGGTAAGTTATCGATGCTTGTTTACCAATCTTTGGTGACCTTATGACTGTACTCATAACGTCATTTGTTTCGTGCAATGAAAAACGGTGGTTCTTCAAATTTAATACCGTATTCGTAATGAAAGTAGAATTTTATGTTGTAAAAGCTTAAATATTACAGTGAAGGTTTAGTTTGACGTCAAAAAAATGGTTAATGCAACAAACTGGCTTGCACATAGTAAAAACACGTGTAGCAAGAAATAAATGCAGAGATTATGCCTTTAACAATATTCATAGCAGAAACCAAAATATAAGGTTTTTCCGTGATAGTACCACAGTATAGTACCATCTGTTGACAAAATGCACGCTTTTGCAGAAGAATGTTCATCTGTTACCTTCAATTCGTCATCATCTTGAGATAGCAGCATTTTGTGAAAATCTGTCAGACATTCTTCTGCCAAAATGTGGTTACCTAACAGAAAAATTTGAAGAAGATGCCTTATAATTAAGTTTGTGCAAACGTACAATGTTCATTCAGAAACCCACAAATCTAAAATAATACATAATGCAAACCCATCAAGAAACAAACTGTAACAGCAGAATGGCGGTTGCTAAGCAACAGCACCAGCTGATTGAGCAAAATGCCAGATCAATAATTACAAATAAAGCTAAACAGCCACAAATGTGTTTAAATTTCTATAAGGGTCAGTTTAAATATTGATTTTAACAGACAAATCTCTTTAATTATGTAAAATAATTTCATAGTTACGCTAATAAGTACTAAAAAAATTTCAAATGACAATTATAGTCCTGCACTGAAACTTCTGGCAATTAACAGAATCAAATTAATACAAAGCAAGTTTTATACGATAGATGAGTTCCTATGCCCTAAAATGTAAATTTTATTATCTATAATAAATTTACTAAAATTGCTGGTATTATTAACCCATGAAGTTTATTAATGATCTGCAATGACATTACCAGTACTAGATGATTCCCCTCTTCTTTTGAGGAAAAACACGAAACTTGTTAAAAACAGTGGCCCAGTTTGGCCTGTCTTAGCCTTAAATTTTCTTTCTAGTATACTAAACACTTTCACTGCAGGCTAACTGGTTGATTGAAAGTAAGAAGTACATGGCTAAGACATAAAAACTGTACATGTAAGAAGAAAGAAGACTAAGATTCCAGCTAATTGACTTTTAACTGGCATTAGCTATTAATATTATAAGCATTAGTTTTTTTATGATGTTATTTATGTTGTAGTTTAATATTTATAACCAGGGCTACTATTTCTGCTAAAAAGCTCAAGAACTTGGCAGTAAGCTTTTGGGCTGGTATCACTTGTCCTTACTTCCTGTTTCAAGCCTTGTGTTATGTTGATTAACTGTTTGAGTAATGAGTATGGTATTTTGTTTTAACTCACGTTTGCAGCTACCCCTATCATTTTGACACTTACTATTGCTTTGATTTTGGTAGCTGTTGTGTAAGGAACTCAAAACTGGATGGTATCATACACTCATCTCTAAACAACTCTTTTTTGTGACACTTGCACTTTTAACTAGAATGATTATAACGATTTGATACATTATGCACACTATATACACATAAAGCAAAAACAAATAGGCATCGATAACTAAGGGTACTAGTATCATGCTGTAGAAAATTAATTATTTGCAGTGCTTTGTCAGGCTAGGTCTAACTACTGCTAAATTATCCAAGTGAATAAAGCACTTACAGCAAACTTTCACAAGATGAAAACAACCTTATTCTCCTGATATAATTATCAAATAAAATGATAAGTGTAAAACAGAGGCTTGATCTATTTGAATTTGATAAAAAAGGCAAAATGTCAAACCTAATAAAGAGGCAAATAAGCAGAATCTGTTAGGATGCAAGTCTAGCGTCTTGGCCACCTCGTCCATGATGTACTCCTTTGTTTCTAAGTTTCCTTTAAATGTTAGTTTCAGCTGTTGTGATGAAAAGTAACGCGGCGGATCAAAGATGGCATATTCTGAATCTTGCGCAAGCAAACCAAAAAAGTTGTTTTCCCTGCAGCAAGCAATTACCTCTTGATGATGATCATCCATTGAGTATAAAACTGAGACCCCTAGATATTGAAGAGCAAGACGAATGCTTGTATGAAGTGCTGGAGGAGGGACCCACCATATTTTTGGCGGTGGTGTGCCCTTGTTGTAAATATGCTTAATAACTTGTGCAATTTTACGACGATAATCAGATTGCAGCTTTCCATATTCACTGAACCGTGCTTGTTCTATCGCCCCATTAAAATAGACGTATAATTCAATAGCTCCACTTGTGTAGCATGTTTGAACCAAAATAGCCAGAAACTGAACCATGCGATTCCATTGTCCCCCACAGATCCAATCGGAAAAGAAACCTCCATAAAGTCTATCTAAACAACTTTCACCATCAACAACAAGTGCAAACTGTTCTGAATCTGGGGCACCAATTCGTTTCTTGGTCACAGCAATTCCACGTGCTAGACGAAGTAAATCTACACTGACGCAGGCATTTGGACAATGAGCCTCGATAAATTGCAGTAAATCGTAAACGCCCATTGTTAAAAACGACCTGTACAACTGCAGCGCAAATTCTATTTATATAATTTACAAATTATTTACACATGCAACTATATTATCAAGTAATTCATGGTGAAAATCAAAACGAAAAAATGCCGGCTTCTTTCGGCCATGTGCTTTTCCTACAAGGGGAGGACAAGGCATGCGTGAAATCGATCCTGTCTATTTATAAAATTTTCAAAGTTTCTAGAATACGTCTTTAGTGTGTAAACTTGAAACTGCATTTAATTGATAAAAAATTTCACGTATAATTTTTCATACCATTAAAGTCCAAAAAGTTTTTAATAGTATTTAGTCAAAAATTAAATAGTAACTATTTTCTTTACGAACAGAGGACGCACAAAACAACTCAATATGTCAGCTTCCTATGACTTTAAAATTTTGCAGTGTAGCAAGTTCATGTTGCTTTGAAAAGTAAGTATTGTGAATGTGAGTTTGTCACCTTCTTTTTTACCTAGTGACTAAGCCAGATGTATTTAATAAAATTCACAACTTATTTGATTGAATTAAATTTGTCGGCAACAAATAGACTAACTGTAACGTTTAGTGCTCTATTTCAAATATTTGCATTTTTGTCGACACGACAATGATTTATATATACCATAAATATTTCTATACATATTGGGAGGAATCAGTAGTCGACGTCTAATAAAACAAAGGTGGAACCAGTAATAAGTGGTCATAATAAACGGTTACACACACATATATAATGATTAATATATATATATACAGAGTAGTCCCTATTTAATAAAACCATGGATAATAAAACCTGTTGCATTTTAGTTCTAACTATTTAGGCTCAATCCAGAGTTACTCCCATAGAAACTACTGTTAAGAACATTTATAAAGAACCACATTTTTCAGTAACAGGCGACAAAGCCAGTAACAAAATGAAATACTAAGCGTATTTTTGATAGTTTGCATATTTTTTAAGATATGCAGTTAAAACTTAAATCCCATTTCCTAGATTCACATCTTCTTATAGTCTAAGTCACATCGAAAGTTAACGTCAATTGCTCGCTTCGTGTACACCTGCTAGATTATACATATTATTTATATGTATAAGTACTCCATTACCTTTTTACATTTAATAAAATTAATCTTCTAAGGCATTTTTGCAGACAAACTTAGATGTTGATTTTCCGTCATCTGACTGGATGGCACATAAGCGAGAGTCTCGAGTAAGGACGTCTGACGTGCAGATCTCGGAAAAAGTTAACTTTGACAGTCTGTTGTTGTCTGAACCAGTACATAAAGGACTAACTAATGCTGGGTTTGTGAGGCCATCCCCTATTCAACTGAAGGCAATACCATTGGGGAAGTGCGGCTTAGGTACTGTTTTGTAGCTGATCTCTGTAAGCTTGTAAAGAAATTCCGTGCTACAGGCCTTTTAATGAGCCTTTTTACAGTCTCGTTGTGTACACATGCAGATGTTGTAGGTCAATGGTTAAGTCCGTCTTAACTACAACTTTCACGAGTTATGTGTGTAAAGCAAAGCTGTCTTTTGCATCTATTCAGTAATTTCAATTATTTTATGTGGATTTTACCTAATTATTCCTTAGTCTGTGCGTAGGGTGGTTTACTAGCAGAATCTTGTTTGAAAACAAGAAAAGTGAACTAGGTAACGGTCTAGCTAGCTGTTAAACTGTTACTATTACAATTGCATGGACTGCGAGGCATTGTCAAATGTACACAAATGCGTCGTCTGGTACACTTAACCTTTGACCTTTTCACGATCATCATCAGTCGCTGCAACTGTGAAAAGGCTTATTGTGTAGTCGACTGTTGCGGTGAATAAATTTTTGATTAATTATTGAAATTGGGTTTGGTAATAATTTTTGGTAAAACACTTCTAGCTTAAGTAAACCTGCCATCAAGTTTACATCTCCTACATCTTACATCCTTATAGGAGAACATATAACTTTTAGGTGATTAGTTCTGTAACGCAAGCATCGCGTGTGAACAACTCATGCTGCTTTCTGTATAGAGTAGCTACACACGTGCCCAGGTGTTTCACGATCATCCACTGCATAATGTAGATTTTTTTTAATTTTTATTACGCCAGTGATTTTCTGTACTATTTTGTAATTAGACCCCAATCAATCAAATCAGTACATTTTGAACTAGAAGAAAAGCATTTAGGGCAACGTGTTTAGCTGAACGTTCCTTTACTATGTTCCTTAGTGACTGTAGTTAAGCAACACCAAGCTTGATGAGTAACTGCTGAGTTAATACTCGTTGTGAGTGGTTTCATCTGCCGTATTAAGTACTTATTTTACAGTAAGTACATTGTATACCAAATACTTTGTAATTAGTGTTTTTCTATTGTTACAGATCTGATCGTTCAAGCTAAATCTGGAACTGGAAAGACATGTGTTTTCACTGTCGTGGCACTGGAGAGTTTGTTGAGTGAATCCAGTGCGATGCAGGTCTTGGTTCTGGCCCCGACGCGAGAAATAGCCGTTCAAGTTAGAGATGTGATGCGATCTATTGGTAGTTTTATGAAAGGAATGAAATGCTGTTCTCTAATTGGGGGATCTCAAGTAGCATTAGACGTAGAAGAACTGAAGAATTGCCATATTGCTGTTGGTACTCCAGGTAATTATGATTAACTAATTATATCGCCTTGAGAATATATAAAAGTTATCTCACATAATGTTTATTTCTAACTTTAGTACATTAAGTAGGTATTAGTTACGATTTCTTTCTTTGCCAAAAAAATTGGTGTGCTTGGACAGCCTTTCTTGACTTGCTGAAATGGTCTGATTTTTAAAAACTTTATGCATAAAAATTAATATTTTATCAGTAATCGTATGTGTTCGCAAATATTAGCTTTTCACTATTATAAGAGAACATTTTCAAAAATTTGATCTTGGTACGTAAACAAACCTTAAAAATATGAAATAAACTGTTAATTGGATAGATCTTTATCTAGGAATGTAGTTTCTCTACATTTTTTTATTCGGTTATATTTCAATAAAGGAAGAGTAAAGCAACTGATAGAAGAGAAAAAGTTAAAGACGGATTCGATTCGGTTGTTTGTATTGGATGAGGCAGATAAACTTCTAGAGGATGGCTTCCAGGAGCAAATAAAGTAAGATAAACAAACACCATTAGCTTTTTTTGGGATAAAACCTTTACGGGTTTCATAATGACAGCAGATTCGTGTAATTGTCAAATACTTTTATTTCGGTATCTCCCCTTTTCACAAAAAAAACCTAGCAGGTGCATTTTTGGGCAAAATTGTGTTATTGGTACCAGGGCATTCCTAGTATCATGCTGCATCTTACAACTAAACGATTGGATGATCTGAAGATTACTAAATAAGCTACTGACAAAATAAAAAAAACCTAAAAACTCCATGTGCACTGAAATTTTCAGACAAGCCTAGTAAGTCCACAGGAGACAGTGGACAGCTATGCAGGTGAACAGTGAGGCAGGCTATTCTACCCTTTGCCGGCATTGAAGTAATCACCCACAAAACAGAAATCAATGCATTTACTTTTCATTTTGATTGGAAATGCAAAAGGTTGTGTAATGTTTTCGATGTACAGTTTTGTTATTATTCTTTTACTATGAGATATGCATGTAATTGAAACCTGTGATGCCTGATATGCAATTCCATTTGTATATAAAGCTTGTTGCATGACGCACAATCCATATTTTCTGGAACGCAATCGCTATCGTACAAATACACATCACGTTTCAATGTGCAAACGGAAAGCTGTCGTTGCCTAGGTCATTTAGCGAGTTTTCGAGCTTCCAGTGATCATTTTCGAATAACTCAAATTGACGGTTGCTCATTTCAGCCGATTGGCTTCCTGGTCAGATAAGTTTGGTCACTTCAAGACCTGTGCACAATAATATTTCCTACATTTGAGTTTTGAAAGGTGGAAGAAGCATGTAATATTATGTTGTTAGGCATGTAGCTAAAGATTATTTTAGAAGTGGTGATACACTGTGTATTGCTCTCAATTGCAAAATATTGTGTGTCCAAAACCTGTGCTTCCAATATGCCAGCGATGTTCGTTTCGCACGAGACAAGATAAATTTAAATTTCTTTTAAATACACTTCTAAGCAAGCATTCTATGTGCTTATATTGTGTGGTGATTTCAATGTTTTTGATTGTACAGCAGGCGCCGCTTAATAGACTCACTTTTAAGTGTTTTGGCCCTATTAACCGACAGAAGTAGTATTACTAGTATAAAAGTATGAATCATCAGCTTAATATGCACTGCAGAAGCTGTATCTGTACCATTAGTGTACCTGTATGATACCTGTATCCTTGACTATTAACTGATTAAGCATGAAAGTGTGATTTTCAACCAGAGCTTCAAAAAGAAACCACTAGACAAGTGATTGAATGTTTAGCTTCCAGAAATTCTTTGGTAAAGAGGTTAGCTGCAGTGGACGAGTGGGTAACAGATTCAGAGCAAAACTGCTATGTTAGCATATTAGCACATGATACACAAACATGCTTACAAACAAAATGGTACTTGACATGATTGTTTCTACAAATATTATAGAGCACAAAAGCAAACTAAGATGACATAAATGTAGTAAAAGGTCTTTGGTCACTCAAAAGTGCCTTATTTAAGTATGTGAGGTGAAAATATTGAGTCAATTACGGGGAGTTTTTTTAGTCAATTGCCGACAGTTTTGTATAATTTGAATAGGAGCAGCCAGTACTAGGTGTTTTTGAGTCAATTAAGCGATTGAGTCTATAACCGTGAGTCTAATAAATGGCACCTACTGTATGTTAATAAATGTTGTTCGAGGGTTGGTTCTTCTTTTAATATGCATAGCGTTCATGGATACATGGAAATAGTCATATGCAGTATACGGTACACGACGCGCACGTGGGTCACACAGATTCACACTTTAAGTGATGCTTGTATGCCTCACATGAAATTTCTAAGAATTATTGTTAGGTTCTGGTCCTGTCACAGTTATTTGTATTCAGTAGACCTTGACAACGAATAATCCCATCGAAAAAAAATTGCCGTTGTTAAACTTGTGGTTTTACAACATCTTAGCCCTGATAGTTTATTTATTTGTTACAATATAGATATAGATAAAAAACTCAATGTTTTTTTAGACAAAGCACGAGAAAGTGCAAGTAGAAAAAGAAGCTTTGTCTACCATTGGATTTATCAGGCTTTGTATAGAACAAAATTATCTCTTTTGTATTAACAGATTTTTTTGCTTTTTCATTGTCGGTAGGCTTGTTAATAAAATAGTTTCTGCTAATTGTTATTAAGTGTGGCTGATGGTGTGTTATCAGATGAACAATAAAATAAATAATTGCTCGAATTGCAGCTGGATATATTCCACGTTACCAGCAAATAAACAAATAGTAGTTGCTTCAGCGACATACCCAGAGCATCTAGCAAATCACATGACACGATATATGCGAAATCCAGCTTTCGTAAGACTTAATTCGTCCGATCCTGCATTACTTGGTAAATATTTTCTAAACTTTTGACATTTGGCATCTTGTTCATTGGAGAATTCATTCTAAGATTTTGCGTGCACAAGCCGTTGTGTCTAACAAAGTTTTGTGTCAAATATTGAGAACAGTGGCACAACTACATTAAAAGGGCACCCCAGGAAGGCATATACTTTGTGTTTTATATTTGAATATTATACAGTTTAAGCAAATTGAAAAAGCAAAGTAAATGATTGTAAAGTGTTGACTATTTTGTCTATTTTGTACATTTGTTAGGTTCATATAAGTATGATGAAAATATTGTATTTTATAACTCTGTTTTGTTTTTGCTCTTATTGGTTAGGAATAAAACAGTATTATCACATTGTTGAGTTTCATCCAGTCGTTCAAGAAGCATTTCAGTACAAGGTGGAGCCACTTGTCAAGTTTTTATCCTCTGTTTCGTTCCATCAATGCCTTATATTCTCTAATTTCCAGTCACGGTAAGTTGTGCAATTGCAGTAAGTGTATGAAGCTGTCTTGTAGCCCCCCTCTCTGCCCCTCTCTCTCTCTCTCTCTCTCTCTCTCTCTCTCTCTCTCTCTCTCTCTCTCTCTCTCTCTCTCTCCCCCTCCCTCCCTCCCTCCCTCCCTCCCTCCCTTCCTCCCTCTTTCTCTCCTCTTTCTCGACCCATGAAATTTATTGTTAGGCCAATTATTCTTATTATTAAGATCATCTGTGTCTGATTACAATGCTTTATTGTTGCCCCTGTTAATACCAGTTTAACTTAGTCACAAAATAAAAGCAATTTAAAACTTTGCAAATTGTTTCTTTTTGTGTTAAATTAGACGTATTTTACTGATTTTTTATTTTATTTTATTCTGAAAGCTCCCATGGGTCATGCTGAACACTTACAGTGCCACTTTGAAAATATCTCATGGACCACACTGCATTCAACTTCCAGTTTTCTCATGAGCTACTGTTTGTGTGTGGGCTATGCATTGCACACACTTGAATTAAAAAATAGGCTAACACCCTTGTTAACTAATTAGCTAAATGCCCCTAACACACCTTATCACCATTACATATGTCATTTCAAGCAGCATTTACTTGATATTACCTCACTGCTTAAAAAGTTAAAATTGCACACATTTCATTTGCGTTTATGTATTTTGACACGATTAGGGCACAAGCGCTATGTGAGATTCTAAATGCTAGAAACTGGCCGGCGGCATACATCTGTGGTTCACAGAACCAGAAACTTCGACTGCAGACCATCAATAAACTGAAGCAACTCCAGTGCCGTGTGCTCATTTCTACTGATTTAGTAAGTTACAATCTTTACATTGTGGAACTTGTATTTGGCCGATACTGAAAAGCATTGGCTAAAATGCATTTACAAGTTCTGTAGTTTCTTAATACAGTTCATGCAAAACTTGATACAGTTCTTCTGTTGCAAAGCACTGAACTGCAATCGAAGACAACAGTTTGTTTTAGCTGTCACCACCCATCTGCTGTTGAAACTTGGTGCTGCTTAACTTTTTGATAGCCAGACATTTCAAATCCGTATCATTTTCAAATCCGCATCGGAAGCATAATCAATCATGCCTGATAGTGTTTAATAAAAAGTGATTGACTTATGTAACAATAAAGTTTAATATTGTGGCAAGACCAGAACTTAACTGATTGTCAAGGATAAACCATAAGAACTGAACCAACAGAAGTGGAAACTGGAATCCGTATTATACATGCACATCCAGTGAAGTAAATAGTTGGAAACAGTGTGGAAGCTGTTTAGTATCCTACCAACATTTATTCACTCACTAATTATAATTTAGTCACTCACCAACTTAACTGCCCATGGTCAGTGTTGGTTAAAGGTCAAGTGCAGCATATTTTATGAGGTTTCAGTTTTACACAAAAATTTTCTGGTGCTTTTAACTTTTTCTTGGTAGTTTATATAATAGGAAATCTCGTGTGAAGGTTTCATTTTCAAAGGAAATCTGGAACTTCATTTCGTGCGTGTTACTCGTTAGATGACACCAGGAGCTCTTTAGTCCTCATTTACGCCAGCGTTTAAGTTTGGTTATGACGTGTCACATTTTGCTGTGTAGCATTGTTTACAAATCCAGCATCACAGAAAAGGTATCGAAGGAAACCATTGCTAGGACATTTGTTTAGCCTACGATTTTCCAAAGTTTCACGAGCAAAACCGAACAAAATGTTTTGGGGAAAGGCAACTTCGAGGCCTAAACTCATTAGGCAAGAATCCATGAAATTGAATAAAATTAGTGTCAAATTTTAAGTTACGGTTAGCTGTTTTAATTAAACTTGTTTTTACCTTAACTTAGTTGCTAAGCTCGTTATGTGACCACTCAGCTATTACCCCCAAGTGTGTTTTGTTGCTTAAAATTCAGAGGTGCTTTCACTGTGCTTTTAATAAATGGTGATTAAAGTGCAATGACCAAAGTTTAAAATGTTGCTATTATTTTCAGATTTCACGAGGTATGGATGCAGAATATGTAAACTTGGTAATCAATTTTGATGTTCCATATGAACCAGAAACTTACCTCCATCGAGTGGGCCGTGCCGGAAGATTCGGTAAATGCTCAATTTTAACATTTAAAAACTTTAAAAGCAATTTTTGTAGCACGAGATTCATTACAAACAGCATTACAGTTTAAAATGTTGGTGATGCTAGTTTGAGCTAAAAAGTTCATGTAATTTTTTTTTCAAATGTTGTTTTTTCATTAAACACACCTTGTATTTGATACTCCTTTTGATATAGTAATTGAATTGAAGTTAATTTCAAAATTCCAAACCAGATTTGAGATGTACCTACAAGCAATTTTTTGCCCTCATAAACATTGCCATTTGCAAAATCTTTAAAACAGCTTCAAGTCCACATAACATAACACACCACAACATAACATAATGTAACGTAAAGTACAGTAACCTAACACAATATAAGGTAACATAATGTAACACATTCCTTAAACCTTTAGTCCATTGTTTAGTCACCTAATTGGCTTACTAGTCAAACTGAGGAAGTATTTCCTTTTAATGCAGCTTGCTTTATTTAAAGCTCGCTTCTCTCGTCCACCTAATGACCAGCAGAGTCTGTATGTTGAATTACTTGATCACAAAGTCTAATCATTTTGAAATATAGCTTGGTAATTTGAATGCTGCACAAGGAAAGTACTTTTTACAGTAAGAATAGAAATCTCTTAGTTATTGCTTTAATCTACTGTTTCGCAAGGAAGATAGTTTGAGATATCAGTACAGTCAAACCTCTTTATACCGCCAAACTCGTTTACCGCCTGCAAAATAACGAAGAACAAAATTGCTGTATTCAACTGTGTATCAAAATAACCCGTTATACACTGCCTACTGTTACCCGCCATCAACCAGGCAAATTAATATATGTGTTCAATGGGAAATACCCCCAGCAGTGTCAACTAGTGCCAGCAGTATCTTGATAAAATACCAATTGTACAAGGCTGATATATGCTCTGCTGAGTTGTAGACACAGGGTAGACATCATGTGTAGTGCAAAATAGTGCATGTTATCATATTTTGAATGTTTGCAAGCTTTAGCATATAACATAATGATGTATTATTGTCCATAGATTTCTACTGAGTCATTAATTCACAGATGGTTAATTTAATAATTTTCTTTTTGTTCATTAACCTTTAGAGTGAAATTGAGAATTCTAATCAGTGTGCACTTGTCTGTTTTGAGACGCATCTATGGCAGAATTTAACACACCTCGTTATAATGCCAACTTTATTCTGGTCCCAAAGTAGATTGTATAAATTTCGTCAACGCATTTACTTTGGTTTGCTGTGAGTCAACTAAAAGATTAGCAGACGGAGTGTTGTACAATAAACAGGTGCAGGTGTATAAGTGCTGGTATCACATGCATCGTCATATTTCTCACGTTATGCATTTAATCTTAGGCACGCTGGGAGCAGCCGTCAGCTTCGTCAGTCGAGGAAGGGAAGAGGCAGAACTGAAGAGGATCCTACAATACTGTAACACTCATGCCAGACCTTTGCCAGGTAACTAGTTAAGGATTTGCTTAAAGCTACAGCCATCAATGTTAATTATTAGCAGCGGCGCATCAAGACTTTACGATGTCCTAGGCTGGTAGTTCTGTCCCGTCCGTCCATCTCTATTATGAATTTATGGTTGTTTGTGTAATGAGTAGATTAAACAATTACTTGTAGTGTAGTAGAAACACTGTTAACCTAGTTTCTACGTGGTCATTATTAATTACATGTATTTGCGTAACCCTATGTTCAAGCAATACATTACACCTGATC
Organism: Tubiluchus corallicola; assembly: GCA_030141605.1. Classification (NCBI taxonomy): domain Eukaryota; kingdom Metazoa; phylum Priapulida; class Priapulimorpha; order Priapulimorphida; family Tubiluchidae; genus Tubiluchus; species Tubiluchus corallicola. Next base: position 334,153 of record JAQGDQ010000167.1, read on the forward strand.
GTTATGTGGCACTTATGTAAAAGCTCCGCTCAATAATTGCCTGTGGTGTGTTATAGAATGCGCCCTTTACATGAATAAAAGTATACACATTTTCCCAGGAGAAAAAGAATTTTTTCTAAAACACCCTAAGCTATAGGCTAGTTTGTCTATTGGTTAGTACGCCCCTCATTATTAATTGCCACCTACACTGATAGTTGCTGCAATACGGGTATGCGTGCATTTGGTGCTAGTTTCAGTCTGTAGCATGTGGAGAGCTATGTGGATGCAGAATATATGAAGCAATAGAAGGACGAGCAGGGTGATTATTTGTTGCATTTCGTGAAAGCATATGTGGTTAGAATCAATGTTAATTTGATAGAAAGATTTTCTTTGGTCTTCTGAAAAGTCAAGAGTTGCAGAATTTCTTCCGAATTTGGTATGAATGTCAAAATTTTATAATCAAAAACCAAAGGTTATTCGTGACAAAGGGTTACACTATGAAATTTCAAGGACAAAGCCAAGGTTAAATAATCACCTAGTGAAAGGAACTCGTGTGAGAAATGTTCCAAAGATGAAACAGTGCTAAAAAAACATAGAAGATGAGCCAGCTTTACGAAACCAAACTCAGAAAAATGTTAAATATTTCATGTGTAGGCCTAATAAAATTTGCAAGCAGTATCACAGTCTTCACAAGCTAATGTGAAGCGTGTTCCCACAGTTTTGACTATAGAGGTTTTTCTTGTTTGAATTCATAGTTTGTTTTTCTGAAGCTTCTGAAATTTGCATCATTTGTTTTTGACAGTAACATCTTTTTATCGTACAGCCACATATTATGCATATTATATTGTATAGTCATTAATTATAGTATCTATTACTACTAGCAAGTATCATTGGGCAGCTAAAATCTCAATCAGTTTGATTAATAATATAATTGCAATAATCGATCTGTATCTCATAATAGCTGTTATAACTAAGTAGCAGACGGTCAGTTTTTTTATATGTTTGATAGCAATTCTACCTGTATATAATTTTCTTTTTGTACTTGCCAATGTAAGTAATGTTATTCGCATATTTGCACAATAAATTGAATTGAATTGAATTATTATAAATGTTTTTCGTCACAGTAACTTGCGTGGTTGATTGGCAAAATCGCATTTCAGTGCTGATCTTAAAATGCATTGATATGCTTCCCAAGAAAATTGTGCATAAGGATAGGCAAAGATTTTTAAACACTAGACTCATACGTAAGATAATACTGACATTGTGAAGAATCATACACAGCTTTCTAATAATTAGGTATATCGAGTATTTTAAGCAAACACTTGCACAACAGACCTAACTCACCTTCACAGTATATCGCGGATCATTATTGCTTTCAAAATATGAATCCAGAAAATTTCTTGTTTTTTATTGATTTCTGACATATTTTAGTGCCACAACTTTCAGTTGCAAGAAAGACGAGACACAATGAGCCAAAATTCCTTCTTAGATACTATTCGTGAGAGGAGATGCTGCACAAAAGATTTTCTAAAGACAGCGCAACTTAATTTCCTTTTCATGCGTACACATTTTTGCATTCATTTTAAGGTTGGGATTTTTCGGTAAAAGTATTGATTTTTCAATTTTCTTGAAAGTTGAGCTTTTGTCAAGTAACTGCTTTTTGTGTGAATACCAAATATATATAAAGACATCGGGCGAAATGGATAAGCAGTGAGACGCAGTCTGAAGTTTGTCACAACTTGTAAAAGTGTTCTAGATTTTCGTGAAATTTACAGTCCTGTTACTGAAAGAAAATGAACAACATTTCTGAAAAACAGCTGTCAAACTATACCGACTCTTTCAACTATGCAGCTGCATTTGTATTTTCCAACATTGGCATATCCATTCTCATTGCAGCCAGTAACGCTCTTGTGATGGCTGCACTTATCACCGAAAAGCAGTTTCACAAGGTGGCATACGCTTTCGTCGCAAACCTGGCAATTGCAGACTTCATGACAGGAATGTTTATGCTGTATAACACGCTGTCGATATTGGTACCAGAACTGCTGAACTCAAAGTACGCTTGCCTGACAGTGTATATGGGATGTATCCTTTCTGGACACCTGTCAATTCTGAGCATTGTTTTGATTGCAGCCGATCTATACGTGAAAATCGTCCATTCTCTCAAGTATCACGAAATCATGACAAGCAAACATGCAGGGCTCTTAATACTTGGTACGTGGGTGGTCTCGCTAACGACGACGTCTTTGCCGTATTTGGGCTGGTCGAACGACTATCCGGGCATATATGCTTGCCTCTTTTTAACGGTTCTCCCACCCAGTTATCTCTTCTTTTGGTTTGTTGTCAATTTTGTCATCCCAACATCCGCTTTTGTTTTCATGTACCTTCACATAACAAGCATAGCTCGTCACCATTCCAAGCAGATTGCCATCCAAGCCCAGGTAGGTCACAGTGGTGGTGCAGGAGGTCCGACTCAAATGCAGCTTATAAATAGAGAACTGAAGATGATGATCACGACTATGATCGTACTACTTACGTTTATTGGATGTTGGTCGCCATTAGCCGTCGTCGTCTTAGTAGACATTTACTCTTTTCTCGTTCATCCTGAAACGGCAACCCACGCAGACATAATGGTGGTGGCTTTGTTCGTCTACTGCAACTCGTTTTTCAACCCGATCATATATGGCATAAGAGATCGCAACTTTCGCAGGGCGTATCGTAAAGTTATCTGCTGCGAAAGACCTCAGCAATGGTAACACTTAATACTATTACCAGTAAGGCTTGATATAAAAAGGCTCTGCAGTTGCTTGTATGTCAATGGTCATTATTTAAGCCAGGTGATTCACCAAAACTGAGCTTCGTGAATGCTCAAAAGAGAATATTTAAGGTTCTCTTAAATAAATAATACGCAAGAGACACAAAAACAACCATTGTGATTCTGATTGCCATTGTGCTGTATCATTGTTATTATTTCGACATTGTGTACCCATAGTTTTCTCTGTATTGATGTATCTAATTTGACTAATTTCTTTGCTGATTAAAACACTGCTGTTTTTACAAAATAATAAGTTGGTGGCAATTTTCATGAATTGTAATTTTCGGAAAAAAAGGCTTTTATTTTTGTAGAATATGCTGTAAAATTGCAAATTGTGGTAACTTACAACAACTTAGGACAGCAAAATAATTACTAGCAAATGTGAATGTTGATTTTCGTTTTCTTGTGCACTAGCAATTCAGAAATCAGCAGCAGAGTAAATAAGCAAAGAGAACTTAGCAACAACATTTTCACTTCTTGTGAGTATCAATATATTCACAATTATATTTAATTTTATTTAGTTATTATGGCTGTTTGTCTTTGAAGTGTCAGTTTTTCTCAGAGTTCTTTGTATTTTAAATATGGAAATTTTCGTACCCTCTGATAAGAACCGTAGCAAACATGTTTTTCGTATTGAAGTAATAAGTAGACTTTTACGTTTCAAAAACTACAGTAACTTTTTGGCAAAGTTTAAGCTATCAATTATTCTAGTCAGTAATGGATATTTGTAACTTGATATTAGATATTCGTTGATTTGCATTGCTATCCTGTATGCTTTGTACTTGGATGTACTTAGTGCCATCTAGTGTTGAAAATTAATATATTACTGTGTTCATTGCCATTTAGTTTCTAAATTTCATTCTTAAATTTCTTTGATTTTCCCGTGTAACACAAACAGTCGCTTTTTTCTTATGGTTTGCTGAACAATGTTATTAAACTGTTCTGATATTTGAATATTTGATCAAAAGGTCTCTGGTGAAGAATACAAAGCTATTTCTGTCACAAACTTTTCACATTTTTTTCTTTTTGTCATGTTTGGTTTAAGAAATGGAAAAGCGTGTTAGTTCCATCATCGGTATAATTAAGTTCATTTCTTGGTATAAAAATGCTAAATAATTTTCACTTAATTCATTACATAAGATAATAAGAGATATAAAGATTAGCCATAGACTAAATTTTAACAACGGATGAAAATAGGAAGAGGCCAAAATTCCAAACAGCAAATTTTCTTTGCTTGTTTGTGCTTCAAAGCGAGTCTTTAATATTAAAGGAAAAAAGGATAATTTTTCGTACCCTACCATAGTTTGAAGTATGGTAAAAACTATATATTTTAACACATATAATAATGTCAAAGCATTTTTGGTAATTAAGTAATGGCTGAACAATTTAAATAACGGTTCGCGAGCCAAACTACTGATGACATCACAGCTGAACATAATTTGCAACAGCACAAACACGAGAGTGTTGCACGTGTTTGTAAAAATGAAATTAGAAGTACAGTGCTACTGTACAACATTCAGTGTGATATACAAAAAAATCAACAAATTTCAAGTTTACGGTTGTACTCACGCGTGAACTGTTGAGCATGTGTATTATGTCACAACTGAACACCTCTGATGTGAGAAGTACAGCAGTTCTTTTTCGTGCAACACGTTTCATAGATACCGGAGCTAGTGCCCATCTAACTAGCAAATGGCGAAATGCACGTAACAGCGAAGAACTAGTGGCGTGAACGCAAAATTGCGTTCTGTGCTAAGGATTCTTTCACGTAAACCATTATTGAAAAATAGCATGTTTCCTTTCAATATTTTATATATTAGATTGTTTTGAGCTATAGTTTAAAACTGGGTCTGGTTTTCCTTTAAATTAATGTTGAAGTTTTGGGTTTTGGTTTCATAAGCCCACCGTAGTCAGTGATGAAGTGATCTGAGATACTTAAGTAAGTTATCCTAGAGTGACAAGACATTGTTGTCACCAAGGCAAATGTAGCTTAGCCATAGTGAATACAGTAATTGTTTCATACAAGTGAAAAAACGTCCATTAATCTTGAAATATGTTTAAAGCTAACATGATAGTGTGATGTTATTAAAATACAAAGAAATGAAATCAGCTATAGAATGTTGAAGCAAAAATTGTTGTTCATATTTTAAGGCGACTTTTTAATTAATTTTTTGATTGCTTTCTATTAATTAGGATATAACCGTGTAATCTAAATTCTTATGAATACTGTTTTAAAAGAAAGTTGAATGCAATTTTATAATTCCACTGGCAATTTTTTTGTGACAAGAATCAGTTGCTACAGAGCTGCCTTTGCAGTAGAAATGACAGTGAAACGTAGAAAGCCGGGGAGAGTCTCCCCCTGGGAGGGGGAGGGGGGATGAGCAAATTATGACCCAGAATTTTTTCCTTTTTTTGGATATCAAAATCAAATTAGCAAAAACTGAAGCAAAAAATAAAAAAAATAATGTAAGTTTAAGATACCAGTTAGCTTTTTTGTGCCGTTATTGGAGTTCACTATGCCTTATATATAAATAATTGTTCTTTTGTACACAAGAAAAAGACTCAGTAGCATCCAAAAGTGCTTAATTTTCAATAATTGTAATAGCCTTTTGTGTAATGTACATCGTGAGATTCATGAACGCTACTGTATTATTGAGAATACTACTGCTAGTAATTATGTTGTGATTTGTACTGGTGGCAAAGGAAGCCATTCTAGCCAGGTGATTTGCAAACGTGCCTGTGAAGCTGTGGAATGCATGAGAATTGAAATTGGATGCCTGTCCATGTGTGAAAGGCTTAAAATGCGTGTGACACACGCCTAATGAGTGAGAGTTGGCCGGTATGCTTCTTGCTTTTTCAGTTGTTAATCAGTAGCATAGAACTGTGTGCTGAAGATATGGTCCCATTTTTAATAATAATAACCTTTATTTAACGTCAGCGTATGTTTAGCAGACAACACAAACCTGCTGTGGGGTTACATGCAGGTCTTAAATAACAGAATAAAATTAAACAAAACAACAAAGATCAGTATTGCTTTGCCTTTACTCTTATTTTCATCTATTAGTTTGTTAATATAGTCCTGTTCTGATATGTTTCCAGGTTTCGTAACCCCAAAATCACAGTCCTAAACTGAAACCTGCTTACTGCTCGGAACCAACTAAAACCCAAACCCGTTAACTTGCTGTAGGATACTGTTTCTATATGTATCAACCAACTTAATTTTAGAGTTTGATTTTACGGTTCCCTCAAAAAATACCATTTGTTTTGAGGTACAAGACTCTCTGCAGCCTGCAGTGGGCTGCCAGGAAACCAAGCGGAGTTGGTACAAATATGAAACAACTTTTTTTTGAAATTTTCTTCTAAATTAATAATTTTTAAAAAGCACAATTCTTCTTAATGTTTTCTATTTTCTTGCAAGTTTTTTTAGTTTCAATGAAGATTTTATTTCATTTCCTGTTCCACTTTCCAGTTTAACAAGTAACAGTATGCATTATGTGTGTTTGCGTAGCTTATAGTGCTTATTTGTTTCACATTTCAAAAATGAATTGTTGAAATCAAATCAAATTTGGCAGAGTTATCTGTGGCACCTGCTACCTTATTAGGGATAATGAAGTCACAGGTGGCTGCGTCTGGATAACTTGGTGTATTTTACAAAGCCATTGACATCTTGAAGATGATGAGAACAATCTAACCAGATTTTGCACAAACACTGATATACCTGTGAGACGGCTACATGTGTAGATCTGAAAGGTCAGAGGTCAGGGTCACAGTGAGACTTAGTATATCGTAAATCAAAAATGAATACACCAGATTAAACAAAATTTGACAGTAAGTTTTTCCACAACATGTACTTGAATTACGCTTGCAGTCAAAAATCTGACAGTCAAAAGTCAAAGTTACAATTACAAGAATGATACGAATTTGACCTGATTAGAATCAGCTAAAGGTCAAACAGGTGACATAGTATATTTAGAGATAGATCTCATAGTTCATAACCAACTCAGGCAAATTTGACTAACAGATTGTAGTCAAATAACAATTTGTATGCAAATTCTTGAAAAGTCAGGACCTCATGATCACTGCAATTGCTGGGCATTACTCTAAGGTTTAGTGAAAAAGTTTTGTGCCAAGTATGCTAGTTTTTGACTCACTGCAGTAAGGGAACTTAAAAATTAAAGGCAAACTGGACCCACTCTTAAACTGTAGCTCAAAACAATCTACCTATAAAATATCGAAAGGGAACATGCCATTTTTTCAAAAAATTTTTACGTGAAAGAATTATTATTATCACAGATTCGCCTTTTGTTTGCCTTTCACTAGTTAGACAGATAGTAGCACTTGTATCTCAGAAACATTGTGCACAATAAGTAGGTGGCTGTACCTCTCAGTAAGAGCTGTGATGTAGTGCACACGTTTGAGAGTTCATGCGTGAGCACAGTGATAAACTTAAAATTTGAATTTTAAACATAAACTTTGTCAAGTTTTTGTATACCACACATTAGCACTGTACTTCAGTTTCTGTTTTCATGGAGTTTCCAAATTGCTCATGAATGTTTGAGCTGTTAAAAATTATGTTTATTTGTGACGTCATCATTAGCAGGTACCGACCGTTAATTAAGTTTTTAATTATTATTTAATTATCACTGACGTGTAAATGAACCCTTCGGGTGTTTTTAAGTAAAGTTTGGCCAATTCTGTGACGACAATATCATTTTAGCATTCGTATTCCAGCGTCTCATAATTAAGTCATGAGCAATAACCAGTGTCTTTGTTTACCAAGTTATTATGACTTATATATCTATGTAATTTTTGTTTGTATCTCAGTGTGAGAAAGCTCAATAATTTATAAATTATTGTTTCTTTCAGATATTTGTGCCTCAGATTTGGTGACTTCCACAGAGGACTGGAATGAGTCAGAAGTGCTGGACAAAGTTGAGGTGCTACGTGGTGTACTATCTAAACTCCCAAATGAGACACCAAAAGGGACAGCAAAAGTGCAGTTATCGCAGAACGAGTTGCAAAATGGCACATTGAGTAGTATTACAGGGTCAAGTGGTGATTTAAAACAACCAAGTACAAATACTGCTCCTAGAAAATGCCTCAAGGCTAAGAGAACAAAAAATAAGACAACGCCTGAGGCAGCTCACAAAGAAAGTAATAAAAGGATACTGTGTGATAAAGACGAATATTGTTTTGAAAATGGTGATATGGATACAAACTGTGATATAAGTAACAGGCTAGAGAGGGGCTGTGGTGATGTTAATGAATTAGTTGAACAAGTTGTTGAAAACTGTGACACTGATACATTTGGCGAAGAACATTCCAACGTTCCTGTGAGACATGTAGAAACTGGTGCAGGTGATAACTGCTTGAACAGCAGAAAAGCCAAATTACATTCAAATTTTCGTGAACCTCACAATCAGACCAGTGAACACAAATCACCTACAAAAAATTTTTCACCGGTGATGAGAGAACGGCAGGACCAAAGTCAACAAAAGCAAATTCGTCCATTATCCGTCAGTGAAATAGAGAATCCGAAGATCTGTGAAAAGTCTGAGGAAACGGTCACCTCCAAAATCCCAAAGGGCGAAGAAACAAGCTGCACCATTGTTGCTAACCCAATTTACTCTTCAGAGGTGGAAGATAGAAATAAGAAGAATATTAGCGAAGAAATTTGGAAGGACGAAATTCACGCCCAAAACCAGCTTAATCTCGATACAAAAGTGACCAAAATTATTTCTTCGCTAGATCTATTTTCTTGGGGCAAGAAAGCAAACCGCGAAGCCTTTTGTACATATGACGATACTTTGGAAGACTATAGAAAATTTGAGGTTAGTCTTCCAGGTGAAAAGAGAGACATGCTGCTGCATAAGTACAGTGTTCAACAAACTACTGCAGCAGACAATGAAAATTGGCAAAAATTTGACCAATTTGATCAGTCCGTTCCTTCTGTGCAAATCAGCAAAAAGCAATTAAAATGCATTGATCTATATCTGCAGCAGAGTGCTTGTGACTTACACATGAGAATTGAGCAGACTTTGTCACAGATCAGAGCACTTCAATTAAAGAAGATGTTAGATAACTTGCTGCAAAACGAAGATGTGATTGATACTGAAGCAAGGATTAAGGAAAGTACAATTCTTTCTAACCTAGAAAACAACGAACAGACTACAATGAACAGGCTAGAATCTAATGTCAATGAGTGCTCAAAATTTAAGGATGAATCAAACTCACAATGTTCATCCTCAGTAAAAGAGGACACTAAAAGCTCAACATGTGAACCCAAAAAACCACAGTCACTTGTGGATGAAAATGTCTGTAGTAGTTACCCGCGGTTTGATCTTCTACATGCTGATAATGATCAACCAAAGATTGCCACGAATACGCAAACTCCAGTGTTTGATTTTCCTGTCACTAACAGATCAATTGCTAATGTTGTAGCAGAATCAGACAGCATAAAAAGTGATACAAAGTTTCATTCTAATGATCCTTATGTTGTTCAACATTTAGCCGATATGGGAACAGATACGAAAAGGAAAGGAAATTATGTTTTTAGAAATAATCTCGATGAAGCGCACCTTTCGGCCAATACATTAGCAAACAATGATGCCGATATAGGTAACATACCTAGCAGAAAAGTCTTGTCACGATCCACGATACCTTTACTCAACTTTGCAAAGGAGATCAGTGAAAATCCCTTTATATCTAACAAAACTGAATTAACCTTCAGAGAACAAAAATTATTACATTCCAGTCAGCAAATAGAAGATTCTGATGAACTTTTTACCAGTTATAATTGTACTGAACAAACTTCTATTAAAAACATGACAGGCACGAAGGAATGCCTTCTAGGTTCCTCTTCGGATGATAGTGAATCAGATGCCACTTCCAGTGACAGTAGTTCGCTTCCAGATGTTTGCTACAGAAAGAATCTGCGCAGACATTGCAGCGGGAAAGAACTGCCAGGTGATGAGCCAGGAGACTTTAATACAACTGACTGGTGTTCTGTTAACACCTGCACTAAACACAAAAATGGCAATTCAAATGGAAATAGTAAGAGATGCTTTGAAAAGAATAAAAAACATGCCAGTGTAGTTAGTAGTGACGAAAGTGATTCCGACAATGAGGAATGCGAATTTAGGCCGAGCACCATCACACAGCGTGGCGCTAGCTTTTATAACAGTGAAAATCAAGCAACATCAAATAAATCGCAGGCCTATAATGGTCATTTTGACATGTACCCATATAATTACGCAGCTAACTTCTTGTGGCCACATGACATGCCATTTTATTATGGTTACTGGTATGATTATTGGCAAACATGTAGCAACTATGCAGTCGAGCCTGTGCAGAATTATTGCACAAACTTTCAGCAGCATTATATACAATACATGAGCCAGTGCTGGGAAAAAATAAAAAAGTCTAGAAATAGTGAAGAAAACAGCTGAAAGTGGCTTTATAAATTTTACTGAAGTTGCGAGTTTTAATGACATTTTGCTAAATTTGTTTTAATGTCCCATCATCATTATTATCATGCTTTCGTGTAGCTTATACTTGATTAATTTCTCTAGGTAGTTTGACGCCCTAGGCAGAAGTATTTTAGTGCCCCCTTTTCCTTGCGGTCCCCAACGCACCCCAAAAACGAATTTTTCTTGTATGATATTATAACAAAGTATAACTGTAGCTGTTAGTTAGGCTTAAACATTAAGTGTAGTTAATCACCTGTGTACAGCTTGCGATAATTTCACTTGAAATTGTATCTATGACCCAGTTGTACATCCTGGGAGCACTGGAAATTTGGTTGAAATCAAATTTCTGAAATTTCTGGTTCTCTTGACTAGATTTTCCCTCAGAGTTTTCGTTTTCGCTTCATTACCTTCACAATCATAACTCTGGTCTGGTTGCAAATTCTTCATTAGAGGTTCTTTTTGCTGTTCAATGTAGCCACACACCAGCTTTTTCCTTTCGTTTCCTATATTCCGCCACTGAAGACTTATTCCAGAATTTGGTGCCATAGGCAAGTGCGTGCTTTGCCTAGTGGTAGAGCCGGCCTTGATTAAGACCTTATTTGCTTGATTGACATTAAATTCTAGTGAAAAGTTAGCGTTTTTATGCACTTGTCTGCACTCTGCACACACACACCTGTGACTGTTACAATCACACATCTTTATTACAAGTAATTATAGGTGTATGAAATACAAAAATATTTTTCTCATGTTCATATTAGGTGGGATATATGATAACCGTACCAGGACGAACTCATGTGCTGCTAACCATTCTCAAGCAATTTTATTTTAATAACGACATGCTACGCCCAAACTGTTTTGAACTATTAGCTCGTTTGAAATGATTTGAAAGGAATACCCGATTGTAACACGTTTTTGTAAAAGTAAAACTGCTAGGGCTATGATTCAGTACACTGGTATTACATGTGCTTTGAAACAAGCTTTTCTTTTCTAGAAAATTTGTATTTCCCGCTGTTTAACGTCAAGTAAGTTAAAAACCTTGTTTACTTATGTGTATGAGTGCACATTTGTTCTGTAGAAACAGTAGAAGAAAATCATTGAAACTCGTTGTTTGTATCTCAGCTGGACAGAAATGTTTTGTCTCATTGAACCTGGTGACTTTCACACGTATGCTGTAACTTGAAACAGTAGTCTGCTGTATAATGTTTTTCAGTATTTATGTAATTATGTGTATAGCAAAGTGTAATCTTTTAAATACAATAAACAAAATTAAGTACTGTGATTCGTGAAATTATTTTTAATGCATTTTATGTAACTTACGCTTGCTTTCTGATGTGAAAGTTTCCTTTAAAAAACGAATGTCACTTACAGGCAGCACTTAAAGTTTTACTTCCTTTTCTCGCTATAAAAATAAATAATTGGAACTCGCTGGGACTCGTGTAAACTTGAACATTGTAATAAAAATGCTTCACCAAAATGAAACGCACTAGTGAATATTAAAAAATAACAAAATGACTTCTAAATGTCTGCTAACAAAACATTTTAAATTAACAATTACAATGTTATTGGCACAAATAAAAAATACTGTATATATTTGTATATACAGTTTTAAATTAAAACAGTAACCACTATTAAAGAAAATGTTATAAAAATAATAATAATGATAATAACTAATTTTTATGCTTACACAAACTATCTTTTTTAAACATGAAATAATAATTATATACAAAAATATCTGTTGTACTGTTATAACTTGGAAACTGGTAAAAACACTAAATACTTGCAATAAAAGTCTAATTACTTGAAATGAAAATAAAATTTCGTATGTGAACGCGAAAAAGATAACTCAAGAACAATAAAATTTTGATCAGATATAAACACCTATTGGCTAGCACAATGACCCTATATTTATAATGTTTTTTGGCTAGCCACTACTCGTACCAAGCGAATACTGTTTTTGGCGATATCAGAAATAATTCAATGCATGGAAATGAAGTTTGTAGTGATCGTCAGAAATCATACAGCAGTAAATAAAGTAATACTAACAAATAGATGTGAATAAGAAATATAAAATTGGTATAATGACAATAGTTATCAAAATGAATTAGTAAAAATCAGTATACTTAAGAAACAGTATGTAATGTTAATTAATATAAATAACAATGAAACGAAAGAACAAGAAAAGCACGAAAAACTACAAAGAAAAATTATGTTAAAAAAGAGTAGAGTGTGTATGTGTGTAGCCAACATACTTACTTGAACAACATTTGGAAAGCATCAGTATTTGGCCGGTCAGTTGGTGAAGATGATGACCCAAAGTTGAATGTGAAGCCACTGTTGTTATCACTAATTTTAGGAGAACAGCTATCGCCTGAGCCAAACATGTTGAATGGTTGTGCATTATCAGAGTTAGTGCTAGCGCCACCTATAGTAGAATTAAACGTGTTGGCGAAAAATGACGGCACAGCAGCCTGGTTTGTATTGCTATCAGTTGTTTCTCCAAAGGAAAATGGCTGTTTAGTCTGTGAAAAGTTAAAGAAATTTGTCGACCTGTCAGCATCTCCACTTCCTTTTTCCACAGTACCTGAACGGAAAAATGGTGCTGCTTTAAACGTGAATTCCGGCGACTGGTGCAGTTGCTGCATTTGACCACGAAAATCGTCAAAAGACGTTGGACTAACGGACATTTCTGTCACAGTAGGAGGCAAGTCTGCAGGGCTTGCTGAAATGACTGGTGATATGGAGAAGTTACTTTCCATAGATATATTCATCTCACCAAGTTCCCCTTGCACTTGTGTAGAAGGAACAGATATGGCTTCTTGCATCATTGGAATGTCAACAGGCTTACTAGTGTTGCCCTGTGTTTTAGCTGCGGAAGCTAGGGGTGGTGTAGGTTCAGCGCTCTTAGATTGTGCAAGAGAGCAAATTGTCATTGGTTCAATCTTTTGCTGTTCTTGCAATTGCTGCTGTTGTTGTTTCTGCTGATGCACTTCTAGTTGGCGCTCTGCAATAGCATTTTCCACAATTTCCGTGTATGGATAACCGTCAGGTTGGAGTGGCGCATTTATTATGTCAATTTCCTTCCGCTTCTCAAAATGAAATTCCGAAACGCGCGTTGTAGACTGAGTAGGAGGTGCAAATTTTACTGGGAGGAAGGTTGGTACAGAGAAAGGGTGAGATCCTCTAGTAAAGTGTCGGGATGTTACAACGGTAGAAGTTGTGGCAGGTGTTGAATTAGGGGGTCTTGCAGTGAAAGATTTCGCACTGGTAGGAGATTGAAGTGGTGCAGAAGCAGTGGTATCCGTTGAGCTATCTGAAACGTTCATACTTTTACGGGACGAACTAACTGGTGTTGAGCTTGTGCCATTAAAAGAATTACCTGAAGGTTGCATTGTAAAGCCTGTGGTGCTGTTAGAAGAACGAAATGGTATTGACAACGTTGGAATGCTTCGCACATGTTGTGTTTTCACAAATGTTTTCTGCATTTTAATAGGAGTACCGGCACTGACAGCAGACATGGCTGCAGGGCGATTCTTACACAGGGATGACTGCTCTTGTGTACAGTTTTCTGTTTGTTCTGCTGCTTCAGGAGCAATAGTGGCAACATCTAGCAATGCCTCATTTTGAAAATGCTGAGGCTCAGTTGTGTTATCTTTAGCAGGCGGTATTGGAAATTGCTGTGGGATAGTGGCAACTGGGGACTGTGAAGATGGTGGATGTATTACAGTTTGCATTAAATTGGGATTATTCGAAACATCAATGCTAGGCTGGGTGGGTTCCAGCTGGGTGCCCATAATTTGTCCTGATTCAGCTAATTTCTCAGTGTTTCTTGTTATCTTGTCATTCTCTTGATCTAGCATTAATTGTCTTTCGACTTTCAACTGCTTAGTTTCTTTTATTTTGAGGAAAAGTTCGTCAGATTTTTTCTGAAGCTGTTCAGTTTCTACATCAGCCTGCATAGAAGCAAAACGGAAGTTTGCAAGTTTTAGAATAAAGTCAGTCATCCCTATAAATGGCAGTCCATTTCCTTTTCCCAAGACTCTACGTAATACAGCAAGTCTGAACTTGTTATCTTCCACAGCTTGTTTAAGTTCCCTTACTTGTTTTTGCTTTTCTCTTAGCTTTATTGTTAAGGGAAAAGATTCATACTTTTGCTCATACTTTTTCCAAATACCATCATAGTGATCGACTATCTTCTGCCTCTCAAGTGCTTCATTTTCCATGACTGCTTCCATACTTTCCCTTTTCTTGACAATCATGTTTACATGTTCTTTCAGCAGCTCTATATTCTTTTTCAGACTTTCACGCATTTCCATATTGTTAGCAAACTGTTTGTATGCTATCTGTGTAGCGTCATCTAGCCTGGCAATATCAGCTTGTAGCTCTTTTATTTGTCTCTGCTTCTTATCAGCTTCTGCCTCAAGCGCTGCTGTAGCTTGCTGTTCTTCCTCAATGTTTTTTATGTGTTGTTCTTTTTCAAATTCTAAAGCCTTGACAATTTTGTCCAAAGCTGGGCTGTCGATGCTGTTCAGCATAGAAGAAAATTCGAACGTTGTCTTTGAAGTAGATTCCATTCTTGAAAAACTCAAATCTAGCTGTGGTAAGTGTGACAGCTTAAAAGAAGGTCAAAGTACCAACATGGTCAAAAAATAAAGAATTTCAGCCAACCAATGTTACTGAAATAGAAAATGTCATAAACCATTATTCTAAATCACAGTTGTTGTCTTGACTGATAAGAAAAAGGAAACAATTCATCCTGCTAGTATATTATTATTAATTAATAAGTTCTTCATTTTAGCAAGTCACTTAAATTAATCGTATCCGATGGGTGGTAGCTTACATTGTCAGTTTATATTTAACAGCAGCAGGGCGAAATTATTAAAAATAAAAACTTGAACAATGAGCACAAAATTTAATGATTAACTTAGTTTCATAACAATACAAAAACACACTAATCATTAATCGCTGACCTTTGATCACATTGTACAATTGAATGTCATACTTGCTTGCAGCAAAGTCTAAGAGACCTAACCACAACAGGGTTATTGCCGGTCTCTCCTCAACAATTTGCGAAATTGCGGTAGATTGATGAGTCAACTGTTTCACTATTAAGTGAATTCCAAGGGCCCATAACATGAGAAGAGAAGAAATGAGCTCTGATGTTACTACCTACTGCACAAATAATTTAGAATTGTGTCCAGGTAAGTCACGTAGTGGTCTAGAAAAAATTTATCACTACGCAAAATAGAACTACTACTAATGTAATGACTTTATAACAGTTAATAAGATCTATAGTATCACGGCGTTGTTCAAGAGAAGATACAGTCAAGCTGAATATCAGAGGCCAGACTAATACATCTCCATTGAGTTTTTTCTAAAGCATTTTTAAGAGTAACATACTGTGGTGACAAACAACGCATGCATATTCCAGAATTGGCCTTACTACAGCTTTATAAAGAGGTACAATAACTTTTGCACTACGTGATGAAATGCAGCATAATCATCACACCAATTGCGATCGCTGTCTCACTTGATTTAAAAATATTAAAAGTTGAGATAGAATGATGATGATGAGGTAACAAAATTTTACAAAAAAACTCCTAGCAGTAAGCCACCTACCCAGTGACACTGGCATTATTAGACGACGGAGTCCCGGAACTGCCGTGAAATTTCAGACAAAGTGGCGCACCTGAAAAATAATTTCCATACCAAGTTTATAAATGTATTTGCAAAAGAGGATTGCCATCCTTTCATGATCCCGACTGCTTAAGACAGCTAAAACTGCCATTTCTAGCATGCACACGAAAGAGAGAGAAATAATAGAGGCTTATAAAATCCTGGCGCACAGTCTTCGTCCTGGATAAGGTGGTATAACTGACCTTAAGAAAGCAGCTGATCCATAGTTCGCAACTTTTTGCTACACGCTTCTAGATGGCGCTACGGTCGATTACTGGTCCATGGTACGGATAAGCATGGCACCAAAAAAACAAAAGCAAGGAAAATTTGCTATTATTACTGCTGGCATTAAAGATCTCTATGTTGATCCATTTAAATGGTAGTGCTTTACTCTGCTAATGTTTTGTGCTTGCGCACTTTTAAATTTAAACTTTTACTTAATTGTCAACCATCAGGGCTTTTGCCCTCTGTTCTTTCTCATCTACATTAAAGATTTGCCTCTTCGTTCTAACTCAAACACTCGACTCTTCGCCGACGACACGAGTTTCTTTCTATCAGACACCAATTTACATTATCGCCAAAATCGAACTAATTCCGAATTATTAAAAGTCAATAATAGGATGTTAGCCAACAGCCTGTCAGTAAATTTAACAAAAACCAAGTACATGCTAATTGGAAGGAACATATCACGAAATGAGAATTTGCTCTTTAATTTAAAAATAGGTAACCATAGCTCAAACCAACTGCATTACGTACCTTGGGTTTCAAATTGATAGTAATATGAAATGGAAAACTCATATTAATACTATAACAACAAAACTAAGTAAGACTGCTGGTATATTTGCAAAACTACGTTACTTTATTAATATGCCAATCCTCATAATGATATATTACGCTTTAGTGTATCCCTATTTACAGGTGCTGCGTGCTGTGCTGTGGAAAAACTAAGCAATGTATACTACAACCACTTACCACCTTGCAAAACAAAATTGTTAAATTAATTACATTCTCACATTACACGGCACATGCTATACCTTCGTATAAACAGTTAAATATACTAAAAGTTCGTGATATATATAGTTTGGAACTCTTTAAATTTATGTACAGGTACAACACAGGCACTTTGCCAGGTATATATAAGAACTACTTTTTAAAAATAAACGAAGTCCATTCATACTCCACAAGATTCTCAAAAAAAAGGTTTCTATCCTCAAAAAAATACCATAAGGGAAGGCACGAAACTCTCAAAAAATTTACTAGAATGGACAGTAACATACTAACCTAAGGATAGTAGCTGGAATCTGAATCACGACATTCAAATCTGTATCATTGTTATGTGGAATAATTCACCAGTGCCGAAGTGATGTCATTTCTTATAGACAGATATTTTCTGCTTTATTTATATAGCCTAGATACATTTTCTCGTTTTATGAGTATTTTCCAATAACAGTTTTCCTGCGTTTCAGGTCAGTGGTAAAAAGTGTAGCATTATTTGCTGTGGGCATATGGGCAGCGCGGGAACTTGCCGACGTTGATCTGATGGAACCACCACCGCCTTAAACATGTTCATAGGTGAAAATGCAGCCTTATACATCCTAGTAAGAAAATCTTCAGCATTTCTAATATTTATAGCCAAAAATTTGCATATTGTAACCAGTTCTTTTCTCTTTAATTCAAATAAGTGTAGCATGTTTCCTATATCACTAGGTTATTGCAACATTTGGTGGAAGAAAATTCAGAATAGAGCAGCCCTAGTTTTTTTACAAAACTTTGGATAGGTTCTTGTGGTTTTAGCGTTAAGTTAACGGTATTCTTGACTACAGTGGAGCATTTAAAAAAATTTATTACCCGGATAACATGCATCATTAATAATCATTTTTGCCTCTTTGCGACGCCTATTTCGTATAGATTGCTGTTCAGTTCCTATTATTTTTGAAACGGATTTCTGATCAGCATTGCGATCTCCTTGCGTGGTAGCGCCATATCAAACCTTGTGGGTTGTTGTTAAGATAAAAACTCTCCATCACAGGGGCGATGTTGAGTGATTTAATTTGTCTTAAAAATGCAGATGCTGGTGAGCCGTTATTATACGTTATTGTTATAGTGAGATGACTTCTCAAAAAATTAGAATGTACAGTAAATTATATTTCTCTTGCATACAGCTGCATTGAATGCTTTGTCAGATGAAGTAGTCAAAGCAAGGACTAGAAAATTGTTTAAAGGAAAACTTGAGCCAATGTTAAACAGCACCTCAAAACAATCAAAACTATAAAATATTGAAAAGGAATACTAGTTTTTCAGGAATGACTTACGTGAAAGAATTATTATCACAGAAGTGTAATTTTGGGTTAACTCTTCGCTGTCATCAGCGCCTACATCTCGGAAACGTATTGCACAAAAAACGTGCTGTACTTCTTAGTTCACAAATGTTCCATTGTGGCATACAACGCGTTTGGGAGCTCATGCGTGAGGATAGCGATAAATTGGAAATTTGCCAAGTTTTTGCATATCACACTAAATTTGTACAGTAGCACTGCAGGTCAAATTTCGCTTTTGCAAACACTCGACATTGTCATGGAATGTTTGTGCTGTTAAAAATCATGTTCACTTGTGATGTCATTACTAGCTGGGCTGGCCCATCATTAATTAAGATCTTAACCTATTATTTAATTATCAGAAACGCTTTGGCATTATTCTATGTGTTAAAATGTATACTTTTTGCTGTACTTCAAAATAAGGTAGGATATGAAGAAAATTTCCATTTTCTTTTCAGGTTACAGGAGCTGCTGATACAAATACCATAAAGCAGTTTCTGAAGCATATGATTTTAAGATGGTTATATGTATTTAGGCCAAATGATTAGTTTGTGTACATTATGCTGTTAAAGAATGTGCAAAACTGTACACCTCTAGTGTCCTGGTTCAAGTATTTCTTCCCGCTTTTTACTTTATAAAGGCGTTTGCAATAGATTAAAGCTACAAATTACAAAATTACATGTTGCCTTATGACTAGTTGATGAAATATTGTAGTTTATCTGTTCTATTTTGAGTCTAATGAGTCTTAAATTTTGTTTTGTTTATTTTGATTTTGTATATTTTATATTTACCATTACTCATACTGCTACATGTCTGCTGCATGAATTTTGTGTAATTTATTATAAAGCTAACCCTAATCTAATTATAAATTAATTATGAACTTCTTTTTGTTTGCCGCATGTTGAACATCTTGATAAGGGTGGCTGACTCGATAACGTTGGTTTTTCGCCACCCTTTTCCCTTTCTATTAGTTATTTACATTATTTTTGTTATTTGTCGTTGTTATTATGGGAAAAAATAAAAAAATCCAAATCTGAATCTGAAATCTAATGTGTATTTGTTTGTAGGTGGTTGTGGTCTCGGACCTCTTCAGTTAGGACACTCTTATTAGACAATTCGTGCAGTTCATGTGTTAGAAGAATCAATGTATTGGAAAGCTTCATGAAACGGATTGGAGTAACTGCTTCATCAATGAGGCTTGTGATTTTTAAACTATAAGTTAAAAAATAAGTGTTAGTCACACTTGTTATTTTCTTCATCACTTATAAAATTTTGAAAAAAACCAAAATCCTTTTTTTATAGTACGTTTAAATGTTGTATTGCCATTGTAAATAATTCAAAAGTATATATGTGTATGTATACACAACATTTGATATACCACATCAATAAATATATTAATGTAAATTGGTTAATTACGTTATGTGAATTTGTTTTGAATAAGTAAATTCACCGAGATTAGACCCGTTAAAGATAAAACAAAGGATTGTAATATTTTAAGAATGATTTGTGTTTAAAATTCACGTCATGCATAAAACTTGAAGTCAAAGTCATTTAACATCAAACTGTAATTGACGACATCAGTGCATCGTCTTTTGCGAGTTACGGGTTCTAAGGACAAGCTCACGGTAATTTTTTGTGCGACTGAAAATACATAAATTTATACCGATATTAAATGTTGTTTGAACGAATAGCCAATGCGACCACCTTCTTCCTTGCGAACTTGTCTTCATCACGTCTCATACAATTAGATGTGCTTTTGAGCACGACGTTCTCAACCGTTTTCTTTATTTTCTCCTAATGCTTATTTTCTGCAACTTTTTCTTGTCTTATCAAGTGACTTTACACTAAATAGGCCATTGGATTACAATCGGATGTTAAGGCAACATTTCATGCTTTAGATGAAATTAAAGTTTTCTTTCAAAAGATTACTTTATGTTCAGTCTGAGAAAAAGCAGTGTGTAATTACCTATCGTTGGCAATGCTGTTGCACGTAAAAAAGGCACCATTGTTGTTAAGCTCTCTTCCAACATACTATTTTACATGGATATTTTTGATTTTTTTGCTCAGTGTGACAGACCAGAAGGACAAAGGTTTTGTACCATTAGTAAATAATTAGTACTGTTATCCAAACACTAGCACTAAGCACTAGCAATATAAACCTGGCTACTATAGGAAAAAACTTGGAATTAAGTGAAGTTTATGCTGGGTTGTCTGATATAAGTGAAAATTTTTAAAATTGCGACTTCGCCTTTTGAATTTTACATTTGATTTTTTTTGGCATTGACTAGTTTCTTCAAACCTGAGAAAAACAGTTGAGTATTTGGGTGCATTTCGTATTAATTTTCATGACTTTGTTTGGTACTAGTTTTTTAATAATGGACAGTTATAAAGCAGTGACAAAAAGCACAAGGCTCTAAACGTGTGAAATTGTATAAACAGGTTTATTGGGATTCAACCATTGGGGCACTGAAAACACGTAAAGTTGCAAAGTCAAAATTGTGACATTTACTAGTAAATAGTTATCATCATGGAAATAAAACAGTTCGTCGAAGTACATTTTGCAGTTTTTAGCACAATCACAGTAACCAAAATTGCAAACTTCATCACAACTATTTTGCAAAATAGCCACTCAGATACAAAGTAAAATAATTTCAATTTTCCACATATCAGTAGCACTTGTTTAACTGTATTCTTTCTTAAAGAAATGAAATTTTCAGCCTTTGCATTCGTGTATTTTCTTACATTTTTAATGGCAAGAATTATTCACTCACATAATTAGCATTTGCACCAGTTAATGTCATCTTTGGAAAGAATCGTAAGTAACATTCTTGAAAAGTTTATAACATTATCAATAATAACAGAGAAACAAAAGAGAAAAAAGTAGGAAGTATTAAAAGCGCTATGATACTAAATGTCAAAAATAGTTGCTGTTATAATAATAACGATCCAGCAACTGTAAAGTCAAGAAACCTTATTTACAATTGAAACCTTTAACACGATTATTATTAGGTTATTTACAACAATTATAATAAATTATTAAATACGATTAACAAGATTTTGAAGCAACTTGTATATATTTTAACTAGGAAAGGCTGATTGGGTGAAACCCTGCTTCAAAGCAGAAATGGGATGCAATTCAGCATAGCAAAATAAGTACTACAGTGTTTTTGCTAAAAATATGAAGTAACATTAACTGAAGCAGAAATTTTGTTGAACATAACTTATATTATTAAAGTTTCGTGTAATGACTGTCCGTTAATGTAACTGTCAAATCAAAAGTAAAAAAAGTGAAACAATCTAAATGTTTGAGCTGCCTGGTTGTTATCCATATACAATCCAATTCTTGCTTTGAAAGTAAACCTCTTACGCCATAGTTTATAGCACAAGTATTTTCAAATATTTAACAATTACAGCAAATAGGAGCTAACAAATCAAATGCGCTCATATTTACTCTGTTAACAACTATGGGCACAAAAATTGCCACTATTCTACTATGCAAAAAACATTAACAGTTCAATGGAATGATTGGTAAAACAATGGCAAAAACATGCAGAGTTAAAAGGCAGAAAGAGGCTTTGCAAATATTTATACAACTGTAACATTTAATCACTGTTACCAGGCCTTGGCCTCTATGTCCCTTGCATCGTTTACATACCTGAAGTGGGTAAGAATAAAAATCACACACAGGGAAGTAATATTTATCACAAGGAAACTGCCCGCTTTCTTACGGACTTTTGCTATGTACATTGTACATAATTATTAACAAGCAAAAAAATTAATATAAACCACACTGTCTTAAATGTCATTTCTAGATTGTCTGACTGGAATAATGAATGTAGAAATTAGACTAGTTAGATTGTGTGTGAGCTTTTACACAGGCATACATATTACAAGCTGTGGAAGGAATTCTTTTTTTAGTGTATCGGAAACTCCTCTTCGGGAAGCATGTAATCACCAATGAATTTTAATAATTGACCTAACTACATAATCATGACAAGAAGACTGTTTTACAATTTAGAAATAAGAGTTATTAACAACTAAATAACTTCCTTTGAACCTCTGTATCTTTGAATGTCTTTGAAAACCTCTGAAGCTTTAAATGTCTGTCCTTAATTTAAAGTACAGTATATGTATCAGACAGCAAATTATGGCTTATCCGACACGTGTTTTCAAAGTGCAAATCACGAATATTGTCTACTTTTAACTCTCAGTCTTTTATTTTTTGCTTTGGTTATTAGTTTTATCAAGAATTGCAGAGAATGTGTTCCTAACGAGACGCTTGCTTTTGACTTGCTGTATAGGATGACTAACATACAGAAGCATTGTTTGCCTTTCCTCATCCACATTATTCCAAGATTTTCCCACTGGCCCAATTACCACGAAATGTTTGCGATTTAATCACAACTACATGTTGAAAATACGAGTTTAGACCATGGAGATTTCAGAAGATTCACTTGAATTAGATTGCCGTTCTTTTAGTTTCAATAAATAAACAGCCTTAAAGCCATCTTTACCTTGTTGAACATTAAGGAAGCACTGTTGAAATTCTTGCTTATTTGTTAATTTTTTTTTAATTTGATCAATTTTGAATTGATTGTCAAATTACAGTAAGTCCTCTCTTAATGATGCATCATTTAATGATTTAGTGATGATTTAGTTAATGACAAACGTTTCATATTGAAAATGAAATTTTTTACCTTTAAGAGCTGAAATTTTATTTCTTGTCTTTTCATAGTATAAAGAGATAACTGTTAACAAAGTAGCTAAAGCTTCGATGTGACAATGTGCAGTACTGATTGATTTATATCAGTCTGTCAGGTGCTGACATGGCACACCTTTATATTACATGCTTTATTGCTTGACATTGGCCCAGGTGACAAACCTAGGCCTCAGGTACCTGAGCCAAATATTATTGAGTTTTGCCTCTGAAACACATCTTGCAATGTTTAAGTTGTTTTTCTCTGTCTGCAGCATGTATGGCTTCTTTTAACAATGTTAACACCACATTTTGCACGAATGCTTAGCATAGCTAAACAAGAACTCACTATACATAATAAAAGCTTTTACAACTTTAAGACTGTTAACAATGAGCTCACTATCCGACTGTTTTACTGCATTCCATCTTTGAAAGGAAATAAATAAGACTTTTTGAAAGAATTGTTATCACTTTTTGCTGCAAATTTTCCTTCTTAGTAGCATACCAAGGAACTGGGCTACATGTACGTAGTTTAACCCATCAGCTTAAGTCGGCCAATTTTTGCATTTGTCAACTGAGCATTGCAGCACCTTAAATACACATAAAACAGATGGTCACACGGCAAACAGACAGGAAAAATTGAAGATGGTACCTGAGAGAGGTCTATTGATGAGAACTAGTGTGTTCTTGAAATGTCACCTTTTAATAATAACTAAATTGTTATTAACATAATATTGTGTAATTTTGAGCTAAAAATGTTTGTTTTTGCTCACAAAGATCTTCGTTATAATGGCACTTCCTTTTGAGGCTCATTTTTATTGCCGCACTTGGGAAAACGTTTCTAGAGGAAAGCATGTGAGAAGCGTCCCTTAGAAATGTTATTTTAATCTAGCAAAAATTATAAAATTGACATGCAGAAAGAAGTCACCAGTAGTCAATGTTTCACCCTTGATCTGCTGAGGCATTTCGCAATACCCTGATGTGTCCAACAGCCTTCTGATGCTGCGTATTATTTCAAAGCCTGGCCAGCTGCCTGGGCGTAATGTTACAGATTCAAATGGACTATGCTTTGCAAAAACTTTAAAATTGGAAACTGTGTTTTCTGGACAGTTCTTGTAATGTCTGTAGGGCAGTACACCTTAATTCTGTGGCACTTGCAAAGGAACTTATTATGGCACTTGGGAATATTGCACATATTCATGATACGTTGGCACATTTTCGTAGGGCTTCTTATTCTAATATGCAGGAGTTAGTGGCTTTCTTTTCTTGAAAAATGACTGTGTTTTGATGCATGTCTTCTGTATAACATGCTTACAAACTTTGAAATCCCGATGAACATGACGTGACATTCTGGGTATGAACTGGTGGCTGAATGAGCGTAATTGATATATGCCGTTGCTGCCTTTTAGCAAGTTGACTTTTCTGTAGCATTTACGTCGGAAATGTTTCATGTAATTTCATTCCATATTACAGCTACGGTTGTTTACTGCAGAAAATTCAATTTATGGCATCTTAACGTTTGGCATTTGTGCAAGATCCCCTGACAGCTTTCATTAGTGACAAATAAAAACATAGTGATAAGAGTTTCACAGATGCTCAACAGCAGCATTGGAGCATAATTAGACATTGCTGTAAATGCATGCATTTGTGCAGAGACTCCTGGTGGGAATAATTCATATAACTTTTACATGTCAGCAGATTCCATTCCCAGGAAATTTAATTTTCAAACTCATGACATTAAATTTCTGTGGATGCTCATGTTGCTGTGGTAACTTGGCTCATCTAAACCAGAGTTGGTTTTGGGAACTGGGATTCCTCTTGGCTTTTTTGCCGAGGTATAATTCCGTTACACGGCTTGCGGAAGAATCTGTAGTTGGCACGCTTCATCATTATGCCTCCATTATGAAAACATAACAGTTACATCAGTTTTCATACATTCATTAGTACCAGGCACTTGGTGGAATAGCCAGTACCTGATGTGGAGTCTTTTCCACACACTTCACCTGTAAGCGTCCGATATTTTGTTCATCATTTTTTGCATTGCTTTTCGTGAACTGATTTCGTGTTCAGTTGCCCGAAGCAACACTATACTGTTGTTATAAAGTAGATATGCGCACTATATTTGGTTGTCCTGGCGAAGCAGTGCTGCAGGTAGATGGGGTACGCAACGAGTCATCTCCCTCGGATGCGGGTGTTGGTAAGGTAATGACGGCTGTAACAGTGGTTGCTTGCATGTTGTTAACTGTACTATTACTGTTGTTACTGCCTGTCAAGTACAAAAATGTTATCATTTTATATTTATCTAAATATAGTATAGGTTACAATAAAAATCACCTAAAAGTTCCTTAAACATTGCAAACTACGCAGAATTTGATGCTGATTTTGCTTCCAAAGTACGAATAGCTTTCTTACTTTGAAATAGCTGTGCTGTTAAGCGCTTAGCATAAATGAGTCATCAGGAGCGTATCAAGACTTATCGACGCCCTAAGTTGATAGCTCTGTCTCGCCCATCTTATTGTAAATTTATGATCGTTTACGTAATGGGCAGATTAAACAATTACTGGGTGGTGTATTAGAAACACTATTAACCTAGTTTCAACATGGTCATTATTAATTACATGTATTTGCATAGCGCTTATATTCAAGCTGGCTGCGCATGTGCTTGTAATACTTTGCATCTAATCGCTATGTGGTACTTATATGAAAGTTGCGCTTAGTAACTGCCTGTGGTGGATTGCAAAATGCGCTCTTTATATGATTATGAAAGTATACTTAGTTTCCGAGGAGAATAAGATTTTTTTTCTAAAACGTGATGCCCCTAAAACTTTGGCGCCCTAGCCTATAGCCTAGTTAGCCTATTGGTTCATATGCCCCTGTGAGTCATTATAATGTTGGGTTGTCCCGTTTACTTCATAAAATAGTACATAATTTAACAAACCTAGTTGTGCAGGCTTTGATGATATAGGGATTGCGTTAAGGCTTGAGCGCGATGAATGATGTGGATTTGATGTTAACGGTGTCTGGACATCGTTGTCAGATGCTGGTGTCGAATCACGTTCGCTCTGAAAATGATCAGTACCAGTAATCTAAATGTTTGAAGGTTTCCAGAATTTACAACATTGTTTTGTGTATCAAAAATTTTGTACATAATCTTCTATGTCAAAAAAGTACTACCAGCCGTCACATTTTCATTTTAAATGGTTCAGTAACTATAGTTATTGATTTTATGAAGGTTTTGTCACATTCATTAAAAAAAATCATGCTCGTGGTAAGAGGAATAGACGCAGTTTTGACTGTTTGTGGTGTGCAAGGGTAGAAACCGATTTGCCTACTTTGTTACGTATTAGTCAGACACTAAATTCTAGTACTTAGCCAAACATAAAATTTATTGAACCACCAATATATAAATGTATAAAAATGTAACAACAATAGAAAAAAGATAACACAAGGAAAAAGACATTAAATCATCAAAGAGACACAGAGAAATCCCCTTACACATTAATCATATATTAGCTTAATTGACGTTTTAGACCTTATTCACTTTGTGCTGACCTTACATTAACTCAATGCCAGAAACATCTTTGGAGATATTATTGTAAGTTCGATGGACTTACATGGTATTTTTTACCCGTTGAAGGAGGCGCGTGCCCTCGATAAATATCTACTTGTAGATCTGGACTGCCTAATGATGGAGTGTGAGCTCCTGACCGTAGCTTGTGATCCGTTGCACCGGTAAATGGACCTATATGTACATCTTCGTCAGTATAAGCTGCGAATGTACGATTCTGTAACAAAATGAAAATTAAACTAATAATCAAGCTATCAATCATAATTGATTGCATAAATTAAATAAGACCCGTGATAACAATAAGTATCACAATGTAAATGCGCACTGGCTTCTCATTCAATTTACATTACCCTCTCTTTTAATATTTTGCTTTGCATAATTTGCATAAAAGATTCTTTTTAATTAATAAATTAAACAATGAGTAGACTTAAAACTTTTGTAATCCATTAAAATTTAAGAATACGTGACAAATTTTTAATTTTGATACCTTAAAATTATAACTTATACTTATTACATACACATGTTTTTTCACTATAAAAATTTTACACTTGCAGTAACCAATAACAGAATTGATTGTGGACATATAAGTGCAGCTTTAACATAGATGTTCATTATCTCATGAAATGTGTCAGTGTATGATTGGGCTCCGGATCAATTGCTCTAGAGAAATTCACTTACTTTGCTCAGTCAACATATCAAACGGTTCTGTGCAATTGATACAAAACATATAGGGTTGTGTCATTCCTAAATTGCACAATTGTCTGCCATCACGCACAAGTATAATAAAAGGATTTTACACCCAAGTCACTTATAGCGGCTTAGTTATACTGTTGGGAGCTGAACATCTTAATTAAACCACTGACTGACATTTTACCAGGGCCGTCGAGAGCCTATGCGGACCCCGCGGCAGCAAGCATTAAAGCACAAGAAAAGGGGTACCTGAAGCAGGTTTTAGAAAAATCGTTTAAAAAATTATATTGCTTTATAGCAATTTTAGGTGTACATTGTACTCGCGTTCAAAGGATTTTTTGTTCGTTTTCATTTTAAATGGCCTTAGTTTTACACTTTAGTTTTTTTTAGTCTGCACTGGACGCATTTGTCTTGAACAGTGTTGTTTTTAACATTACGCTGAGGATTACTAAATTTTATTATAATGAGTGAGCCATTTTAATGACAAATAAAGAATTTATATATATATATATATATATATAAATGTTCTGCAATACTATTCCGACGGCGCCATTACATGACATTATATACGCACAATGTAAATCAAGGGAAGAAAAGAAAATGTTAAACTATGTTCCAAAACACTTTCCATGCAAAGTTATATTACTTAGCATTTCGCTTACCTGCTCGAAAGACTTATGTAACTAGAAAAGGAAATTATTAATTAATTAAAATGTTTACACCAATTGGTAAAGTGTCATTGAGTCACCTCCAAGGTGCACCACTCAATAACCAAAAAAAAGTATTTTTAATCTTATTGACAAGATACAGTAATTTATAAAATTTTACTTACATAGTGACGTGTTCGTTGTGAATGCTCTTTTTTTTGAAACTTTACTCAGTGTCATCTACACTTGTTTCAAATGACTTATCGTCAAAATGGCTGCGTGTAACGGCCATCGCGGGAGTTTAAATTTACATGTTTTATACAGTGCTACCTCCGACGCAAGCGTTGTATGCAAAAAGCCAGTACGTAAGTGGAAGGTTTACTTGTGCTTTAAGGCCCCACTTCAAGTGGCATAGAAGGGGATGACTTGCTCTCAATTTCGTCAACGTTTGTGAACAATTTCGCCAACCCCCCATTATTTGTAATGCCTCTACCAATCAAAAAGGTACTGCTGACGATTGAAATGACAAGAAGAAATGGCTAATCCAGTAGACAACTTTATGAAGAAAAAAACTTTAGCAGCTCTAGCTATATAAAACTCTGGTTGCGTCTTTAATCTTCTCGAGTCTCCCTAGACACCCGGGCCCCGGGGCACTGACCCCCGTGGTCCCTCTCTCATCGGACCTGCACTTGGGTTTACATAAGGCGGTATGAACTGTCACCGTAAAAATAATGTCAACTTGTTTTGCGCCATGAATACTTTTGTAGATCAGTTTTGGTCGGTATGTTTTGCTCAGTATGTAGAGCATAGGCTACTATTCTTTTCCCAAACTTTTCAGCACTGTACTTTATTTGTTCCTCTGAGACAAAAGTGTATTTTTAGCAATCTGGTTATTTCTTCATTAGAAAATAAGTTGTAGAAATAACAGCACAGCAGCTTAAATTTTCAAAACATTACGTATCATAAAAGTTTCACGTACACACTGTACTAATTTTACAGTAACATGCTCTAGTAGGATTATAATTTATACAGAAACCTACGCAGTCAGTTGCTAACATGAAGAGCCTTTCTCTAAACATTAACTATTGCAAATGCTGAGTTATCGTATGGGTTAGTACACAAGCACACACTTAATTAAACTTGTTAAGAAACAAGCACGCCATTCACTAAAACGTAGTAACACTACAACACATTATTGATTGTGTATTGATTGATTGCTTATTGGATTATTTGTTGCGATTAGTTAAATGCACTATAATGATGATGGTGATGATGATGATGACGACGACAACGAAATGTATCTCAGCTTCGAAAAATAGAGAGTTTACTGTACATCATGACAGATGTGATTGCGATAAGAGTTTGAATGTTAACTATGCTTATCATTTTTTACGATAATCCCTTTGTTAAAGTTAGTTCTTTCTTTGAAAGTTGATATATTGGGAAATGATATATCAGCTATCATGTGTATTTCATTTGGAAGCTTGAAGCATATTTCCACAAGTTGCTGTTTGAAATAATGAGCATCGGTTGAGAAACGTAAAATTTTTAAATAGCCTTGAAGGCAGTTTTGAATATCTTTTAGATCTTATTATGACAATGAGATTATTTGAGAGTATCAAAGTGCTGTCCTGCATCGTTTCATCATTGTCATGCTCCTTATAGACATCATGTTCTTTCTGACACTACTTCTTTAGTGCAAATCTTTTTTGTTTGGAGACCTGACAAAATATTGCTGTAGGGAATTAGTACCTTTTTTGGAAAGTCAGCAATGGTCCAACTGTCATGCTGTAATAGATACGTGCGCTTCTCAAGTTTGTGTGTTAGTAGTATTCTTCTCAGGTTTGGATATGAGATTAGTAGTTATTTTAAGAGTGCTCTTGAAAGTTTAATTATGACATTAATTAGTGCTCTATCGAAACAATATCTGTTGAGCATGGATCTCTCATATCTAACTAACCATGATAGCTAGCGTTTGCTTCCAATTACGACAACGGCCACTGTTACTTTGTTAACAGCAGGTCTATGTTTTCTGCAAAACGCCCTTAATCACCCACAGGCAACTAAATAAACGTGCTCCAAGTATGGTTTTTTCTTTGTCTGTATAGTGTGTGCTCGTTTTAAGGCTACATTGTTTCCTGCTAGTGAGAGAAAACCTATCACTTTGAATGCCTATTCATTTTTCATTGTTACGAAACTGCAATGTCTTAGTTCGTTTGTGATACAGTGAAATTTTGCCGTTTACTACATGACCCCAAAAGTGTGACTTCGCTGCCATACGTGGTTTTGAGATGTTGAGAAATCTATGTACAACGGACAACACCGTGTCTGTGTTTCTATAAAATATGTCATACATCTACGGCTTTGTTATATTTACTCTACCATATTTCTGGAGAAGTCTCGACTCCTTATGTTCTGTTAAAAAAAAACAAGAAACAAAACGGTAATAATAACAACAAAACATATCATGCGCAATATTTAAAATTCACACAATGTCAAAAAATACTGAGTCAGGCTAAGTACACGTGTCGTTAACAAAGTAGTTGGATAGGGTGATAAACAATTAAAGGGTATAGTCTTGCAATTAGTGCAATGTGCTAAATCAGTGTTAAAGTACAGTTGGTTAAAATAATTTTACTCTTTGAAAATCATATTATTTTAATAAATATGTAACTAAATTCTGATCACACATTAACAAATACAGCGTGAAATTGTTTCTCATTAGCAGAACAAAATAAGGTTAAACAAAAACAAAATATTACAAAAATATGGTTTAAAATATTATTAAAGGTATAATCAGAAGTTCCTTCTTAGGCAGCGTTGTGCATTAGCCCCATCCAGTTGTCTATATCTCCTGCCTTATAGAGGATTTCACTGGTGTATAACTGTTATCAAATAAAAGTTGGTAACTTTTCTATAGTGATCATAGAAAAATTAACATCAATTTCCTTCTGCTGGTGGTCTGAGAGTAACCTTGTCCTTTATCAACTTCAACTGAAGTTCTTCCTGTTCGTCCTAATTATAGCAAGCTTAACTTGTTCAATATCCTAGCTTCATAATTGCTAACAATGAGATTGGCTTAACCACATCTTACCTTATGCGATTCTGCAAGCATTTGTACTTGTATAAGGTATGTAGTTTATTAGCTGCCTTACGTATACTTATAGTTGATAATTACTTTATAGTGTCTTTTTATGATAGATTAATTAGTTTGTTAAACTCTCTTTGCCTGCACTTATTTTCTGTCTTCATGTCACTTTATCTTTTTTTAGCTAAAACTGAATGTATGTTTAGTAATAGATCTATCACTTTTTGAAATTGTAATATGCCAGAAATGCAATTTTAACAATTACAATGATTGATGGTGGCAGTACGATTTTATTGAAAATTTGCTAAAAAAAGTTGAACATTTTAGTATCGTACCACCTAGAATGCGATCAGTAGCAAGAATTCTTAGGCCTAAATTAAGATAAAATTCATAGCAGTACAGTTTGATTTAGACTTCATTATTCAAACTACAGGTGATTTATTAATGTACAGCATCTGAAACAGATGAATAAAAATAATTAAACAAATACTGTACCTAAAATGTGGCAAATAACAACCCAGGCAGCACACGATATTACATGTATCACCATGTAGTTAGGTTCTTGTCAGGATCTTGACAGAAAAATATGTTCAGGAAATATTGTCGCCATGTTGGGGCAACATTGGACCAATGTTGTCATCCAATATTGGAAACACATGGCTTACACATATCGTTAAAAATATCGGACAATGTTGTAGCAAGTCCACATTTCCGTATTATGGTATCCATATTTGCAAAAATATTGTGTAACATTGGTACAATATTGTCGTGCTGCCTTTGGAAAAACTAGTAGATAAACACCTGATGTTAACCACGGCCTCCACATTAATTTTAAATATTTTTAGTCATACGTTAAAATGTTATAGGCACCTCTTAATTAACGCATCACATGTATTTTAAATAAGAAAGCCAAAATTTGTGTGCAACGTTATTATTATCTTTAGGCCTAAGCGTTGGTGTTGGTAATGGCATTCTAGGTGAATGGCCTAGGTGCTCGGGTTTTCATTGTCCAAATTTTCGATAATATCGTGTTGCTATTCTAAATTTATATTTACTTGCTTGTTCTTTTTTGCAGTATATCTGTTTTAGTTTCAACAAACATAGGTGGAGCTGTTCGCACACACCGCGAAAAAAACTTACAGTAGCTTTTTCCAGACAATGTAGAAGGTGGTGATGTTGCAGTTCGAAACTGTCTTCAGTGTGGTCATCCACTTCTATTCCTGTCTCTTGTGCTAGCAGCCGTCGTTCTATTGCCTTCTTTCTGGCTACAAATGCAGCACCTTTTTGATTCTTAGCTATGCGAATTCGAGCTTGTCGAGCAATCTGTTTAACAAACAAATGATATCAAGTGATATTCTGTGTAACAAACAAATGATATCAAGTGATATTCTGTTTAACAAATAAATGGGTGATATTCTGTTTACCAAATAAATGGGTGATATTCTGTTTAACAAATGAATGGGTGATATTCTGTTTACCAAATAAATGGGTGATATTCTGTTTAACAAATGAATGGGTGATATTCTGTTTACCAAATAAATGGGTGATATTCTGTTTAACAAATGAATGGGTGATATTCTGTTTAACAAATAAATGGGTGATATTCTGTTGTGTAACAAATAAATGATGACAATCGATATATAAATGATTTTGCTAACTACAAAAAAATTATTCTTGACTGCAGGAAAACCAAATTGAAAGGAGAAACTTGTGTGTATGTTTTTAAAAACTAGTATTTTAGGAAGCAGTTATCACTTAATTGTTAACAAATCGTTGTAGTGTGATTTGCTACACAGCAGTCTAAATACGTGTACACAAAACAAAACAACCAACAAATTCTCACTAGCAAATGAGATGTGAAGGACCAAACAAACAGACGGACAACAAATGCAAATAAACACAAATAAATGAGCCAGCTAGCAAGGAAAATAAAGCAACTAAAAGTCTAGCAGAATATTCAAAATTAGCTATGCACAGTTTCGCCAGTGAGGGCAAATAAGGTCCAATAAATTGTGTCATGGGCTTCACTGCATTAAATAGTTTGATGTGTCTAATTAAATAATAATAACGTGGTGTCTATCTTGGAAAATAAGCGTGTTAAGTTAAAATATCACATGGAAAGTAAAATTTCAAATCTCTTCTGATAAAACTTTAATACCAACTCATATACGCAACTGA
Organism: Tubiluchus corallicola; assembly: GCA_030141605.1. Taxonomy (NCBI): domain Eukaryota; kingdom Metazoa; phylum Priapulida; class Priapulimorpha; order Priapulimorphida; family Tubiluchidae; genus Tubiluchus; species Tubiluchus corallicola. The sequence goes on from JAQGDQ010000167.1 coordinate 367,271, forward strand.
AAATGGCAGCCCGCATTATAAACACAAATCTACATTTATTTGATGTATTATTGTTTTAGTGCACCTTGTTACGTGCAGTTTACAACTTGAAGTAATTAGAATATGACATATATGGCGGGTTATTACGATACACTGTTGAATTCATTATAGCCCTTGTGAAAATGCAAAATTGCAGTACATTGTCTCGGCATTTTATTGTTATGCTGTTATCTCTGTTAATAAAAGTAAAAACAGCACTAAAAGTCTAATCTAAAAAAAATCTAAAAATACGTGTAGCACAATAGCCACTTTGATGTTGCACTCACATAATTATATCACAAATAATAATTAAGTGGCAATTTATAAAAATTTTATGTAGGCCTACTTCAGAATGCATATTTCTGTAACGGTCCTAGAATGTCATTAAATACTTTCTTCTTGCAATAGTTCAGTAATTTACAAAGAAATTCAGGCTTTTCCAGAAATTAAATTTGTTAATTCTGCAAAGCGGACAAACAGACAGACAAACAAAATTAACTTTTATTTAATTTTACTTTAAGTTTAATTTTAATGGCATCTTTCGAGCAGCAAAAACAGAAATTACCTAAAAACATATCCTTGGCGACAGTTCTAGACTGTGGCCATACAGTGGTCAATGTTAATAACCTAGCAGCACAGGCAAGAAAATAAACGAAATCACGCTAATTTATCTTGCACCACAGTGATTGTATCCTTTTATCAAAAAATTTTCTATTAGAGTCAGCTATATACAAACACATAGTATCTTGTGCATACAAGTTATGAAATACTTTACAGCAGACGAGAAAAGTAAAAAAAAATACGAATGCAAAATAAACTTTAATGCACAACCAGTAGCTCCATGACATGTGAACAGACTTTTGTATAAAATCAGCAAACCTACAGCATTCACCTTTACAGACAGAAGGGCCAGATTAGAATCGTCAAATTACGGCATGCATTCTGTTTTATACAGGTACATTTGCATTACTGGGCTTCTCAACCATACCCATTACTAACATTAGGGGGTTGGTCATAATCTGCCTTTGTAACAATATTGATGAAGTATTTATGAATTATATAGAATTTTATGTGTGTGATATTTTTATTGTATATATGTTTTAATATGGGTTCTTGTACCTTATCTTATCTTACATTAAAGAATTATAAAATTCAAATGTAAGTATAAATGCCAAGAATGGGTGCAGTAAATGAAAAAAAACGACAATTAGGGGAAAAGAGAAAAAAGACATGAAGTTTCAAAGCACCACCGTTTTTTAATATCAGGTGAAGGATTAATTAAGCAAGGGGAAAACTCGAAATTACTCATTTTAATACTAATTTTTATATGGGCCTATTAGTAGGTGGGGGTAACACAGAAATAACTATCACGCTTAAAAAAGATACATTGACAGATAGACAGTGAAAACGGCTATAAGAGCAAAAACACGAAGCTTATAATCCCTAGCCGTAATCATAATTATCTTAGAGAGAGACGAAGTGGACAGTATGGTCTGCAACCTGATGACTGTCACTTTTTTCACGGGCGACACGCAACTGTCAAGGCCCACCATTCAGCCATGTTTTGCACCTACCTTTTGAGCTTTGCGTTTATCGGCACGCTGGTTTTGATGGTAAATCCGGGAAAAGTTTGAGACGATCACAGGCACGGGTAGAGCGATCACAAGCACTCCGCTGAGAGAACACACCCCACCAACAATTTTACCCATTATAGTTCCTGGTACCATATCACCATACCTGTAAGCAATAAAAACTATTACTTAGATGTGATAAACCTCAAATTTTGCTCTGAGTTTTCAACTCTAACAAAGTGGCAAGCACCCAGCCTAGCTTTGAATACATTATTATTATAAATGGTAAGGTTTTAGCGGTGTAACCTGTCAGCTGCAATTGTTAATAAAAATGTATTTGAAGCTAGACTGGATACTTGCTGTTTGGTTTCGTTATCATGTTGAGATTTACAAATTCATTATTTTTTTCTACCGTAGTACCTTAAACCTAAAGTGCGTTATTGTAGTTACTAAGGCGAGGTTTAGGGTCAGAACCAGGTATCACAGTTAATATCACTTAGGTCAGTAAAGGGTACACTCAGGTCATTGGTCCAGTCTCACAAACTACAATATTCTAGCAACAGAATGCAGCCAACAGAAAAGCACAACATGTGCGGTTAATGCCGCTGCAACTACATACGGTTACATATTGTGCAAAGACAGTAACACTTCCAAAAATTAATTTATGGATGCATAATACCACTGAACAGTACGACTAGGGTCACCCATTAGTATTGTTGATAGATAGCAAAGCAAGCACGTGAAAAAGATAGCAAAAATGTTAAGCTAATAATGTAATTTTTATCAGTCTACACAATCTAATAGTTTAATTTAGATGACACTGCCTTGCTGGTGCACGTTAATGGATTTGCTTCCACATGCCCAAGAATAGTTTTAAGGAAAATTAGTCATTGAAATACTATTAATGAAAAACAGAAATAACGAAATATGAAAAATGTCATTAAGAATTAAATTTGCGTGGTTATAAACACTATGTTTAAGAGGTCCGTTGCATGATCATTTTACGATACACACAGATCTCTAAGTTTGTTCTAGACTTCTAGCCATTTATTTTAACGATCTACATGACTTCCTGCAGGTGTAACAATCTAGTCATCGTGGTTATTTTTAGACGACACTGTTGCGTCTCATGTACGCAAATAGATTTTTGGTTACTAGCTTACGAACCAACTTTACAAATGTATTTGTTCGCTTCTGTTTCGCTATGTACACATGCACTTTCGCTATGTTGCTGTTCTGTTTCTCGTTGTTCATGTAAAATACTAATAATTTTTTTCAGTTTTTAATATTGTGACGTCACAGTAGAGTTGCTCAGTATTCTAAATTTTTACTAAAAAATGGATCCATGGTAATGGTAGATGGTGTTCTAATTGATATCTCCGGGCAGATGGGCAGAAAACTCAATAAGCGGCGAATCCAATGCTTCGCATTCCAGACTTCTCTAATTACTTATTCTGTGTCCGAAGAGTGAAGAAGAGTCATTTTGCATAGTCGTTTTACGATACACGTGAGTCTCTAAGGTCATTGCAGCCTTTTATGTCTACAATCTGTGTACTTTTCCGCAGGTGTGACAATCCATTAGGTTCACACCTAGCAGGTAAGAGTGTGAGGAGCAATATTGATCGAGTATTATTCAATCAGGCTAAAACAATATTGTGCCTGCAAGCCCAAATATGAGATGTTTGCTTGAACATGTATGCAACAACGGAATCAAAACAGAAAACTTATGAATGTGTGAGTTATGTATGAAACTTATGAGTGACAATGAGTACTGAAACAGTATACTCATCAGTATCCTGCCAGTCTTATTATATTATGTTACGTTATGTTATGTTATGTTATGTTATGTTATGTTATGTTATGTTATGTTATGTTATGTTATGTTATGTTATGTTATGTTATGTTATGTTATGTTATGTTATGTTATGTTATGTTATGTTATGTTATGTTATGTTATGTTATGTTATGTTATGTTATGTTATGTTATGTTATGTTATGTTATGTTATGTTATGTTATGTTATGTTATGTTATGTTATGTTATGTCATGTTACGTTACGTTATGTTGTTATGTTATGTTTGTACTATAGTATATCATATTATATTGTATTGTATTGTATTGTATTGTATTGTATTGTATTGTATTGTATTGTATTGTATTGTATTGTATTGTATTGAATTGTATTGTATTGTATTGTATTGTATTGTATTGTATTGTATTGTATTGTATTGTATTGTATTGTATTGCATTGCATTGCATTGCATGGCATGGCATGGCATGGCATGACATGACATGACATGACATGACATGACATGACATGACATGACATGACATCACATCACATCACATCACATCACATTACATTACATTGCTTTACATTACATTACATTACATTACATTACATTACATTACATTACATTACATTATATTATATTATATTATATTATTATATTGTATTGTATTGTATTATATTATATTATCACGTCATATCTAAACAAAAGTACTAAATACATACACTACAAGAACTGTCTGTTCTTGCTACTCATGCCAGTGTGCATTGTACCCGGCATCAGAGTGAATTCGAAATGATCTTTGACTAGGAAAACACTATGCCTCACTTTATACCAGGAGCAGGATAATACTAACTGTAAATGTTTTAATTTCTCATTTCACAGACATAAATAAGAGTTAATATTTCCTATACTAGTAATTTCTTAGGTCATTTAGTGTCTTACTGAAATTACACTGAACAGAGTTGAACTCTTATTCAGACAGACAAACTGTCTGTAACTGGAAGGAAAGACTCTACTTCACAGTTCACACTGCCTTCATCCTTGTTCAGTGAAATATGCAGGTGATACATTTGTTTAGAGTGCAATGTCTTCCTATGATAATTTCAGAATCCGTGAAAATCATGTGTGGTAGTACTTGTTGCTGTCTGACTATTCTCACTTAAACTATAATTTTTCATCTCACTCAAGTACTTCTAATGCAATATTATATAAAATGTATCGTATAGAGTTTTCATTTGAGAAAATTTCGACGACTATTTTTCCTTACGTAATGATAACTTCTGTTTAAAATTCTGGTACTTCAGGGTGAACTGCATGGTCATAAAATTATCATCATCATCTACATCATCATCATCGTCGTCGTCATCATCGTCATCATCATCCGCATGAAAATTATCATCATTACTATTAGGCTACTACTATGCATGTGAACCGGGCGGTATTTATAATACATGTAATTAGAATTTAATTGCGCTAAAACTTTATTTTTCACAGCAATAAAGGAAGAGTGTACCCTTGCCATTCTGGGTCGCAAGGCCAAAGGTCAATGTCACAGAAGCAAATACTTGAAAAGACTTGCGTGACCCAAAGCTATGTCTCAGTGCGAGGCGATGCTTCGCCTTGTTCACTTTAAATCCACGTATGAGTGGAACGTGAGGGCTAAGGAAGCGGTAGTTAATTACACCAGACTGGAGATGCATAAATAATATAACATTCACTATACATAATGGTAATTTGCAAAGACGGTATATTTTCCTTGTGTGTGCTTTTAATGGATGTAATTGTCGGATAAAGTTTGTGGGTCATGCAGTGTAGTCGGTAAACAACGCTGCGTTTGTTGCTTCAAACTCGAAGGCGTTGAACGATTTAAGAGGTCCTTAATTGTTGGTTGATGGGAGAAATGTAGGCTTCGTAGATTTGTATAGGAGTCAGCGAAAATACATTCCAAAGTTTATTTTGAGTTGGGTCATTAGTTGTATGTTGTTGAGAGCGGGTCCAAACGTCTTTAGTAGGACGAGTGGGCCAACATTCCACACCATTGACACCCATAACAAACTATTAAGTAAATACTGTCACAGATATGTCAAAAAAACGTCTAAGCAGCTATATTTTAGTAGATGTATAGCTACTTTACGCTTATATAGACCGTAAAAACAATTTTTATTGTAAAAGACAACGTTGCTTTAAAGATTAGTTATTCAAGTTAGTTGGCTAGTTAGTTAGTTAGTTAGCTAGTTAGTTAGTTAGTTAGTTAGTTAGTTAGTTAGTTAGTTAGTTAGTTAGTTAGTTAGTTAGTTAGTTAGTTAGTTAGTTAGTTAGTTAGTTAGTTAGTTAGTTAGTTAGTTAGTTAGTTAGTTAGTTAGTTAGTTAGTTAGTTATATATAGTTATGTATTCGATCGTATTGACCATAAACTTACAGCTTCCAGCATGGATAGGGTCAAATGGATAGGGTACAGCATAAATGAACGCTTTTTACCCCTCCGATCTTCTCTGGACGCTTTATTTATTTTAAGTTTTTCTACATTACAACAATTCACTGATCCGGATAGAAGAAAGCCTAGAAAAACAGTCTCTAGGCTCGTGCAGTCTAACTGACCAAATTTGGTCCGACAAGCTGCAGTAAGAAAACATTGACAATGCAAAACTGCATAGGCGGAATCGCATAGGCAAGTACGAAGGTAATTATAAGAAACAAAAAACAAATTGGACATTTTGTTATTACAAATCCTATCGTCTCACTTTCTGAGTGATATTCATTATTACTTCACTTTCGTGTATATTTGTCTAGGCCTATAATATGTCTCTCAGTGTGTGTACATCTAACTTAAATGGTGTACTGTTTAACTTAATAGATAAATTTACGTATTTACCTACTTCCTTACTACAAATTCAACTTTGTAATTATTAGAAAAGATTAAAGTTATTAGACTTGGACTCCTTGAATCAAGCACAGTAGGCTGTTCGGCTGTAAACTATTACAGGGTGTTCCAAAACAACCAGCAGACTACGGATGAGCATCGAACATTCCAGTTCGAACGAGTTTTTTTAGTTTAAATTCGATTCGAACCTGAAATTATAAATTCGAATAATTCAACGCTTCACTACATATACTGTCATACACTGTCATTCAAACATTTGAAACATCTTTCAGTCAGCGCAATTTAGCTGTGATTTCTCTGCACAGTTTTTAAACGAATATTAGTGTTTTACTGCAGAACAAAATCAAGCAATATGCATAATCTTTGTGAGACTGCTTTTTATTAAAGGTAGACAAGATGATTTTTCGTATAATACTCCATTTTCAAGTCCGATAAAAAGTATACATTCTAACACAATACTGCAAAAGCGTTTCTGATAATTAAGTAATAGATTAAAAAGTTAGTTAACGGTAGGCGAGCCCAACTATTGATGACATCACAAACTAACATAATTTTCAGTGGCAAAAATATTCCACGAGCGTGTTGCACGTGTTTGCGAAAGCGAAAATTAAAGTACAGTGTTACTGTGTGTTGTGTTAAAACTAGACAAGTTTCAAGATAAAAATTCAAATTTCTAATTTACCACTGTACTCACACATGAGCTGTCGAACGTCGAACGTGTGTAGTTCGTCACAAACGAACACATCTGGAATGAGAAGTACAGTACCTGTTTTTGTCCAACGAGTTTTCGAAATGCAGGCGCTAGTGCCCGTCTAACTAGCGAATGGCAAAATGCATGTAAAAGCGAAGAACCGGTGGCGCGAACGTGAAACCGTGTTTATGTGGTAATAATTCTTTCATGTAAGTCATTTTTGAAAAAATAATATGTTTTCTTTCAATATTTTAAAGAGCAGATTGTCTTGACCAAGAGTTTAAGATTGGGCGCAGTTCTGCTTTAATGATTCGAAAGTTTCTTCGAAAATCTTTGAAATTGGATTCGATTCGATTCCCATTTTAAAACCTCATAATTCGGTTTGATTCGAGTTTGAAAGCCACAAATTCGTTTCGAACTGAATTCGCTTTCTTTTTGTTAATAATTTGTTGTTTTGGGCACAGTGCGCCGTTCACGCATACGTTCTTCTATCTCAGTCAGCAACGCGCATTATTATTGGCTGTTCACCCCCAAAATGGCTGTCGACACTGACGAAAATCAGGACCAGCTTGACATTGTCAAACTTGAATGACATTCAAATTTCACTGTCATTCTTGTTGTCCAGACGGTCCTGAAACACCGACAAACTCGAGGATGACAGTGTTCTGAAGGACTGTGTGAACGACCAATATTGCATAATACAAAGTCTAATATTGGTAGTACTAAATTTGAACTAATGACTACTGATGTCATTATGATGTCATGAGCAAAAATCTAAGCTGATTTTGTCAAATCTGTCATATATTTCTACTGCACTGTTTCTTTGGGACCACCCTGTATATTGCGCGTCAGTGCACTTGGCGTGTACAGACACCTAACTCAATTACTTTCGGGCCCTGCATACACTTGTAAGCCATCAATCATTTTTTGTTACAACATCAAACAGCTTGTTGACGTAATCTGTTTCTATAAAACATGACAATAACCATCGGAAAGGCGAAAAGTAGTGACATTGTTGTTGCAAATATTGAATGATTTTAAAATTTGTGAAGACTCTAGAACCGAAAATTTGCTTCAACGTTTTCCATTTCAAAATAAAATACAGTCTAGAGAGTAATAACCCTGCGACATTGCGTCAATGTCTCTAATTTCTACTTTGGAATGGCTTCAGTCAGAAGCGCCAAAAAGCTACTATTCGGCTAGTATAATTATTCCGTAACAAGGGAAGAGCCATGAGTGTCGGACGAAAACATGGTCTTTTCTCAATACACACGTAATGTTTCAGCAATAATTTGCCCTTATTTGTTTGATATATTGTTTGTCTTCCAAGCGTTTTTCAACAAATGTCTGGAGTGCCTGATTATGGACTGCAGGCTTCATGCTTTTGGTCATTGGACAGTAGACAGGCCGTTCGGATGTATTTTTCCCTAAAGAACAGCATGTATTTCTGAACGAGGTTATTAGATGAGTGAAGGCTCGCTATCGATTTTGCAAGACTAAGTACTTTACTTAAACACAGAAGCCAACCATCCCGATTAAAAACTTAACGCAGTAATATCGTTTAGCAGGCTTTCAAGCTTTGTCTCTAACAGTCATTAGATTACAAAGATATCTAAGCTTCACTTTACTCCATGTTGTCCCAACCGGAACTGAAAATTTAATGAATCGCCGCAAAGAATGGTCGGTTTAATTTTCTAATTAATATGAGTAGTTGCGTGTTCTCATCTGTACATAAATAAAGCCGAAAAGACACACAAAACGTAAACAACTCTTTCAAAATCCCGTACAACGTTTAGTTCGTTTTCTCATCACGCTTAGCAGAAAACAAACTGCTATAGATGGACGTTACGTTAGATGGAATTTTTGTCTGAGACAAGACTTGCTTCACGTGTTTCGTCAAGATTGATCTTTACACACTTTACACTTATAACATTTCATATAATTCGTGCATAGTTATGAAAGTGTGCTATAGAAAAGCACAGACTAGACGGTTTAGTCTGTTGGTAACACGTCCACTTTCCGTCCGGGAGGTCGTGAGTTCGATACAGCGGTCGGGTTATACCAAGGACGTTAAAATTGGTACCTGCTGTTGCCCTGCCCGGCGCGTGTTGTTAAGGTAAAAGTGGAGTAATAGTAGTCACTGTTATGTAGTTGTAGTTTGTTATTTACTGTTGGCAATAATAGCTCTTCTGAGCTAATGTTAATTGCACCAAAAATCCGTCTTTAAATAAAGATTATTATTATTATTATTATTATTATTATTATTATTATTATTATTATTATTATTATTATTATTATTATTATTATTATTATTACTATTATTATTGTTGTTGTTTATACACTAAAACAAAGTGCAAGCGAACAAAGCTTACCATTTGACTGCTGAACCACAAAACGTGTATTCGAACAGTGTCTCAAAAAGTTTCCCACAGATGGATTCATGGTCGACGTATATTTGACATCCTGAATTTTTACGGGCGTACACGAGGAGCAAAGTTTTCTCAAAAATGAATGTCTTTCATGAACTTGAGATAAAAATTAATGATTGTTGTACAAACATTTGGCTTGAAATGATGGCTGATATCAGAAATGTACGCTTAATAGTTAAGTGAAATGTTCGGATAAGGTGGCACATGCGTTACGAAGCGTATAAAGCCCACTTCTTTTTCAGGTTTTCATTCAACTATGCTAAAGGAATCCTCAAGTTTTATTTCATCTGTCTTGCAAGATTGCATCTTTAAGTCCACAAATCCATGTACATGTTATACATTTACAGGTCTACCGCTGGCATCTCCATTTGACTTTTAGACGTTCAATACAATAAACCAAAACATTTATGCAGCAGTTTAGTTCAGAAACGGTTAAAAGAGGTAATTTTTAAGAATATTAGTTTGAAAACAATTTGGGAAGGTTCCCGAAAAGAGAATCTAACTTTACCTTCAGGTCAGCCCTCATTCTAGACTTTCAAGAAGTATGGGCGCGCTTGTGAGTTTGACCTGCAACTGTCAATAGTATCTACGTCTCTGATGGAGCATACGTTAAAAGCTTTGTCAAAACAAATCCAACCCATTCATTCCTAATCCGGCTAGAGCAGCTTCATTGTTGGGCGTCAACACTCGAGGGAGCCGGAGTGCGGGAGAAAACACGAATTAGCGCTTCGTCGAGTGTTTGCACGCCGGAAATCCTCTAATGAAAAAGCGGCAAAGCATGATGGAAGACGACAGAGAGATATGTGAGCGGTTATTTAACTTTGGCGTCAGAAGCAGAACTGGGAAAAATTCAAGCTTATCAGCTTTGCTTATACCTTTTAAAATGTATCATACAGCATGATAACTGTAGAAAGCAGACACAAAAAATCAAGAATTATTAAAGCAAAACAGGACCCAATCTTAAACTGTAAGTCAAAATAATCTACTCTTTAAAGTACTTAAATGAGACGTACTAGTTTTTTTTCAAAAATGACTAACACAATTTCACGTTTGCGCCACTAGCTCTTCGCTGTTACATTACATTAGTTATATTACAACACACTGAATCTCTTACAGTAGCACAGTCCTTCGATTTTCGTTTTTGCAAACACATGCAACGCGTTCATAGAATATTTTAGCTGGTGAAAATTGTGTTAGTTTGTGATGTCATCACTAGTTGGGCTCGCTAACCGTTAATTAAATTGTTGTTAATTTAAATTTTTTAAAATCCTTTATTTATTTATCAGAAACGCTTTACAGTATTATTGTTGTTAAAATCTACACTTTTTACCGTATTTGAAAATGATATGAAAAATTATCCTGTTTTCCTTTAAGTCTCCATCTCTGTTAGCTATATAACAACGCAACTGCAGGACTGTCGAGTAATTCTTAAAATGTGGATAGAGCTTTACTAATGGAAAAATAAACTTTCTCAAAGGTATAATATACGTAACAATTTTCTGTTCTACTTTTATCTCACTTTGCTTCTCATCAGTAGCTTGATTACTATGATGACAACAACGATGCTGGAGATGATGATGACTGTGACGAGAATAATAAGGTGCAGGCGTAAGAAAAAAGACCAGCTTTTACCTGAACTGAAAATTATGCACAGATAGCAGGTGTGGCATAAAAAGACAACGTATGCTTGAATAGTTTCTCTGTTTTTTGCCACATGGCCTTCGCGGCAAAGCAGTTAATTATCGCGACTGCATATTATCCTAACAATGCTTTTGCTAAGAACCTGTGCGGCTGAATTACAAGCATTTACATCATTCAACGAAGGAGATCCGCCGAGATTTGATGCACCGACGTTGTGACTGGATGAACTTAATGGCAATCATAATCTGCGATTAGCGTCAGCAGCAGCACAAGTCCTTGATTTATCACATAAGAACTTATCAGCAAAAATTATTGGTTTTTAGTCAACCGAAAACCCAAACTGAGCTTTCGCCCGGCGGCAATAATGAACAATTAGAAATCAATCGATCACCATTAGGCCGTTAGTCATCCAGTGCTGATTAAAAAGGATTAACAATCAATTAACCAATCAAATGATTGGGTTGACTAGCTTTTGCGGAGCTTACGACTATGATGCCCTCAGAACGACGATGATAATGGAAAAGATGACAATAGCGTAACAATTCAATTCAATTCACATTTTTATTCCCGACTTTAAATTCATATAAAACAACGTGCATATAAACTAAATAAAATATATGCATGTAAGATATTAAGACCACGCATTAAAACATAAGACTAAAATTACTGAAATTACAATAAAACAGCGAACACAACAACAAAAACACACACAAGAGGACACGCTATCCACATAATTATAATACAAAAGACAATACACACGAAATTAATTCATTAAAAATGATTGTTTTCTACAACAAAAACGCCGTGCAACGACTTAGTAATTTATGCCACTTTTTAAAAAAATGCGATTTATGAAACCTTTCACTAATTTTTTGTGTTACAAACAATACATTTCGAATGTCAGACAATAAACGATGCCGGATACTATATGCTGCCGTTCTTCGTATATGTATGAACTGCGGGAGTCTAAGGTGGTACTGATACCAGATGAACTGCAGTCATGCCTTAATTTAAACAATTTTCTAATACAATTATTGTAAGCAACTCTTGGTCTATTGAGTATACTTTAGTGGGCTTAGTCTATTGTGCTAACCACTAAGAAACAACAAATCGCTTTTGCAAAACAGTCAATAACAATAATTATTATTACAATTCATCGAGTCACCATAGGAGACGTTCCTCATCGCGACTTTTATCTTGCCTAGCTAAATTCCACCCAGAAGACAGATGAGTATAATTATACTTGTACTATTTACGACAATATAATAATGCTTTATTGCATACGGTATAATGTAAGTATTTGTTGCAACTGGAACGATAACATTCATAATTATTCCCGCGTGAGGCCCGTATCTGACTCTGCCAGTGATCAGAACAGCACAAAAGTAATAATTTCACTCACAGCAGACGGCCTGAACACGCAGGTATTCTTCACATCACCTGTAATTTACTTAAACTCGCGTCGGCTGCTTAGGACAACTATCACGTAATTGCAGGAATATTAGCTAAATCGACACACAGAATAAGCGGAATCAAGACACAGGCTCATAAACTAAAAATAAATACCACTCCCAGTTTACTTGCAAAACCTCCTGTTCCTACCTTGTTCCTATTTTTAAAAAGGGCGATAGTTGTGATCCGAACAATATAGTACCTTGTCTCTTACATGCATATCTTGCAAAATAATGGAAATGTGTATAATTGATGAAATGTTAAAATATCTCAAATGTGACAACCTATTGTCTAAAGGACAGCATGGTTTTTTCAACACGCAGGTCAAGAAATACACAGTTTTTTGAATGCTTGTAGGATTTTAGTATTGCTATAGATTATAGCTATGTTTTAGATACAGTCTATATTGACTTTAAAAAAGCATTAGACACTGTAAGCGATCCACAGCTTCTTCTAAAATTGGAATCTATGGGAATTATGGGTAAATTGTCGTTTTGGACTCGCAGTTTTTTGTCATTTTGAAAACAGGGTGTTGTCATTGTAATGAATGTTTGTTCTGATTACGTGAGCGTAATTTCTGGAATGCTACAAGGACGTGTCCTTGGACCTCTATTGTCTTTGACGTTTGTTAACGATTTAATAGAAACAGTTGACTCCGTAACACTTAGACTTTTTAGGCGGCATTATGAATTATACTTTCATTAGTAGATTATTCAATTTTACGATGACTTTAAATTTTTTAAGTACTATTTACAATTTATGTAATTTTGTAATTTTAGGAATGATTCATTTTGTAATTACTGTATGTATCTGTAAATTGTAAAGTGCATCGAGGTCTCCGATGTGATGCATTCTGCAAATAATAAATTATTATTATTATTATTATTATTATTATTATTATTATTATTATTATTATTATTATTATTATTATTATTATTATTATTAAACTATTTACAGACGACGTTAAATTGTATCAAAATTGGTTACGGAATCAAACCAGCGATATTCAATCTGCTCCAAATACATTGTTTCAATGGGCAACTATGTGGCAATTGTCAATTGCAATGCCGAAATGTAATGTATATGTACATGGGTTTTAGAAACTCAGAGTTTACATATAAGTTGTCAGAAAATGAGTTGCCTGTTGTACGCAATATGCGTGATCTTGTGTAACATTTTCAGATAATTTGAAGTGGACCACTCACTGTATTGAAGTTGCGGCAAAGGCTAATAGAATTACCAATATCATTTCTGAATGTTCTCTACAAATGACAAAGAAACATTACTGAAGGCTACATTCACTACATAAAACGTACATTAGACCAAAAGTAGAGTATTGTTCATCTGTGTGGAGCCCCATGTTGTTGACTAATGTTGATAAAATTGAATCCGTTCAAATGTATTCTATCAGACGTTTGGATTATAGATGTAAGGTTACTTATGTGTCATATCCGTTACGGTCGAGCTTTTTAAATCTTAGATCATTAGAGGAAAGAAGGTTACATAAAGATTTAGTACTGTGTTATCAAATCATACATAAAGACATAGATATAGACAGAGACATTTTTTACAATAGCTACCTCTAGTCGTACAAGAAATAACAACTCACTTAAATTGCGTGTCAAGCGATCTGCTAAAAAATATTTGGTCTAACAGGGTTGTTCCGATTTGGAGTAGTTTACCAGAAATTGTAAATGATGCACCATTGGTAAAAGCTCGAAATTCAAACTTTTAAACTGCGATTAAATTATGTCGATCTAAATGTTTTCTCAATTTTTAACCGGCATTAATGTAAGAAGCGTTTGTTCATTATGATTCCACATAAGCTACCATTGTTGCGAAATTCGTTTTTCGTGAATATATTGAATTGTCGATGATGGTGCTGATAACGGTGGTCACTAATATACGTGTGGAAACATCAGAATTTGTGTCCAAAAATTAATGTTAAACTTGTATTGTTATTTCTTGTACTACATATCTCATTGTGGGTTGCGGAACTGATGCTGAGTTGGTGAAACACACCTGTCCGTACTGATACTGGACCACGGAACCATTACATACGAGTGCTTTTATACCTGGTGTGCAATGCCGACACGCAATGGCTTTGTAATGTATCGAGCCATTATAACGTAGAGGTGAGGGCGAAAAAAATGGTTGCCGTCGTTACAATATAATTTAGAACACCATTTACTATTGTCATGTAATCCGTTTTAGCACGTGAACGAGAACGGCATTATGGCGAAACAAATCTCTTTATAGATTTACTACACATGAAAGTAACGAAAAAATAAAATTTGGCAGAACTAGGTCTGTCTGCTTATAATCTGGCTGTCGCATGGTAGCCTACTTGTCTTGCTGAAACCGTTTAAAATACAAAGGATGAAAATGAAATCATAATCTTAAAACCAAACAAATTTCGCAAAACATTGTTGTGGTCATCGATCAATGTTGTGCTTGTTGAAACCATTTGAATTATAACAATAAAAGACATCACCGTTCACGTGAAATAACAATGAAAGTCTTGCCGGCTGGCTTAGCTACCTTCAAGCTAAAGCGCAAAATTTAATCCAGCTTCTTTCGCTCAGAAAACATCTTGTCATTTGCAATTTTTTGCTAAAAATTTCCTGCATTTTTTCTTTCTTTTTCATGGCAAAAGCTACAAGTTTTCGCTAATTCTTCAAAATTTGCAACATGAAGTTTAACAATGTTACATGGCAGTTTGCTGTAATCCAGCATTTCTTGAAAATATAGGTATATATATATATAATGTATGAAAAAATGTAGGCTTTTCCTTAAAAATGTGAGGCTGGTATAGAAAACAGCTCAAATAATCAACAAGTAAATCCAGGAGTAGGCAGTTTTAATATTAAACTAATTCAGGGCGATTATCGCTTCTTTACTTGGACCTGCAGTCTAAAATGCCAATTTTATTACAGTAATCATTAAATGTTTCTTATAATACAATTCAATATTCTCATGAAATTCGAGAGCTGGACCACGTTGGTCAACCTTGGATAAACCATTAAGCAAAATAAGCATGTGCTTATGGCCTCTGGGGAAGAGGGCTTCGCACAGTTTTTTCAAATCGAATAATTAGACAAAAGTAAAATATGCCCAAATATGTGTAGCGGCTTCTATGTTTGTTGTTAAACAACAGAACTCTACGGATGGCCATAGAAATTCTGGCTTCTGAGCACCCTGAGCTGCTCACTGCCCATATGATGACATTGATTGATTATATAATGTCGTCTCTGTAGTCTGTATTTCTAATCTAATATCACTTTTTTATGCAATGTAAAGCTGATGCCTTACCATTTACTTTAAATAAATCTTACTGCAAGTTTATTATTCATTTTTTAAGATCAGATTTCATTCTACAATTTAATATTGTCTTTATCCTGAATTACACATATATGTGGTACCATAATGTTCTCAGTGCTTAAGGCCTCTTGAGTTCTTAATGCGTCCCTGGGGTTGGGCATAGTCCTGATAGGAAAAGGCCAACACATTGTTAGTGTGAGCTCACCTATCAACTATCTAGAGTCCTAGACCATCTTTCCGAATTAACAGTCCATAATTCGAGCATTACGACCCCTGGAGGCCATTTACTGACGTCATCCATGAAAACAAAATGGCTTAACTCGTAGTAATTTTCAATAAGCAATGAATAATATATGAAAAGCTGGGATGCCTAGCAGCTTTGTAAGGATGGGCAAGTTAATAGATCAAGCAAAACAAGGCATAGGCGTTATAATAGTTCATTAAGCGCTATGATTTTGTTAATATTTTATGCTCACAAATGTTCTAATCATGATAATTAAATAAGTAATTCCTGACACCAATTATTATTGAAATTATTATTTAATGAAAAGTAGCTCCTTTTAATGAATTTGCAGAGGCGATCGTCATTAACATCTAGAGTCAGTGTCAGCAGATCCAGATCCAGGATAAAAATCCAAATATTGAACTTTGAACCAGGATGAAAAGCAATGACAACATTTTTCTTTAATAAACAAATTATTTCAATTCACTTTTTATTTCATAATTAATATTGCCGTATAATTCACAAAACATAATAAATTACTTCACATACACAAACACATACTAACTCTACTAATTACATTCAACAGCAAACCACGCCAAATAAGGACGAACACAACCAAAAAAATGTTGAAGTATATCGTACATCAGAGCAACATTGGCCATCAGAGCACAATTCTGCTAAACAGACTGCAATAACACTTGTGTCACATATGAATAAAATGTGGAAGAGAAGTGTAACATCTAGCCATACCTTCTACATTAAGTCACTAACGTTTTTCAAACATACGTAATCCAGAATTGGCAGGACACTAGGTGTAACAGACTCTGTTGGTAAGCAGAATTAAGTGATATCTGCGAATCAATTTAAAACCAAAAGAGTCAAGAGAAAGGTGAATGAAAAAGCCAAGAATTCGGAGAACTATAAACTAAACTGCTGAGAAGTTTCTGATGATGAAAGCATTGCGAAATTTGCTGGAAATTTATTTTGGTATTCGCCCCCTCCTTCCCTCTCATAGGCCCAATTAAAAAATAAACCATCAATGAAGCGACACTAGACACTCACTACTAGATCGAGACCTTTCGTTTGATATGTAGATCGCCAAAAACGGTTGCCGTCTTTGGAACTGTAGCCTCGAATCTTATATATATATATATAACTTCTCTATACCTAGCGTTCCGCCAATTTTGGATTACGTATTATGTGTATACATAATACGTATAATATATATGTAATATAACAGCCTATACCACCGAAATTAATATATAGATAGCATATTTGATGGCAATACCACTCGATGAGAAATGTTTCAAATAGTTTGACTAGGCCAGCTTAGGATAAGATCAAATGTGACCATCAACGATCAGTGGTGAAACGATGTAAACGTATAGGAGTTTAGTTTTAACCATGTCAGCCCGCATAAAAATACTTTTCGCTGTAAAAGCTACGCTTGAAGCTCCGCCCACAATTTGCCGGGTCAGAGGCTTGGCCCTCCCAGACAGTTTGACAATATTGTATCAATGTCGTGACAATATTTTTGCAAATATTGACATAATGTGGAAAATTGGACTTGCTACAACATTTTACCGATATTTTCGGCAATATACGTAAACAATACGTTTCCAATATTGGACGACAATGTTGTACCAGTATTGGACAAAAATATCAATATTGTACCAACATGGTGACAATATTTTCTGAACGTATTTTCTGTGAAGATCCTGACAAGATCGTAACCATATGGTGACAATATTGTGTGCTGCCTGGGTTAACAGTTTGGCATCTCGCTCCTGGAAGACAAAACATATTACCAAAGTAGCCGCAAGAGGTCCCTGTAGATTCGAAAAGTCTGTTTATTTATCTTCTCTCAACATGTGAAATTTAGTAATGCATACCCAGAACCCACTGATAGCTTTCCTGAGTTTCAAAAATCTCCACCTCCATTTCATTCTTTAATGCTGTATGTTCGTTTCCCTCTCTTTTCTCTTTTCTCTTTTCTCTCTCTCTCTCTCTCTCTCTCTCTCTCTTTCTCCCTTCCTTCTTTTTTTCCCATTTTACCTTTTCACTTTACCTCACTTTACGCTTCTACTTTACTTTACTTTGCTTTGCTTTACTTCACTTCATTTCACTTTACTACATATGTATATACATTAGCAATGGTTGCGGCTGTTGCTGGCCATTAGGCATTCTAAGCGTTTCTAAAGACTAATGGTAGTGTCATTATTTTTCCGGCTCTCACAACAGCCAAGCACCCGAAGAGCCATAAAAGAAACGACACGTATAAAACTAACGTAGTAAAAAGACAGAAAAGGCCAGAAAGCGTTTGAAACAGTTCACCGAGTTGCTGATTGCTGTCGGACGTTTGGGGAATTAACCAGAAAAAACAGAATTAGGCCAAAGAACTTCCGTTGCGGATATTTTCCCTGCAGTGAGGCGAAATGTGCATGAGCCACAAAAGCTATTGTTCTTGTTGAAACCCTGAAAATTTACTGCAATTTGTATAGTAATTTTCACTCCTTTCACGCATTATGTGTATTCCATGGTTTGATAATGTCTGGCAGTAGGTGATAAGAAGCCTTTTCATAGTTTCGTTGTGCGCACGCGCAGTTGCTGAAGGTCAAAGGTTAAGTGAACCATAACAATGCAACTACAACCGTCACGTGAACAGAAGGTTTTCATTGACACTGTAAGTCATTTTGTCTTAGACCATAACAACACATGCAGTTAAATGAATGTATACAGGCATTAGATTTAAGTTCCAGGCATGAAATCAAGCCAGAATCATAATATATAATTAATGCAGTTAAATCATTAATATAATTTCATAAAATTAATTAAATCAATCATTTATCGTCTACAAAATGAAAGGCTTTATCTAGTTGAAATTTTCGTCACTGTACTCAAATTTCGCCCTATACTGTGGGTAGGTGGCTCGGACTCACTGCGTTCTACTATGACGAGCTTACAGATCTGCTTTGTTGAAACTTCTGTAATTAGATGTCATTGGCGTAGTTTGTTATGTCGTTAATTGTTATCTGTGTTATTGTTGTGTTTCATGATTTATTGTATTATTTGTATTAATTTGTGATGTGTTTATGAACTTTGTGAAGTTTGAAATAAAATATTAAATCTAAATCTAATCTAAATCTGTTATGTGAGCTGATAACTTAAACGGGAGAGTATACGATTCTCTAGGTTAATTATTTAATATATATACACAATTAGTTAGCAATTGTTTTTAATATTTCAATATATTATCTAGGACAGTTAATTAACGGCAACCGAACACAGCTATCAATTACGTCACAAACTAACCATAGTTTGTGCAATGACAGACATCTTCCCTGCGCGTCAAGCACGTTTGCGTAAGCGAAGATTGCTATAACACGCTGATGTGATGTCACGAAAATGAACTCTACGTCACACAGACGTCGCAGACGAACCTTGCAGCTGATGATAATGCTTATCACGGTACCGCGTCTATTTGTTGGCCACGCGAAGGTGACAAAAAGGGACAATTACTAGTCTACGTGGATTCGCTGAGCCGCGCGTAGCTTTGAAGGTTTAAAAAAATTTAACTATTCTAGGCAATTATTATTTAATCTAAGCTTTGATTTAAGAAAAGCTGTTGCAGTTTTCAATATTTTAGATCATACTTTATTTTGAACTAATGCTTACACGATCGTCCAGTTTCCCTTTAAGTTTTTGAATTCACAGATCAATATCGAAAAATTTAGTTTGAATTTTAAATGAAAGTGTTAGACTGTCAATACAATTCATATATTTATGAAAAAATAAGACCCACTGTCGTGGAAGCTAAGTACTGACTAGGGAAATGAACTAAGGCCAGTAGTTCGGGCGAATATACAAAAGAGAGGGCAATTATATTTGAGTTTAGATTCGCAAAGGGTACTCCTGGGATACTGCTTGAATGTACTTCGCCTGATATGGTTGTGAGGAAGATTAGCTAACACAAGTGGAACGATCTAAATTATTCATTCTAAGTAATGATGATCTTAAGGAGAACTGCAATATATGCGTACCTAGGCCAAACCTAGTTAAAGTGCTAAATTTATGACAATTATACTGGGTCACAACTAACAGGTATTATCCTGCAGTTTTGTTCCCGGTTCCTGCAGATTTTGCAATAAATTGTGGGCGAAGTGAAGTTTAACAGCGAAACTTTTGTAAGAGAAGTGTTCTAAAATGTAAACCTAGTTAAAGGGAAGCCAATGTCTTCT
The DNA here is from genome assembly GCA_030141605.1 of Tubiluchus corallicola. Taxonomy (NCBI): domain Eukaryota; kingdom Metazoa; phylum Priapulida; class Priapulimorpha; order Priapulimorphida; family Tubiluchidae; genus Tubiluchus; species Tubiluchus corallicola. The sequence goes on from JAQGDQ010000167.1 coordinate 387,527, forward strand.
GGGAAGTTAGGCTTATTCGCGAACATTGCTAGAAGGATTTAGTAACAAGACTACAATAAGCACTTCGCGTAACGAGTAAAATCAATTTAAATTCACGATCACTTCATGTTTGGCCGCTCCCATTTTCAATGCCCATTCTTCTTCCAATGACGTCTTTCGTCTTGAAGGAAAGTAGAACAATGTCAATCTTCACCAAAAGTATAATAAGTTCTTATAAAAAAATCAGGTAACTAATTTTGTAATATCTTTGCGTGAACATTAGGTAAACTGCGGAAGTTTAAGCAGCGCGCTTACGGAAAATCACGACGACTTACGAAGTCTCCCAGTTACGTCATGATTTTCCGGCAACCACCATTTTAGATATAAATCTAGTTAAACTGCTTAGACTACAATTATGAATATTTGTTAGATGACAACAGGCATTTCCTGCAATTTTGTAGCTTTTAGTATAATTGTAATTTTTCCTCTATATTAGAAATGAAAACTACAGCACATGTAAGTAGTTGTTTCGAATGGTGACAAAAAATTATCAAGAGATAAAGCTATAATGCTCAGCCACTTAAACGAGGTCTACCAAGGGCTGGATTACCCTATAGGTTAGTATAGACTGCAGCCTAGGGCACTGAAGTTTCAGGTCCTATACTTTGCATTGCCAAATAATTCATAAAACTTAAAATGAAATTTCAACTTTAAAGAGGCGGCCAGGAAGTTTGAAAATCCCATTTTAAAGTGGCTCCTCATTTGAGATAAAGGGTCCCTGTTTGAGGTCTTTTATTTCAGACAAAAGGCCCTTGTTGGAGACCCTTTATTTGAAATAAAGGCCCCTCTTTGAAGCCCCTTTATTTGAAAATTGGGCGCCCAGCTATGCAAATGTTGCTGAAGGTTATCACAAGTAAAAAAAATTCGAGACGAGTGCAAACAAATTAGAAAGTGGCTCCGTCTGACGGGCCCCATAACTTCATTAGCCTAGGGGCCCCCAAAAGGTCATAATCCAGTGTTGGGTCTACCATAACAACAACAACAACAACAAAAACCACCACCACAGCAACAAAGACGACAACACCGACAGCGACAATGCTAACGTGAGCTAAAGCCACAGCAACAATAACAACGCCAGCCATAGCGATAGCTACAGAACTGCGGCAACAAAAACTTTGACCGTGTACATATAGTATTCTAGACAAGCTCGTGAAAATGAATTCTCTCTGCTGAACAAACTTTTCTAGCAAAATCTGACAAGACTTAAGAAGGAACAGTGTCACCTTCCAAAACAAGGCTGCCATGAAATGTTATGCATCAAATCTATCATGCAGTCTGTCTCATTAGACATGTATCCTACTTCAGTTATTAGAACTTCAAGGGCGAAGCTAATCTATGCCTCTTGACAGAGCAAATAATTAGATCACCTACTTTAATAATATTTCAAAGCTGTAAAAACTGTTTGAATTCATACCGATGGGTAAAATTCTACGGCTACTATAATCTTGATGCTTCTAATAATAATCCATTGATTTCTGTTGGATATCTGGCTCACTTAAGGGTATAATTACATGTTCATCAGCCATATGTCAAAATATGTTTGGCAGAGGTTAACGGTCAGAGTCCGAAAACAACTGTAAAGTTTACTTTACAGGAAAACCGACTATTAAAATTATCATAATAGGATTTTAGTGGTGTCAATTTACTGATTTACCTCTAAAAATTGCAAGAAAACGTTTTTAGGTGTCTTGTCGTAGTATTTGATCCATAGAATAACATATCCAAATGGCGGCCATCTTTTTTGACGTCATAATTAGGTTCTTTGCAGTGCTAAGTCTAATTTTGGATATGTGGATATGTTATTCTCCGAACCAAATACTACGACAAGACACCTAAAAATGTTTTCTTGCAATTTTTTAGGGTGGACTATGTTTTCCCATTATATTGACTCTACTATTTAAGAATTTAGGCTGTATGCCAAAATAGCGCAGATAACCCTAATTTGGTATTGCAAAATTGTATGTAGTTTTTTAACTAGAATTAGAAGAAACAATGTAGAAGCCTGTTTGTGATGAGTTGTTACAACAAAAATATCCAACCCTTCATTGCTATTGTGTTGATTGCTATTATAAAACCATCGAAAACTCATCAGTGAGTTCAAGCATAGGTTTAATTAGTGAGCATGCTGTACATGTGACAGGAGTTCAAGCATAGGTTTAATTAGTGAGCATGCTGTACATGTGACAGGAGTTTAAGCACAGGTTTAATTAGTGAGCATGATGTACAAGTGACAGGAGTTCAAGCATAGGTTTAATTAGTGAGCATGCTGTACATGTGACAGGAGTTCAAGCATAAGTTTAATTAGTGAGCATGCTGTACATGTGACAGAAGCTCAAGCATAGGTTTAATTAGTGAGCATGCTGTACATGTGACAGGAGTTCAAGCATAGGTTTAATTAGTGAGCATGCTGTACATGTGACAGGAGTTCAAGCATAGGTTTAATTAGTGAGCATGCTGCACATGTGACAGGAGTTCAAGCATAGGTTTAATTAGTGAGCATGCTGCACATGTGACAGGAGTTCAAGCATAGGTTTAATTAGTGAGCATGCTGTACATGTGACAGGAGTTCAAGCATAGGTTTAATTAGTGAGCATGCTGTACATGTGACAGAAGCTCAAGCATAGGTTTAATTAGTGAGCATGCTGTACATGTGACAGGAGTTCAAGCATAGGTTTAATTAGTGAGCATGCTGTACATGTGACAGGAGTTCAAGCATAGGTTTAATTAGTGAGCATGCTGTACATGTGACAGGAGTTCAAGCACAGGTTTAATTAGTGAGCATGCTGTACATGTGACAGGTTGTAAAATCCTGATGACAGAGGGAGATTCTAGGAGGGCAACTTTTTTGCTGTCTCCGCGCCGCTTCTCTCGAGTAATTGGTTAGAACAGGGGGAGGGGCTGCTTCGCAATGAGAATTTCCAAGCTGAAATTTCAGGTCTGAAGTTTGCTGACGACTTTTGGTGATCATAGTAGGCGACTTTTGATGATTATAAGTCAGATTGGTGTGCAAAATACCAAAATAGCTACGCCTGATCAGTTTAAGTAATTCAAAAGTTATTAGAAGTTAGACGTAAGGGAGTTGTCTCTAACAGATGTGATAATGCTCTAATAGAGGTTTACCTTGAAAAGCGATTCAAGATTACTTACTATTGAAGTTATATTTTTTAAGCTGCGGATCAAACTTAGTAAGTTCTAATATAGGTGTAGGTTCGTTTCTTGTTTGAACCATAAATCTAATCCCGTGTTCCTTGTCTGTTCAAAAACGAACCGGTTCAAAATTAGACATAATTGTTCTGTAGAATGGAACTAATTATCTACAGTGTGTATGTAATAGCCTTTTATCGTTCTTTTGAAATAGAAAAAATTAATTTCTAAATTACCCGAAAAATTAGGCCATCTATAACAACCAGTGGCGGTTCGTGTATAGGTACTGAAACACCCCCTATTATCGATAATATTCAATATAATAAGTCTTTTATCATTAGTTCTTTTCCATACTTGTGCAGAACCGGACCATGTGAGGGAAGTACAAAGCCCAAGCAACGTGGTGTTTGGCTGTTGCGCGCATGCGGCCCTAACACGCTGTACGCTGGCATCTGCTGCTAGGTAGAAATGTACTGTCTCTAATACAGTAACAGTTGCAATGTGCTTACCTTACCATGTACCGTCATATTGTTGAACGTGATAAAGTGTAAATTTAGCCTGTGTGCTTAAAACTAAAATTATTTAACAATGGACGCCTTGCATCCCCAAGAAATCAGTTCTGTGACTCTAAGTGAACTACAACAGCTTAATTTTTCACAGTTGTCTCTCCATGAGAAAGTTACACTTAAGAAAAGAGCCCGTTCAAAACCTGGTCTTCAAATATAACCACTAAATTAAAATTACATATATTTGCTACGTTTTACACATATTAAAACAATGGTTAAAAAATTTCTGAAGCAGCACTCCCACTAATTTTTGCTACGAGCAGCCATTGCTAACAATTACCTCAGATTACGTTTTCGTTCCACTCTTCGGGTATTGTAATTATTGCAGAATCAGCAGAATTCAATTGGATGGAATTGGGACTTCGTTTTTTAATCCTTTTCCGCCGGATCACTTAGACTATGAATTTAAATTTCACTAATTTAAATAGAACTTTATCGAATACACAGTGATCTGGCAATGTATTATTTTATATTACACGGAGATCTATAGACAAAGATATATTTTTAGCAAAGCACCTTTATCTAGTGTAACCAGGGGTCACCGGGTTTGAAGTTACAGCCCACTCACTGCTGAATTGACTGTTTTAAAAGCCTTTTCTCAAAGAGAATAATTAAAATTTGGAATCAACTCCCAGAGTTTGTCAGCGATGTTCCCTTGGTCTGTCCTCAGAGTAGCAAAAACGAGCAAAAGATGTAAATCTTAATAAGCATTTATCTTTTAACAGGCATTTGTAAGTAGCTTGACTCTTTCTGTTTTTATCCGTCATCTTTTGCTAGCCATTTTTATCTGCATCTGTGCTGTATACACGTTTTATCCTGGTTTTATGTCTTATAATTTCTTGTAAATATTTTGATATTTTTAATAAAGATTACGTATTAAACTAAACTAAATTATTGAACAAGCAAAAAGCTTGACAAACATGTAACTTGTATAGTAAGAAGTTTAAGTATAATATCGTTTTCATCGCCAGGTGAGAAAATACTTAATCAACTCTACTCACTGGTCATCTGAACAGAGCTTTCAGGAACCAAGGTTTTCCATGATGCTGAGGTTCTTTATGAAACAGGTGCATTTTTGCGATAATAACTATGTAAACTATGTAAATTATACTACAACAACTCGCATAAGCAGTACGACTGCCGACACGACTCGTCGTGGACTTCGAGCAGCTTTGGTGACGAGCAGTCGCGGACACGATGTTATAAGGACTGTCAAAAATAGATACCATGCCCCATACAGAAAAAAAACCGCAAGATATTCACACCCTTGGTGGCCATTAGCTGACATAGATTGGATTCTTGAAGGTTTCTGAATGGAAATAATGTCACTTTTCTTCAAGAATTGCGTAATTTTTCCATTTCCGGGGTTAAAAAATTATGTAAGAAACAATAATAATGATTAAAATATATGTAAAAAAACACATTTGTATCTCGTAGACATGAATGTGTTTTTTGATATTTTAATCATAATTATCGATATCGTATTTATCGATAATTAAATATTAATATCTATTACACCCATAAGCCAAATACTGTTATAGCGTTTTACTTTCATGCTAAATTTGCTCACACAATTCGTTTTCGTCGCGTCGCAGTGAAAACTCTGAAGCAGGTGGTGCGCCAATCACTGTGGAAATTAACAAGGATGCACAGGCAAAGTGCAGGTGCCAACGTCACACAGGGGAGACCGATCACCTACAGATAATTTATAACTTCGTTCACAGACGCATCCTTAGAAAGAATGTCTGAACCTCTTAATCAAACATTTTCCCGCGATGTCTGTTCGTGCAACAAATTTCTATGAGACGTTTTTTTATTTTAGATCAGAAAGAAAGATGACAGATCAAGATACGATTAAGCATCTTCGTTCGAGACAAGCTTGGTTCAACGATATTATTTCTGAAAAGTCTACTAGGGCAAAGATTTCTTTGTCATAATCGTTGTCATACTTATTTACAGTTATAGTTTTGCAAATTAACCAACGCAGTTCGTTTAAGCACATTGCACTAACCATGTGCCAACGCATAGCTCTTAGTAGCTTGTTCGCATAAAGCCGTAATACTATATTTTACTTATGTCACAGTTAAATAAGCGTTTTCACAGTTTCGTTGCTCGCACGTGTAGTTGCTGTAGGTCAAAGGTTAAGTGTACCACAGCAACGCGTCTTAACTATAACCGTCACGTGACATTTGGGTAAAGCAAAGCCGTCTGCCGCATCAGTTCAGTAATTTCAGTTGTTTTACGTGGACTTTGCTTAACTATGCATTAGTCTGTGCGTAGAGTGATTTACTAGGAGGATATATTGCTTGGGAACAAGAAAAAATTGAACTAGGTTAGGTTCTAGTTAGCTGTTAAAACTGTTATTATTACAACAGCATAAGCTGCGAGGCGTTGTCAAGGTAACCCAAGTGCGTTATCTGATACACTTAATTTTTAACCCGTTCACGATCATCGTCAATACTTGGAACTGTGAAAAAGCTTACTGAAATTTTTTTTATACGGCAATATATAAGCAATGATAAACCTAAATATGACAGATTGCTGCACCGAATAATGAAGCTCCGCCCACCTGACAAAGAACCAACAGGGTTTGCTCATTGCTGAACACACCATATCCTATTATTATTATTAGGACCTAATATAAACCCGATATCAAAAGAAGTAGTTTTGCAACAGCGGGCACTTTTATTCATCACAAGTTTACTTCAATTTGGAAAATGCCATTTTTGAATGTGTTAATTACACGCCATCTAAATTTAGACGGCTATTTCTTAAAGTATATCCACGAAGATACATAAATTCCATTATCCATCCATCCCCCAGTGACCACTGCGTCTTCATCTGCTCGAAATAACGGTTACTATGGCAACGGCAGCAGAGAAAGCCGCCTGGTCATTTCCCAACGTTTATGGTCCGAAAAGTTTGTCGTTTTGTGTATACAGTGGTTATCAAGTAGAACGGACGACATCAGATCTGGCTTCAAAAGTCTAACGTCATTATGACTATGGGGAAGCCAAAAGACAAGCTAGTGAAAATTATTAGCTGAAAAACTGATGCTTGTTGATTTTGGCTTGAAGACCGTTGAAGCAAACAACAGATGCTTATAAATCCACTTTATTTTCTTCTCTTCGGACTTCTTGCCTATGGAATTCTCGAACAGAAATTGTTTTCCGGAAAGCTACAGCCGCACTCGATTCAAGAAGAACACCAACAGACATTTTTGTCATCAGTAAAAGAACGTGAATTCTATTTCTCAAAGTAGGATAAATTGTGGCGAATTCAAATCTTAAAGGAAAAAAAGTAACTCAGCATGTTGGGTTTGTTGTACTGTTATCACTTGAACGTAGAAAAATATAATAAAGAAATTTGCAAAAAACTGTAGAAACTAAAGTTAATTTATACTGCCTCTGTATATAAACTTTCAGGCAAGGTGGTAGCACCGTAGCAGTCATTCACTTGAAAATTATGACGTAAGTCGTAGCTTCGTGACTTTTCGTAAGCGCATCGTGTCCTATCGTAAGCGAGCGTCGGTTAAAATAATTGAAACTTCTGCATCTAACCTAATATTCACGCAGAAATATGACAAAATTAGCCTTTTCATTTTTTGTAAAAACTCCTTACACCTTTGACACCATTGAAGCACGCTGTTTCTCTTAAGTTGACAAACGATTTTATTCGTTTAGAAAAAGAGTTCAAAACGGCAACATCCAATGATCCCGTTTTGAAGTGATTTTACTAATTAAACGAGGCACTTATCGAACTTTTATTACGAAAACTTTCTAATTATTTCCAGATACTGAAATAAGCCTATCTTCTTAGAAGGATTGACCTTTTCTTGCATAATCTTGGTATCTCACTCACTTTAGCTTTGCAGAACTTTGCAGCTAACTGTCCAAATGCAGAGCTATCTAAAATATGTGATGTCTCGAGTTGTTTACAATTTTTAATAAAACATATAAATTTTAATTTGAAAAACCCCCTACCATGCCCGTTAAGGCTTTTCTTGTCTTTGACTTTTTTCCGTTTCATAAGTTTGTTGTAAATTATAAATTTACGGTAAATTCTAGTAACTTTGGAGTAAAGTAAGTTATTCGAAGACAAGACAATTTAATGAACAATTAACGAGATTATACCTAATCACTAGAGCGAAACTGTTTTTTTATAAAGCCTAAGTCGTTTTATAACTATAAACAAACAATGTTCAGATTATTGCAAAACTTGGTAAACTTATTGTTGCTCATTGAACATGGGAGTTATAAGTTATAAGTTTATTTATTTCCACTCTGCATCTAACAATTAGAAATTACAAAATGCAGCATATACATGTGCAAATTACATTACAGAATAATTTTGATGCATACAATTTGAGCCTAAAAGCATAGCTTGACAGGCCGATTCAATTCAATCCAATTCTTGATTTTTTCACACACCGTTTGCGGTCGGACAATGTAAATTTAACCCTTATTTACTCGCACCTAACTTTAGAAACTGATTAGCATAACGGCGATGTTGAATTTGGTGTTGATAATAAACAGCAACATTTCTAACAAGCAAATAATTCTTGATGACGAGACTAGATACCATTAAAGGGGGAATATCATGAAAATCAAGTTAAGCTTATTTTATAGTTGCCTTACCTGTGAACAACGTGGCGAATTCTTTTTAGCAGTACGTTGTCTAATTAATGAGTAATTAACTTTTTTGTATTTCGCGGGAAACGCCAAAGAGCCGCACTTACGCCTCTTCCGTTAAAAAAATTGAACTAGAGCAGCTCTGCTGATGATGTAGCAGAGTGTACCCGCAGTTTGTTGTGATACTGTCGTACACAACTGGACAAAAAATAAAGCTGTTATTACTACATTACAGTATTTGACCTTGGGTCGGATAGGTCAGTAGAGCGCAAACCTCCGTCAAAGCCTTCTCATAATCATAAAGCTGTGGTTAATTTACTATTTAAGCCTTTTCACAGTTTCGTTGTGCGCTCGCGCAGTTGCTGTAGGTCAAAGGTTAAGGGTACCACAGGAACGCGTCTTTTGACTAAGGGTACCAACCGTCACGTGACATTTGAGTAAAACAAAGCCGTCTGCCGCATCAGTTTAGTAACTTTAGTTGCTTTACATGGACTTAACTTAATTATGCATTAGTCTGTATATAGAGCGCCAATGGCGTTTTTCTTAATTTAAAAACTTTCATCTTCAGTTTTAACAATTATCTTTCTTACATTGGTGAAAGCGAAAATAGAAGTACAGTGCTACTATAAGCAGTTCAGTGTAATATACAAAAACTCTTTATATAATAAGATTAAGATTAAGATGGGCAAGTTTTAAGATAAAAATTCAAAGTTCAAGTTTATCACAGTGCTCACGTATGAGCTGTCGAAGGTATGCAGTACGTCACAAACAAACAACTCCGAACTGAGAGGTACAGCACCTGTTTTTGTGCAACGCGTTTGTGAAATGCAGGCGCCAGTCTAACTAACGAATGGCGAAATGCATGTAACAGCGAAGAGCCAGTGGCGCGAACGCGAAATGCGTTTGTGAGGTAATAATTCTTTCACGTAAGTCATTCTTGAGAAATAGTATATTTCCTTTCAAATTATTTTGCTCAGAAAGAGCAGATTGTTTTGATCTAGAGTTTAAAATTTGCTCCTTTAAGACAACAATAGTAAATATCAGACTGTTCCTCAGGTAGTGACAGACTTTGCAAGGTATAGGCCTTGCCTTGAGGTTATTCATGTTAATGCTTTATAGGGTGGTTTAAGAAGCCAGTAATAAGGCTTCTTTAATGCGATATTCGCGTGCCAAAGTTCCATTTTGGTCATGCCTTTGTTAAGAATTCACTGAAGGAAACAGATTTAAACGAGGCCTATTGACCGAATCAATATATGCACATTTACACAACATGTCTGTCGTGTCTGATGCATTGATCCGGAGCATAAAAACCTGCATACTCCTATTAACGGGGAAACACTTTCGCAAAAACCTTTCAAACATTTTGAATGCGGGCTGTTCCCTCCTCTGCACGAATCGCTTTCAATGGCGCTTTTCAAGTTATTGGCTGTATACTCGATGTGTTCACAGTTTTCTCACTTTTGAATCGTTTCAAAAAATCTAGCTAAGCCAAAGGATTACAGTAAACATGCAGCTGGACAACAGTTTGAGTAAGCCTACGTAACGTTTTTAATAATAATAATAATAATAATAATAATAATAATAATAATAATAATAATAATAATAATAATAATAATAATAATAATTTTTATTTAAACACGGCTTTTGGGTGCAATTAATATTACCTCAGTAGAGCTATTATTGCTAACAATAAATAACAAATTACAACTACATAACAGTGACTACTATTGCCCCACTTTTACCTCAATAACACGCGCCGGGCAGGGTAACAGCAACTACCAATTTTAACGTCCTTGGTATAACTCGACCGCTGTATCGAACTCACGGCCTCCCGGACGGAAAGTGGACGTGTTACCACCAAACTAAACCGTCTGGTCTGTGCTTTTCTATAGCACACTTTCATAACTATACACGAATTATATGAAATGTTATAAGTGTAAAGATCAATCTTGACGAAACACGTGAAGCAAGTCTTGTCTCAGACAAAATTAATGTAACGTCCATCTATAGCAGTTTGTTTTCTGTTAAACTTCATAAATTAAACTGTTATTATTATTATTATTATTATTATTATTATTATTATTATTATTATTATTATTATTATTATTATTATTATTATTATTATTATTATTATTATTATTATTATTATTATTATTATTATTATTATTCTTTTATTTCGTGCCATAACAGACACACCCATTTAACATATAAACAAAACACAACAAGGAATAATTAGTATATACACAAAAAAGGAGAAATTAGTATGCATAACATAAACAACTTATAAAAGTGACAAAATACATAAAAATGACATTAATTTTTCTCTTATCATTCACAGATAATTTTGTAAACACACATTAAACCTAACTTTTTAAAGTTCACGATACCCAATTTAAGCCATACTTTCTTCTTAAGTGACAATGACTATCGTTAGTTAAATACAGCGTTAATTGAACATTATCGATGCTCAAGTTTAGGACATTTTTTAAAAAAATTAATTTTCTACAATCAATTAGAAAATTTGCAGGCATAGTACCATAGTGATTCATTAAAACTTTGACATTCTCATTGTCCATAATAAAAAATCTTCCTATAGGTTGAGTTCCAGCAAATTTTACTATTATAACTATAACAGATACCAGTCTCTCCACAGTGCAGGTGCAAGTGGGTCTGTGCATTGAAACACTTGTACTAATTTAATAAATCGATACGATTTTCGACTCATCGATTGCTAAATTAGCAGTTCCTGAACAAATGAACAAATTGACAAAGAGACAAGTGAATAAACTAATCAGAAACTGAACATATGCTTATTGAATGAACGAATGAACACCAAAAGAAAAGTTAAATGAAACAACTGATTGTCCTAACAAGGAGACGAACAAGTACACGAATCAGTGCAAAATTAAATAACAAAGAAAAAGACACGCGAACAATTGAAGCAACATGTGAGCGAATGATGAACACAAGAAAGAATAAACTCAAGCAAACGGTCAAATGAACAGCTGAAAGAATGTGCAAATGAGCATGGAAAGGAACAACAATGGAAATGTAGTACTAAAGAATATGCGCGCAATTGCAATGGACAAATGTTGCAACAACGAACAGATGGAATAAACAAACTAAACAATAAGTAGTTCGAACCTGGCTGTGACACTTCTGCTGGTTCAGTGACTCATCTTAGAGGCATAGCCTGCAATGAGTTCGGCTCCGATACTGCAGCAAACATCTAACCGAACAAGACTTGCTGTTGAATGCTGAGTTGCAGCTTAAAGTGTGCTGAATTGTATTACTAAAAAAGGTGTGAATAAAGGAAAATCTTAAAGGGAAACTTTGACTAATATATTTGACTAATTAGCTTAGAAAGTTAGTTAATGGCAACCGAACACAGCTATTGCTTACGTCAGAAATTTGAATATCTGAGGTAATTATTATTTAATCTAAGCTTTGATTTAAAAAAAGCTATTGTAGTTTTTTCATTCTGAACTAATGTTTATATAATCGTCCGGTCTTCTTTTAACAGATAAATAAGAAATGAATTAAAACAATAATAAACGAAAAAATGAAGCAAAAAAGCGTTTCAAAGCAAAAATGAATTAACAAGCACACGAACAAGTGAATGAATAACAGATATGTGAGTGAATGAATGTTTGAAGAGAACGACGAATAAATAAATCAAAAGAACAACAGATGAACAAAGAAATAAATGAAAAACAAACAAGTAAACAGATAGACAGTCCAGTGTTGATGCAAGTTGAAAGCGTTGTAGGCCTCAACATAAATTCCCTTTCTTTAAACAGATACTATTAAAGGCTCATTGTTATGTATATACCAGTAAAATTGGCACTTTAATTCCTTTCTGAAGATTTTATAATCATTGTTATACTGAAACAGCCTGGACTACCCGCTGTGACCTCTTCGTAGTTATGATACTGAGACTTTCTTGTAGCGTTAATAATTTAAGCTTTAAGCAGCCTAGTCGTATAGTTTAATTAAATATCCCGAGTGCTTGCAGCATTACAGCGCTGAGTTGCAACAATAATTTCTCCTCTGAGATGTTTTTAAGTGAACGCCATTTCGCCTTCGTCATGCAAAATTAACAATCTTGATAATTATAAAACAGATAATAAAGTTGGCTACGAGCATAAATTTTTTAATAATTGCGATTATAGAAGGAGGCAGGATTTCGAAACCTATTTTGAGCAAGCACAACTTCAACAGCATTTCACGTCGTTGCGATTTTTTTACACCTTTCAGCATCCTATGTAAAGAAACACAGTCCAAATCGCTTTTAGACATAATTGCTAATACAAGTTATGCAATTGTCTTATTACAGCTTGCAGTTAGATTATAATAATGATAATGTAAAACACTGATAATGATAACGATGATGATGGTAGTGATGTTGGTGGTGATGACGATTGATGATGATGATGATGACGATGATGATGATGATGATGATGATGATAATAATAATAATAATAATAATAATATGTAATAGTAATAATAATAACAATAACAATAACAAAAATAATAACAATATTAATAATAATAATAATAATAATAACAATAACCTTTTTTCAAAATCAGCTTTAAATTCAACAGACAACACAAGCCTGTCACTGAGCCTTTGAACTTTTCACGATCATCATCAATCCCTGAAACTGTGAAAAGGCTTATTTGCCAATTTTCCCACATATAAATTGTTTTTTTGTACATTTCAATATAGATATCAAATATGTTTCTGTTGAAATGTTTTTTGGACTACCCCACTATAGTATGTAGTTAAAAGTTCTTGATAGACTACACTAAAACATGCACGTCTACCAACATTATTATGTTTAGATATTGTATGACTGGCAACGTTAATTGATATTAACTTTGGGGAATACACAGACAGCCATTTTCTGTACCAGATCACGAAAATTTAATAGTTATTTTTTATTTTATAAGTGTACTGAAAACGAGAGGAAAGGATCTGTAGGTGTCCGAAAGCAATCTTTGCGCATGCGTAAAGTCGCGTAGACCAAGTAGGAAATTTGGCAGCAACATCAAGTGAGCGTTAATAACATGCAAGAAAGTAATACATCATGATGTTTTGGAATGAGTATAATTAATAATCGTGAATCTGTACGTTACACGCCATGTAGCTTACACGAACGTAAATGCTACAATATCGCGTGCAATGACGCACGCAATGACGACGCGGGCGCTTTTGCACAATTGCTGAAAAACGAGTTAAACAAAATCGTCAAAAAAATGATCATAAATATGTAAGCATTACATTTACATATTTATTGCCTAAGTTTTTAGTTTTCAAAATTTTGTGATTTTTGAACAAGCACAGGGCGGTTTCTTTCCTGCATTTACACTGGTCAAGATTAAGGGTAAACTTGGCAAGTGCCGCTCGTGTGTATGGTTCGAGTCTAACAAACAGGCACAAACACTTCCGAGTAACTGCAAACATTTTCTAGTTACGTATATAATTAATTTATTGTCTCCAAATAGCCAGATTAGTTAATGTGACCTGCCAGATTAATAATAGGTGAGTAAAGATGATTAAATGAAAGTTAGAAATTCATATATATCAGAGAAAAAATATGCGGAAGAAGAAAAGAATAATGACAAGAAAAAAGACGGAAGGTCAGAGTGAACAAACACAAAGAAAGGAAGAAAGAAAGAACGAGTAAAATAAACAAAAAATGAAGAAAAGAAAGAAAGAAAGCTAATTTTTTAACGTAAAAACATGAAAACGAGAATTCAGCTAATGTCATGTCCAGTTTTAAACATGACCAATAAGAATGCAACTTGAGCCCGCCAATTTTTTTAAACAGAATCAATGAGAATGCAGGTTACTAGACGCCTCGTCTTAAACACCACCTTTGAGAATGCAGTTTACTAATTGCTCAATTTTAAATACAGACCAACCAGAGTTTGTATATGACCAATGAGAATTAAATTAAAGCCTCAAACCAAACCAGTTTTTTTTAACACAACCAATGGAATTGCAGTTAAAGGTTGAAGCCGCCCCATTTTGATTTAAAATGTATTTTAATGTTCACACATACAGTGATAACTCTAAAAACTCTGACATTAAGTCAGTTTTGTGTCGTGTGATGTTAAGAAAACGAATTGCATAATTATATTTTTGTTGATACAGGTAACTAATAGAATATATTTGTGTCCATGTGCATGTTCATATTCATGTTTATGCTCATTAATATGTTCATATCCATATACCAGTCTATATCCATGTATGGTACATTATTAGGTTTTTGTAACATGCTACATTATTAAATTAGAGCTCGGAAAATTGTATCAACACTTTAATGTTTTAGATGCCTACGTGTGGTAGTGGTACACATACAGTACGGCAAATGAAATCGCCTAGAATCATCGGTATAGTCACCCATCCATTTGTTAGCCAGACTTGGTATTCTTTAACTTTGTAGCTAAAAACGTGTATCATGACCATTCGTTGATTCCTTCGCCTCAAATGAGAAAGCCAATGAACAAACCAGAAGCCAAGTCAGTTAATCCAAGGAATAAATGAAGCCTGTTGCAAAAACCTAGACTTTGACTAACACTTGAAACTAGCAGGTTGCTTTTAAATATAACCGTTTATTAAATGAAAATCATCGTTTCGCTGTTCGAGTTGGTTACCATAGCAACGACGAAAAGCACCTCGACGGTCTACATGTGGTGTAATTTTCGCTGAATATAGCAAAGGTTATTAGAAACGATTTTGTGCAATTGCTTATAATATTGTCCAATTAAAAGCTGATATTAGCTCGGGGATTATCATTTACATGAAGGTTTAATAAATATAAAAATTGTAAGGTGGTAGATTACAGTTTATGGCGTTTGTTTATTGTGGATACCTATCTATGTTGTGAGTTTCTATCGGTACAGGTGTCCGAGTGATTAACGCAACGGACTGTGGGCGATGATAAATTTATGAGCCAAGTTCGAATCTCACGACTACCCGTATCAGCACAAACAAGTTTTTATTTATTTATGGCGTCTTAGCGTTGTTGTTTTAGTAGTAGCGTAATCTTTATTTTGCGTTTTTAAAAACATTGACCATCGTAATAAAAAAGACACACAATCAGTGTTAGTTCATATAGTTCAGGGCAAATGTGTCTGGTGCAAGCTAAACTATAAGTGCAACTAGAAATTTAAAAATAAAATATAAACTACAAACACCCAATGCACTATGATAAAACTACACATAATATTTTTTCTGTCTTCAAATACACACACTTTCATGCCCTCACCCCGTACGCACCCATCCAACCACCCACCCACACCCACACCTATAGCTAATGTTGTCGGTTGTCCCAGCAACTGTAAATAAGTGTCTTTGTCCTTTTAACTAGTTAGTCGTAGAATTCTACAATAAAAAGTTGCAACCTCTGTTAGGAGTCGACTAACGGAACAGAACAGTTTTCTAACACAACCGTCATGAGACAAAAAGCCTTCTGAGTAACACGAAAAATGTTTAATAGAAATAATTGAAATAATCAGTAAAAATCACGCTATGAAGAAGACTGCGACATTCAGCACACCGTTGTGTATTAGCTTCAGATAAAAGAAGGAAAAAAATGAATTAAATTTAAAAGAAAAAACGGCAAATCTCATTGAATAAGTAGCCTAAGTATCAGTTTCAAAGAGCAGATACTTTATAAGTTATAACACATCACTAGTTAAGTTAACTCATGAATAAATGAATGTAGATTTACGTTAAAAAGAAGCACAAAAAACAAAATGACATCACTAGTACATACAGTTTGTTGATTCATTTTTTGAAATACTAGAGTAAATCTGTATGTATACAAGGGTCTGCTAAGGAGTAACTGAAAGCGTAATCTTCATAGCAATGGCCAATGGTTCACTTCTCGAGGAAGTCTAAAATTCAACACATCCTTACACAAAATCGACCATTTTCTGTACACGTCGAACCCGAATATCCAAGGCAGGTTCCACAAACGGTCGTTTTGTCTTAAGACGTAGATTCAAAGAGGCAACATTTCGTTACATTTGTCAACCCTGTTTGCTTTTCTTTTGTGTATTTTTATGATTAATTTGGAGTTTGACGAGATAAATCCATAAAAGGTTGCCGCTCGTGTCTGACGGTGACTTTACAACCGTAACCCTTTGCAAATATTAATATTATTCTCGGATTATCTTTGGCTCTAAATTAATTATAGTTTAGAGTAAGCTAACACCTGGACTGGTGAGAAGCTATCGGGAATTGAATTGAAACTGCGTGGTTTAGCGGTTTAAGATGTTAGATCCTGGTTCAAAACAAGGCTTAGTCCTGACTTTTTGATGCCATACTTTTTAGTCTTACTTAAGTAATAATTAAGGCTAAAGCCAAGCCTTGCGATTGTATTATAAGTTATACACTCGTGCAAAATAATCTTTAGTCATATATTCATGGCCGGATTATCATATAGGCTAGTGTGGGCTGCGGCCTAGGCCCCTTAAGCTTTTGTAACACGTGGTAAAAAATCATTTGCTTCACTGGGGCCGTGTTGAATCTAATGTGTTAATCTGATATGCAATAAATAGTAAAACAGTGGCATTATCTATTGACAAACAAAAGACAGCTAATCTAGTTTGTTTAAAGAATTTGCAATAAGTTTACTTCAAGACGATTGCGGGCGAGTTAGTGGGTGGTTCCGTCTGAGGCGGCCATAATTTTATTAGCCTAGGGGCCCCAAAAGGTCATAATCCGGCCCAGCATTTATAGTGTTTCCATCTTTTTTCTTCCACCTGAGCATAATACTCATTGGTGCATTTAAACGTCGAGGGTCTCTCTAATTCCGTCTCCTCGAAATAGTTGATGCCAATTATGCAAAATTATGTAAGTGTATAAGGTTAATTAATGTGTACAATAATTGTGAATCATTAGAAATTAAATCTAATCTAGGTATCATGTTTTATCTGTCCTACATAGTGTGAAACTGAAAGTGTTTAAAGGTTTTGTTATATGAATATGTAAGTCGTTCGTCTGAGCCTGCAAAAAGAGTCACCTTTTTGTATATACGTTCTTTTTTCTAATAAAGATTTATTATTGTAAAAGAAAAATGATCTCCTCGATATTTTCTCTAATTTCCTTATTATGACAGATAGTAATATTTCTCTGAGTTTTCAGCAGTTCTTCCAGACTTTAAGGCAACCGTATTTAAACTGCATAATTTCACAATTGTACAAGTGATTCGATGCATTTTAACTAGAATTTGCATTTAAAGATTTATTTTATCAATTTTGTCTTGTAACTTTCAATTTTAATTTTTTACCGTAAATATGTTTTATGAACTTCGTATTCGAAATAAATGGCTAGAAAACATTTTAGGATTGTTTGATTTTTTTATTGACAATTAATTTGTAAAATTAAATGTTGCATACTTTAGACATTTCTTGGGGCGTGTGTTACTATTGAGGTGTATCCATGTTACGATTGAGGTGTATTCATGTTACGATTGAGGTGTATTCATGTTACGATTGAGGTGTATTCATGAGCAAAATCGGAGCCAATGTTAAACTGTAGGTCAAAACAATCTACTCTTTAAAATATTGAAAGGAAACATACTATTTTTTCAAAAATGACTTACGTGAAAGAATTATTACCACTTAAACACAATTTCGCGTTGCGTTTGCCCCACTAATTCTTCGCTGTTACCCGCATTTTGCCATTTGCTAGTTAGACGGGCACTAGCTCCTGCATTGCACATAAAACAGGTGCTGTACCTCTCAGGTCAGACATGTTACTTTGTGACGAACTGACAGTCCATGCTTAAGTACGGCGGCAAATTTGAAATTTTAATTTTTTCTTAAAATCTTAAAACTTGCCTAGTTTTGGTACAACACACTGAATACCTTATAGTAGCACTGTACGTTAATTTTCACTTTCACAAACACGTGCAACACGTTCAAGGAATATTTTAGCTGTTGAAAAAAAATTATGTTCGTTTGTGATGTCATCAATAGTTGCCGCCATTAATTAAGTTTTTAATCTATTATTTAATTATCAAAAACGCTTTTGCAGTATTAATTGTGTTAAAATGTATACTGTTATCGGATTAGAAAATGAGGTAGTATATAAAAACTCATCCTGTTTTCCTTTAAATAGCAACAAAAAAGGCTTAGCTCTACACAATAGGTTCTACGCCTAGCATTTTATAAGCATAAACAGGGTAGCACGCGCGTTAATGCACAGCCTCTGGTGATTTGCAAATAAGCAAAGCGCAACGCAAGGAAAATGTTCAACTTTTATTAGGAAAAGTAATGGCTTCTAGACGCGAAGCAAGTTTACCGCGCGCAAAGTAATAGCCCAATAAAATATACAGACAATTTGCGAGTCACAAACACCTTCAGAAATTAAAAACAGGTTTAATATTGTTTTCACTACTACACAGGCAAGACGGATTGTCACGGATACGGCAATAATTATAAAGGCCAGATAGCAAGACAACTAAGTAATTGAATTATATTGTTTTATAAGGAAAAGTGTTGGCTCTTACTACTCCAGTGTTCAGTTACTATAACTGTGAAGCTAACTTCAATGGTGCTCATAAAACAATATTAAATAACAGTCGACTATATAGTCTATTGAATATTTCACACAGTTATTAATAGATCATAGATCTGAGTGGATGATAAGTAGAATAATCACTTGTGAATGTCTCTGTTTGGCTCAATTGTTTATCATTCCCATAAATCAGTAATGGTCAAAAATGAGACAAATTAGATTAGTGGAAAGTACATGCTGATATGGTAAAATATACTGCTTAAGCCACAAAGAAATGCTACTGAGTGCTAAGTCATGTTGTAAATTTAAATGCAGGCTTAAGCCATACATTTACTATATGACTTAAACGAAGACAGCATGACTTTTCATATTCTATCCCATTTTCAAGTTCGATAGAAAGTATACATTTAAACACAATTAATTCTGCAAAAGTATTTGTGATAACTAAATAATATATTAGAAACAATTAACGGCGAGCGAGCCCAACTAGTGATGACATCACAAGCTAACATAATTTTCAACATCAAAAATATTCCTAGAGCGTGTTGCACGTGTTTGCCAAAGCGAAAATTGAAGTACAGTGCTACTATAAGACATTCAGTGTGTTGTACTAAAACTAGGAAACTTTTAAGAGAGAATTTCAAATTTACCGCTGTGCTCACGCATGAGCTGTCGAACGTGTATAGTTCGTCACAAACTAACACTGAGAAATACAGCACCTGTTTTTGTGTAATGTGCTTTCGAAATGCAGGCGCTAGTGCCCGTCTAACAAATGAACGGCTAAATGCACGTAACAGCGAAGAACTAGTGATGCGAACGTGAAATTGTGTTTGTGTGGTATTAAGTCTTTCGCGTAAGTCATTTTTGAAAAAAATAGTGTGTTTCCTTTCAATATTTTAAAGAATACATTGTTTCCACCTGCAGGTTAAGATTGGGTCCGGGGTTTTTTCTTTAACGCCCTACCGCATTTATTTATGATTTGATCAACAAATTTCAGTAAATTTCTTTTGTATTGTTTCTTCTGGAAAATTTAGATGGCGTAAAATAATAGGCGTAAGGAAAAGGGAAGAAAGAGACGAGGAAAGAAAAGGAGAGTAAAAAACAAGAAGGAAAGGAAAAGGAAGAGAAGGAGAAAGAAGGAAAAAAGGTTGAAGCTAGGAAAGATGGAATAAAAGAATCAGTTGTAGAACAACAGAAAGGAGAACAAAATAAGGAAACAAATAGAAAAGAAAAAGGAAAGCCATATAACAGAAAACATAAAGACGAAGACGAAAGGAAATAAGTGGAAGTGAACTGAATGTTGTTAAGCGTAAAAGTACTCATGTAAGTAAATAGAGCAGTGGAAATGCGTTAAAAACGCTTATACTGAAATGTCCAAAAACCAAGTAATTTATCAGGAAAACTGGAATTGTGCAATAATAATTGTATTTTGTTACGTCATTATGATGTCATAATGCAGAAATCAGTGAAAGACTTTCTTTGCGATTTTTGATCAGCGTGTTTCAGCATATCAGTACACTTCTACAGGACTGTTCTTCTAGAACACCCTGTAGCATACGGTTTCCCTTGGGCATTCGGTTTCCTGGAAGTTCTTCGCTTGAATCAAAAGCTCATTAAGCGCGTGGAAGATCGTTCCTTTTAGATGGTTCAACGAGCCTGGCGCAGCTTTACTGTAATCTGTGTCATTAATTTTGCAAGTTTTAGTTGCAGCTGCACTAATTGCGTTCACAAACACGTGTAACTTGCAGCATCGCCACTGTTGACCGACAAGTATGTTGCTGCTCTTATTGTCATTAAGCTGCCTTCACACATGCTTTCTTTATGCGTGTATCATTATCATAGCGTCAATAATATTTATTAAACGTCGTACAACTGTGCGCATTCAAACTATCATCACTACAACATTTTCTACGCATGCGCACATTACGTATTCGCACTTATTTTACACTTATTAACGCAATAATGTGACTTCTTCGAAAACGATAAGTTTACTTTTTATATAATATTTATATAATCACATCATATTTTATGTGATTTTAGTTACAGATTTTTAACATTATGTGCCATTGTTTAGATTTCTAATGTATGTAAACATTTATATATGACTTTAAGTTGAGAAAAACCGAAAAACTAAAATACTTTATGTGCGTAATCATTGTAAATTGTATAATTCCATACAGTGTAAACTAGAATCTAGCGTTATTAACAAGACCTGATGTTAATTGGGTAGTGAATGTGGCAGGACTGGAATCATTGTAATCTCTAGGACAAGATATAAACAAGCAGGGATGTCTCAGCCACGTTCGCAATTATATATTCTTCGTCAAAAGAATGAACGAGAAAAATTGCAGATGGCAAAACAGGAGATGAAATATTCAGAAACAGTTTTTCGGGCGGTCACCGGTCACCCCTGCATGTAATAACCAGGTCCTGTGGAGCTTAAAATGATATCATTTATTATATACAATTTGTCATATTACCATTTGTGAAGCTAACGTAAAGATGATGAAAATTGTTGAGATGCACTAACACTTATCTTTAGTATTTATATAGACGATGCCCGTGTTTAGCAACCTTAACCCCTGTGCAAAAGAGGTCACTGACGGAACGCTTCTCCTTTATTTGCATTAAGCAAACACGTTGAACTGTGACAACTCAACATTCTCGCATTGAATTCTCATATTTGCCGTTAATCTGTGTGCCTGTGTAGATATATTAAGTCAATAATTGTTACCCATGAGGTTGACAATAGCAGCAGAGCGATCAGACGTTTGATTTCGCAATCATGGTTGACACAAATGCGCATGTGCACACTGTAGAAGGTCCACTTCCGGTCAGTAGTTTTAAGACACGACTAAGCTTCAAGTGCGCATGTACATTTTGGTTTACTTCCGGTCATTTTGTGAAAAAAATCACACGTCTACAGCGACGGTGACGGCAATGCTCAACAATTTCATATGTTATACTGTAGGCTGCTAATTCATGATTCACTGTGGGTAACAGTTATACGTAGTAAATGTACATCTTTTAATTCACATTTGATTAAACAAACATCTTTACATACTTTTTGTCAAATTGACAGTCTGTCTCACATTTGAGGAAACAAGCTAAACAAAAGGCTTCAGTTTCAAAATAAATGAGACACTTCAGTGTGAATACTCAGAAGTATAATTATTGAACTAAAAGAGTTTCTGCCCAGTGACAGGCTCCATTACAGGTCTGCCGCTAAGACGCAGTTTAAAACAAAACATGACGATCTTGTATATCCTACCCAATTTGAAGTCTGGTAAGTATAAATTTGAACACATACAATAATTCTAAAGCGTTTCTCATAATCAAATAGTAGATATAAAACTCAATTGACGACGGCGAGCCAAGCTAAGGATGACGTCCAAACGAACATAATTTTACGAGCTTGCTGCACGTGTTTGCAAAAGCGAAAATTGAAGTACAGTGCAACTGTGCGGCATTCAGTATAATATACAAAAACTGGGCGAATCTTATTAAAACTGAAATTTTAAATTTACCCCTGTGCTCACGCATGAAGAGCTGTGAACCGAGAGGTACAGCACCTGTTTTTCATGCAACGCGTTTCCGAAATGCAGGCGTTAGTGTGAGAAACTAGCGCATCTAACTAGCGAATAGTGAAATGCATGTAACACCGGATAACTTGCCGTTAGAACACGAAATCACTTTTGTGTGGTAATAATTCTTTCATGTAAGTCATTCTTTAAAAAAATTGTATGTTCCCTTTCAATATTTTAAAGAGTAGATTGTTTTGACCTACAGTCCGGTTTTTCTTTAAGATGTGGATAACAACAGTTTCTGTTGCTTAGATGCTGCACTCAAAACAGAGGTTTAGATTTATGGTGACAGCGGGTTCTGGTTTCTTTAAAAACGGTTTAGATTAATAAGCGACGACTGAGCTTGAAGTTTTGCTCAAACAAAACAGCCACATAAACCTCGTTTTACTTTCTGTCCATCAATCAAACGGCAAACTTGCAAAGACTTCAAAAATATCTACTCCTTTTCTGATGGAAAACAGAACAATTCAGCGACAGCCCACACAGTTGTGTTTATTTGGAAGTTTCATTTTGCAGTCGCACCGCCGCGCCACATCTGTTTTCGCTTGCCGAGGAGAACTAGTACACGGTTTCATGGGTGATTTAGGAGTAATTGGTCAGGACTGGCGAACGTGTTCAGGACCCTTTTTAGGGTTAATGTCTTAGAACTGATGAACGTATTTAGGATTCTTTCTAGGAGTAGTTTGTCAGAATTACTGAACGGGTTCAGGACCATTTTTAGGGTTAATGTCTAAGAACTGCTGAACGTATTTAGGATTCTTTCTAGGAGCAATGTGTTACAATTGCTAAATGTGCCAGGACTTACTAGTCTAATGTTCAGAACTCCTTAAGGGGGTAACTTGCCACAAATGTTCAGGACTATTATCAGGATAATTTGTCAGAATTTGCGAACGCTTTCAGTGCTCTTTTTGTAAGAAATTTTCCAGAACAGACGAACTTCCGGTTTAGGACTATTTTATGCGTAATTTGTCAAAATTGCTGAACGCGTTCCAGACTCTTCTCATGGGTAATTTGTCAGAGAAATATATATAAATAAATGTGTTCATGCGACTCTTTTGGTGGTAACTTCTAATTTGTCAGCACTGATGAACGTGTTCGAGACTCTTTTTTGACTTAATTTGCCAGAACTGCTGAATGCTTTCGGTAACTTGCCAGAAATGGTGAATCTTTTCAGGACTCTTTTTATGTGAAATTTGCCAGAACTGCAGGATGTGCTCAAGTCCTCCTAGGACAAATAGAACACTTCATTTACAAAACTGTAACAAAGTATGAATATGAAAATTACGCGGCTGATCACGATGACGATAATGACGATGATGACAACGACGATGACGAACGACGACGGCGATGACCGCGACGATGATAATGTTTTTTGTTGCTGCTGCTGCTGTCATCTTCGTTATGTAGTACTAAACGTTATATGTCATCAACAAAAGCTGTTTTGCATCCTTCTTGCTTATACCAACTTCCTCTTTGGAACTAACCTTCCTTTAAAATTAGAACCCAATTAGACTAGCTGAAGTAGAACGGAAAAATCAAGCACGCTGAGCAAGGCGATCAATAATACTATTGTTCTATTTGCGGTACGCCTTTGAATATCTTAAGTGGTTCTTTGCAAATTAGATTATTTTGAGCAGCTATGAAGTTTTTCCACAAGGCCAACGACTCCCAATTTTCTAATTTGATTTTGCGAAACTTGTAAGCAAACCCTGCACAGCGTTCCAACGTTAACGTCGGTTGTTTCCATGGTTTATTGTTTGTGTAACCTTCAAAGAAGCTAGAAAACAAACTAGACATGAAGAAAGGGTATTAGAGAAGAAGGGTAAGAGAAAGGGGAGGTACAGAGAGAAAGGGATGGTATCGAGGGAGAGAGAGAGAGACAGAAAGAGAGAGAGAGGGAGAGAGGAGAGAGAGACAGAAAGAGAGAGAGAGGGAGAGAGGAGAGAGAGACAGAGAGATAGACAGACAGAGAGATAGACAGAGAGAGAGAGAGAGAGAGAGAGAGAGAGAGAGAGAGAGAGAGAGAGAGAGAAAGAGAGAGAGAGAGAGATAGCTCAAAGAAAGAGAGGAGGAAGAGTAGAGACAGTTATTCGATGTTCCTGGTCATAATCCATTCCACACGAAACTCTTACGGGTAAGACAAATGTGTAATTGAATTAAATTGAAAAGAACTTATTTAATTCTTTATTTATTTTTAACCGGGAAATTCAGTTTAATCTAACGACTTTTCGTCTGCTACTGTACCAAGTTGAAGAGAATCACCAACACTTGACTGCTTCCTTCATTGTAGCCTCCAGATAAACTCACCAGTCGCCAGGCTTCTCAAACGAAATGCCGTAAAACTTTGTGTTATCGAAAAAATTCAATTTAGTTCGGCTTTATGTGGTAATAGCTGGCAATTAGGCATGTCAGTGGAGTAAAGCCGCTTGCTGTTGAGGTCTGTAAAAAGCGGATAATTTGTGGATTACTGAGCTCTGTGAGATTTGTACCCGTTTAAACAGTTCATCCACTCTACAAGGTTGCGTTTAAATGGTTCGTCCACACTACAGGTTTGCATTTAAATGGTTCATCCACACTACAGGGTTGCGTTTAAATGGTTCGTCCACACTACAGGTTTGCATTTAAATGGTTCGTCCACACTACAGGTTTGCATTTAAATGGTTCGTCCACACTACAGGTTTGCATTTAAATGGTTCATCCACACTACAGGGTTGCGTTTAAATGGTTCGTCCACACTACAGGTTTACATTTAAATGGTTCGTCCACACTACAGATTTGCATTTAAATGGTTCGTCCACACTACAGGGTTGCATTTAAATGGTTCGTCCACACTACAGGGTTGCGTTTAAATGGTTCGTCCACACTACAGGTTTGCATTTAAATGGTTCGTCCACACTACAGGTTTGCATTTAAATGGTTCGTCCACACTACAGGGTTGCGTTTAAATGGTTCGTCCACACTACAGGTTTGCATTTAAGCCATTCGTCCACACTACAGGTTTACATTTAAATGGTTTGTCCAAACTACAGGTTTGCATTTAAATGGTTCGTCCACACTACAGATTTGCATTCAACAGTTCATCCACGCTATATGCAGGATTGCGTTCACACTAGAATATTTTTTCTGTGTGTATGAACCCGCTACAGTTATAAGTCTGAGCTGTGTGTATGACCTTGATAAGATTATAAGTATGAATTTGGTACATTAATTTTGTAAGCTTCTGTATGTTTAGCAAGCCATTAGACAAAAGGAAAAACTAATTAATATAAACAAATTTGTCAACTTATGAAACAAACTCAATTATATATTTTTAGACGGTGAACGGTAAAAGTCAGAATTCAGGCCAGCTTGGTTACGTGAGTTCAAATAATAGAGCGTGCAGTTATATCGGAAGGTTCTAGGTTCGAATCCTGACTGACTCGCAATTCTCCAGCACTTTCCCCCTTCTGTTAATTAGCCGTTATAATAGGTATAATTGTAGATTATACACACGCCGCTAGGTTTATTAATTTAGGCTTATCATAGTTCAATACCTAAAAAAACAAAAAGCAAAACTGAGCCATAGTTTTTAACGATTACCGTTGTGTTGGGCGGCAAAAATAATGAATCTCTTTAACGAAGAAAGAGTAACCGTTTTCTGCATATGGATTTGCTATAATAAGCGTAAATGACCAGTTGTTCACATCAGGGTCAGATTATGACCTTTTGGGGCTCCTAAATTAATGAAATTATGGGGGCCTCGTAGACGGAGCCACCCACGAACTCACCCGTAATTGTCTTGAATATTTTTTACTTGTGATATATTTTAGCGATATTTACATAGTTTGATGTAATTTTACTGCAAATTCTTTAAATAAACTAGAATAGCTAACCTTTGCTGGTCAATAAAAAATTCTTTAGTGCACACCACTATTCTACTATTTATTGCAAACCAATATTTCAACACAAACGTAGTGAAAACACGATGTTACCTAAGTTTGAAAGACCCCCCCTCCGAGTTTGATGTGCCCTAGGCTGCAGTTTATACTAGCCTATATGATAATCCAGCCCTGGTTCTCATGAATGACCGACAAGCCAAGCTCAAACGATTCGGTGGGAACTCCCAAACTGACCATTACAAATTTTTAAACCTGTTAACCTAAATCTCAGTTATTCAACAACTTATTGAGAATTTTACCACACCTCTCACAGTGCAAGTTCAGGATCTCATGCAACCTAGAGGACCATTGAGCAGAAAGAAGAAAGAATGCATGGAGAAGAAAGAAGAGAATCATCTATAACTGGCCTGCCATAGTGATATGATATCTGGCAGTAGTTTAGTTTATTGACTAAAAAATATATATCTTAATAGTTTAATAGTACATGCCGCCCCATAGAACTAATGTATTTAGGAAAACTACAACTTTTAACACTATAATGTTGTGGTATGAAACACTTTTCAATATTAAAGAATTATGTCAATTTCAATTTAATAAAGTTATAAAATATAATCTGTAATCAAAATTTTCGTGATCTAGCATAAAATGTTTATTACTAAATATCTGTGTATAACTGTTATTTGCTATATTTGTTCAAACATTCTTATTTGATGCTTATTATTTCTTAAAGCAATTGTTCATGCATAAGATACTAGTCCAAATCAAGTACGTATGTAATGAATTGTTTAAACTACATAAATTACTGTGTAATAATTGCTCTGGGGGACTCCTTCGTCCCCCTCACAATGTTATCTAATTTCTCTTATCTCCTCTCCTCTCCTCTCCTCTCCTCTCCTCTCCTCTCCTCTCCTCTCCTCTCCTCTCCTCTCGTCTCGCCTCGCCTCGCCTCGCCTCGCCTCGCCTCGCCTCTCCTCTCCTCTCATCTCCTCTTACCTTACCTTACCTTACCTTACCTTATCTTACCTTACCTTACTTTATCTTACCTTACCTTAGCTCACCTCACCTCACCTCACCTCACCCCAGCCCACCTCACCTCAACTCACCTCACCTCACCTCATCTCATCTCATCTCATCTCATCGTATCGTATCGTATCGTACTTCACTTCACCTCACCTCATCTTATCTCATCTCATCCTACCTTACCTTAAATTACCTTACCTTAGCTTACCTCACCTCACCTCACCTCACCCCACCTCACCTCACCCACCTCACCTCACCTTAACTCACCTCACCTCACCTCACCTCACCTCATCTCATCTCATCTCATCTCATCGTATCGTATCGTATCGTATCGTACCTCACCTCACCTCACCCCACCTCACCTCACCTCAACTCACCTCACCTCACCTCACCTCACCTCACCTCATCTCATCTCATCTCATCGTATCGTATCGTATCGTACCTCACATCACTTCACTTCACCTCACCTCACCTCACCGCACCTCACCTCACCTCAACTCACCTCACCTCACCTCATCTCACCTCACCTCACCTCACCTCATCTCATCTCATCTTATCTTATATAGTAAACATATAAATTATACAGAAATCGAGGTAACAGAAAAGCGAAAGAAAAACTTTCTTTTGTTAAGAATTAATGACAAGTGAGTCACATTAATATCTAAAAATAAAATTGTTGTATTAACTTTATACAATAGAAAACGTGGTTATATACACTGAAGTTTGATATTTGAATCGAACAGCAAACATTAAGAAAATGACTCTTTTTAGTTTTCAAAAAGTTTCTAAAACTTGAAAGAAAATTTCAAATGCGTGTTTGCTCTTCTAGCAGACAAAAAGTTCACAATAGCATGTTTTCTTCTAATTTCACTTGCTTCAGTTGTAGTTCTTACATGTTTTTCTGTTTGTATCTTTCCGCATGCGCATAGTCTTTGGTTTTTACTTTCACCGTACCATCTACCAGGTTCAATGTAGCGCTTGTAGTCGAGACAAAGCTATGCAGTATTGTTATATACTATTCGCTGGCATGTATGTAGTTTTCAAGTCCGAGTTAAATTCGTTGTAAAACATACGCTTGGTAGAACTAGGGTTCAAAACTTTCTCATTTAGTAAGTTGTGTTGCTGTGCACAGTATACTTTCCCATTTGCCTCATTTAAGAAGCTTCGGCACACATGGAGTAGCCATCGTTCCTGCTACCTTTCTTCCCCAGTACATGATTAGTTACTCATTCTTAATAAATTCGTACTGTGTACTAGGTGACCGAAGTTAAGCAACATTCGACTTGATTAAAAATCCCGGTTGGATCATAGTGCTTTCCGCTATTTCTGTCATTGAGGGCGGATGTATAAACGAGTGCCTGTTACTTTAGTATCTCACCTTAAAAGATTAATCTTGTTGGGATCCGGTGCTGTTATGACTTTTGAAGTAGCCTTGAGGACCATCAACACAATTGCAGAGTCATACACTTACGGTGTGTCTAAAGCTGTGCAAAAAGTCCCAAGCCAGAGCACTGCTTTTTTGTGAAATTGGACGAATTATTACATAATCAATATCTAAAATTTATTTAGCTTTTAATTTATTAGCCCTGCACATACATTTTTATCTTGTAATTTTTTATTTTATTGTATTTTATTTCATTTTAGTACTGTATTTGTATTTTATTTGGTCTTAGTTAGCGAACTAAAAATTTAAATTGAATTAAATGAATTGTAGGTCACAGGTTGAGCTCCAAACCTGTTTAACATCCCTACGTTGCTACAGTATTCTTACGTGTGAGACGATTAAATTCAGAAAAAGTTATCACGTGTCTTTCGCCAGATTCCCTAAATTCTTAAAAAGCATGACATTTAAATCAGTGGTTCCTAACCACGAGACCATAGGACACACACTTTCCAGGACAGCTATGCAGTTTGTTAAAAATATTTGCTTTTCTTCTATTCTTTCGGACTTTGAAGGTTCTGTCAAAGAGCTGAAAATGCTATAGAAAACAATTATTATTACAATGAATGCAAACTCCATTGCATTCTCATTTAACACATGCCTAAAGCTAAGTGTCCTTTTGTAGGATTCCTAAAGATTCCCAAGACGCAAAGAAACTGTCTTCACAGATTCCTACGGTTCAAAAGTACAAAACCCGGCGAGGTTTAACTGTTACCAATGACCCCCATTCTATTTCACGGGAATCTGAAAGCCGGACGATTGTTTAGACTCAATCTCATTTTAATTTACTGTCCAAAATAAACATTTTCCTGCCTATAAAAGTTAACAATTGTTTCTTATATTTGAATAATTAGCTTAGAAAGTTAATTAATGGCAACCGAACATAGCTATTGTTTACGTCAGAAACTAACCACAGTTTGTGCAATGGCAGGCATCTTCCCTTCCGCGTCAAAAGCACGTTTGCGTAAGTGTTACTGCTTAAACACGTGATGTCACGAAATGGGCTCTACGTGATATGACGTCAGAAACTAACACTGCAGTTCATGATCATGGTTATCACGGTACTGCCTTCTATTTGCCGGCCACGCGAATGTGACAAAAAGGCGCCCCTTGCAAATCTTAGTAGATTCATTGAGCCGCGCGTAGCTTTGAAAGTTCAACGAAATTTCAATATCAGAGGTTAATCTAAGCTTTGATTTAAAAAAAAGCTATTGTAGTTTACAATATTTTAGATCATTTTTTATTCTGAACTAATGTTTACACAATCATTTAATCTTACAACAGGTTTTTATGATCAGGATCGTGACGTTTTCTTCCAAAAGCCATCACAGCTGTGATCCAAAGGTTGAAAATTATTAGTTTAAATCGCAGTTAACTCTAAACGAGTATTATGCTCAGTTCACTCAGCTGTTTGGCTGTCATTCTGTCCCCTCTGTCTGTAGAGTGTAAACGTATTAACCTACTTTCCCGTTTCAAATGTCCGGTTAAGAGCAATAAGTGCAGTCAAAAG